>MU158893.1:129829-262245 GCA_015888305.1 Antheraea pernyi | reverse complement strand
GTACTACCCCGGGCGAGCCGACCCATTCATGTTGAAACCAGTAATAGTTTCAGCCTGGCTCTACCACCATCAAAATCATATCATGAATCCCTCTATCCACTGGTGAAACCCGTATGAAAATCCGTTCAGTAGTTTTTGAGTTTAACGCGAACAGATAGACAGACAGACGCGGTAGGGGACTTGATTTTATACTATGTAATGATAATTGTAGACAATTTATTCCCTGTCACGGTAGTCATCCCTTCATTCGTCCGGAACCGCACGAGCGCGAGCGTCTCGACCGCAATGAATCACGTGAATGCGTTTTTAATGCTAAACGCCGCGCCACCGCGTCGTTTCGCTGTCATCGGGGCTTAGGGAAAATGTTCCACGGAAGAATTTTCCCTGATCGATTGCTGGATTTACTTCTACATTATCCTTAGTAATATTATAGATATAAATTGGAACCTGGTAACTAGAGGATATCACGAAATCTATTATACCTGCGATCAAATTAAAATTTTTTTTTTTTTTTTTTTTCGAACTGACTACGCTATTGACCCAGCAAGGTCTTAACAGCTTCATCGGGCTACTAAGGCGAGCGCTTAAGGCACTCAGCCGATTTTTGTTTTGGCAACCAGCTCAAGGGTGCTCGGCACACCTCGGCTTGGCTGTTGCCTGTTCATGCAATTCGCGATCTATCAAAGCTAACCTAAGTTAAAGCTAAACTATTCATACCAATAAGAGTTGCTGAAACATATATGTGTACCAAGCATACATATCTCAACAACTCCTATGTGTATTTTGTATCGGAAAAGATTCTAAACTATTACAGTTCGATACGGGAAAGAAAAGAAAAACCCATCCACTTTATGTGTAAGCGTGTATGCGTGCACGTGTGTGGAGGTGATATGTGTAATGTTGTCGCAGTGATGTAATATTTTGTGTCACTGTATCGCGCGAGCAGCGTACTCAAGGGCTCCACGCCGAGGGAATGGACCTAGGCTTGAGCCGTTGCCGAAGGGGGCCTAGTCTGGTGTGCTGGAGCGAAATTTACCCCCAGACCACGGCGGCGTGATCTGTGGTTACGCGGGCGTGGGCGTGAGCACGCTCTGTTTGGAGAGACAGGCTGGTACTGATCGTTCACTGCCGTTATTTCATGGGGAGGGTCGGTAAAAATATGTCGCGGACGTCTTTTACTACGCGCAGCGTTTGGTACGGGTTCGTACTTTGCGGCGGATACCACTAAGGGACTGGGATGATTCGCGGCTTTTTCAAAATAAGTAATCGTAAGTGATTTTACGTACGCTCAGATAGAAGGCATCTCTAGGTCCCTATGTAGATCAACTCTCCGGATGTACCACGGGGCACCGGTCACTTTACGTAAAACGTGGTTTTGAAGAACCTGCAACTTATGAAAATTATCTTTCGACATATGCGCAAAAACGGGACTGCTATATGTCATCACGGGACGGATACACGTCTTATACAAAGTGAGCTTGTGTCTGAGGGACATCTTACTCCTATGACAAAGCAACGGATGGAGGCGACCCAAGACCATAGCGGCTTTGTTTCTATATATGACTCGAAATTTAAATGTTTATCTAATGTAAAACCGAGATATTTGACCTCGTCGGCCCAAGGTATATCGGTTCTGTATAGCCTGATGGGCTCGAGGTTATTACTACGTCGTAAAGGGTCGAAGAGTATCATGGCGCTCTTATCAGGATCAACTTCTATGCGCCATCGACGAAACCATTTACCGAGTGTGAAAACGGCCTCTTCGATGCGCTTCCTAAGAAAGTCCGACCGCAAGCCGAAGCTCTAGTTCTATAACTATTTTGATCTCTTGCCCAAACTAGTTTTTCATAGAGATATTCAGGCTTCCCGGTTTTTATTACACCAAATAATAGTGTGGCTAAGTGCAGCTGCCTCCTATACTCCATTTTTAGCAGTCGCCCTTGATTTAAAAAGGGCGTGACATGAGTTCGTGGTGGTATGTGATAACAGAAATGTGCGCATGCATTCTGGTACCCTCTGTATAAGCCTCTTTGTTTTATTGAGAACACAAGAATCATATACAATACGACGTGAATATGAAAATTTCAATATTACTAAACGGTCAACAATTTTTATTACAAACAGCGTTATGTATTTTACATAACATGTTTGGCTAGATAACATTATTATATATAATTTACTTACATCCAAGTCGTTCATGTTGGCAAAGAGTCAAATTATAAAATTATACGTATACAGCCCAGACACTGATGTGAATAACTAAATATTTGTATAAGCGAGGGTACATTGACTATAGAACAAAATTGTTTGTTTTTTTTTTATGTAAGCGTTTATTAAAGCGGTCTATTCACAAGCCAACTTACTTCATTACATGTTGGATTTATTTATTTGTAAAATTGTTTATTGCGTTTTATTAATTTTAGCATTTTCATTAGCAACATGGTTTATAATTTATTTATTGTAATGAATTATTCATGTGCATAGTTTTTTTTTTCTAATAACCAGTCGTCTTCTTCATTATTACCGCCATTATCGAGTAGGTAATAATTTACAAGGGTACTAACAAGAGAGTGGCCTCCTTGCTAAAATTCTCCAAAGAGGTTTTGTGGCGTCTCAGAATTCATGCTCCGTGGCATTATTTTCCATCCACTTCGCTTGTTTTGCCATCCTCTTCACTTCTTTTTTATATCATAGGAGGTAAACGAACAGATGGGTCACCTGCTGTGAAGTAATCACCAACGTCCATAGACAATAGCAACACCAGGAGAGTCGCAAGTGCGTTGCCAGCCTGTTTGGGGGAAGGGATCTCTCACTGACCAAACAAGACGCAACAATGCCAACACTGTTATTTCACGTCGGTGTTCTGTTGAGGTATCTATGCTTGGTACACATATATGTTTCAATAACTCATATATGTATGAATACATAGCTTAGGAACCTAACTGTAATTCGACCGGGCGATGGTCCGAATCAAATTCGTGTACGACTTGTATGTCGTACCCGAAGCGTGATATTTTTTAACAAAGCTATGTCTAAAACTGACGGACGACAGTTATCCTGATAATGTGTGGGTTCCGGGGGGGCTATGACGTCAAATGCGAGAACCCTACCTAGTTTGTCTAGTATCTTCCCGTTACGAGAGGTTCTCGGACTATTTCCAGATAACGTTCCCGCAGTTGAGGTCTCCCGCTATAATAACCGAGTCTCCTAAATTAAGCAACGCTAACAAATCGGTTTGTAACAACTCTTTATTCGGTGAGAGGTACACGGACACTAATACAATGGCCGGATGACCGGTCATACCTATCGTACACACTGACACTTCCATATTGGTCAAAGCGGGCGGATCTATCGGCATGCAATATAACGAACGCCGGTATCTTCATCCTACTTAACATAGCTTGTGAATCACTTGTAAAGAAATATAAAACTAAAGTTCTAAGTGTAAAGAATAATTTCTTGGAATTTTGAAATCCTAGCTACTCGATTATCGTATTTCTTTAGGAATGATTACTACGTCTTCGTTTGGTGAACTAGATGAGTTTTTGACATACACGTCAACATTATCAGTTCAGTATTACATAAAATATATCTTTCAAAGCGCCTGTGAATATAATTATAGTAAACACTAACTTCTAGATTTTAGTTTTTGAAATTTACTTATAATTACATAGCACATTTTCCTTATTATACACAAAAAAAAATTCGCCACACGCTTTGATAATTTAAATATTTTCTATTAATCTCACACGTTTACACTGCATAAAAAATTCATTCTTTATTACTTCATTTTATTCGAACTGACTACATTTTTTTAATTTTATTTTTAAAACTCGTCTTGCAATTTGGCTGTATGGTACCTGATTGAAAGTACAGTGCAGTCCATAATATTACACTAATCACGTATAGGGTCGATGCAGTCAGGAATGCCAAGACATCTTGCCTTTTAAAGGCCCATCTATATAAGTCAAAGCGATTACTATTTATACATAATTCCGCAAAATAATTTAAGTAACACAAAAATAATAAAGTATGAACAAATTAATGTTATTTAAGCTATACAACAATTTTATATAATTATCCTTATTTATGTATATCTAATATGTTTCCTAATCTGTTTCGACATGTAGATGAGCGACATCTAGCCTTTCATGGCCGAACTATGAAGTCAAAGAATATACTATTATTAATAATGATCAAACTAATGATTTAATTCTATATAATGATATCTATATAATGATTCTTATTAAAATCTATATAATATTAACAATTCTTATTTATGCATCTTTAATATGGTGGCGCTAGTATCAATGTGTATCTCTAATATGATGGCGCTAATATCAATGTTCCGGTAGTGTTTGTAGTCTCGTCTCTTGAATGTGATGCAGCGGCACCAGAGGTGGGTGATAACAATAAGTAACGGCGATCGTGGGTGTTAAAAAACAACGGCAGTCGTCGCTATTATGCCAACCTGCACATCTGCCTCTTCACGCCTCGTTTGAAGGGCCCCATGTCATAAGAGGAAGGGAACACACTGGCTGGGAGGCTATTCCACATTTTCACAGTACGGCAAAAAACAAGAATTTTCGAACTTCTTCGTTCTTGCCGGGATGGTTGCTACTGTGAATCTGTGGAGACGCGTACCCACCTGTGTAGTTCTGTAGTGGAAATGAAAATATGGGATGAGGTTAAACAACTCTTCAGAACACTCGCCATAATACAGACGATAAAACACGCTCAGTGAGGCGATGTCTCTTCGCAACTGAAGCGGTTCAAGGTTGTTAGTAATGTCTGCATCATTCACAATACGGACAGCCCGTCGCTGCAACCAGTCTAGAGCATCAAGGAGGTATTGGGCGGAACCATCCCAGAGGTGAGAACCGTATTCCACGCACGGCCTAACTTGTGTCTTATAGAGAAGGCATAGTTGACCGGGCGTGAAAAATCGTTTCACTACTCTATTCAGGATGCCCAATCTCTTAGATCTTGCAGAGATAACACTCCCAATGTGGTCCCTGAGTTTGAGGTGGTTTCGGATGTTAATCCCTAGGATGCTTAGGGTGTCACGTTTTGCAAGTGAGTCATTCTGAAGAGTTAGAAGAGGAGAAACGGGGACTTTTTACAAGAGAACACGCTAACCTGTGTCTTCTTGGCATTGAACCCAACCAAGATACTTGTTCCCCATAAAGATACGAGTTCCAAGGACTGGTTGAGCTCACTGACAAGATCAGCCCGCATTTCCTCAGTTTCACCACGACTAGCTGTGGGCCTGCTACAAAATCCACCATGAACCGTGCTGTCGTCTGCATAACAATGAATGCAACCAGAGGCTAACATATCATTAATATGCATCAGAAACAGGATTGGGGATTGTATTTATGTTTAAACATTTGATTTACGTAGTATGGGTGAAGCTGTAGCACTATGTAGATACATAAATAACAGATATACGCTATTGGCTTGACGTGCCTTGACAGCGACATCGAACTTTTGGAATTCTACTACTTCTGTACTATATACTTCATATGCTCTAAATTTTTTAAATGAAAACATGTAGCGAGTGCTCTTCAATTCCTACGTAACAAATAGTCATTATTTTATACGTCGCTACATATAGGTAAATTATTTAAAACGTCTATCACATAGCAGTTCGACACGGAAGGAAGAGATAAGTTAAAATTAGGTCTAATAAAATAAGTGCTAAATACTCTAGGTGACAATAATCTATTACATCGTAACAGTTAAAAAAAAATTGTAACTAAAATTTACCATAATAATATATTATTTCGAAGTCTAAATTTGATATCTATAATTACTTTTAATAGAAAACTCTTTTTTTTAATACTAAAAGCATTATAACATGCCATCTGTTGAATTATTAGTTAACTATTTTACGCGCAAAACACCACGAATTATAATATAAACAAGGCCATCTGTTAAATCTTTAGCGAAATTTTTTTGTACTAAATATTATACTTACAGAACTTAACTTTATTTTTGTAAAAAAATCTAATAATTATTATAAGTATTTGTTCAATACAGTGAATTTTAAAGCCTATTTCATTTCATCTTAATGCTGAAGTTAAAAATAGCATTTCATTAAAATTAAATAAAGACATAATCAATTACGGGATACATTGTTCTACTTAACAAATGAGGCATCGTCTTGAGTCCTCACAAAATCATTGTTTTTAGCTAGTTTACTACTTAATATACACACTATGTTTATGTTAAGTTAATTACATAAATATTCAAAATAGCTCTATTAACGTCGCGTCACATTTATAGATGATAAAAGTATAAAACTTCTATTTTTTTAAGATTGGCAACACAATCTCCTGAAAATCAACGAAGTAGATTTAAAGCTAAGCGTCGATTACAGTGGAAGCGTACAATAAACAGTTCTCGCCGAACTTTTCTGCCTTTTTGAATATTTATTTATTTTTATTTATTTATTTATACATATACAATACATATAGCCGTAAGTTTAGAATAAAACGTAATATAGCCAAGAGTTGAATACAAAACAAAATTATATATTCATTATAGGAATTCAAAATTGGCAATCATTAATCATTAGTAGTCTCGATGTTGTACATATAATATAATCGGTATTTATACCTAAATTTGTGTTCTGCGCAACTATATTCAGTTTGGTCAAAGAGTTTGACGCGAATCATAGTTGGTTGTTCCCACGCGATTGGGAACAACCTGTGATGCGAAAAAAAGGCGAACGAAATCAGCGAGAACAAGAAGCCAAAAGTTTTGATCATTCACCGGTACTATGCGCGGTTCGATGCCGCTGCTCGGTGCCGACCATAGATAAGATACTATATACTGAGAGTGCCGACTAGTTGCGCTGGTGGTATGATGATGGTGGATGGTAATCTTAATAAAGTTAGTGTGATGGGAGGAACCAACAATTGTCTCACAGGACACGCACTTCATATACGACTATAGCGAAAGAACTGGGCGACGTGATCGCTGGGAGCGTTCAGATAAAAAAACCTAGCTGGCCCAATATTTACTAAAAAGTAATTTAACGCGGGCGTAACAGTAGTATTCTATGTGCAATAATTAAGTAAGATTCATATCAGATTGGACAATGATCACCAGATATCGTTAAAGTTAAAGAGCTTTAAACGCTTATGCAATAATATAATACACATATCACCTCCACACACGTGCACGCACACACGCTTACACATGCAAGTGGAAGGGTTTTATTTTTTTCCCTTATCAAACTGAAATAGTTTAGAATATTATCCGATACGAAATATATATAAGAGTTGTTGAGGTATGTATGCTTGATCCACATATATGTTTCAACAACTCATATATGTATGAATAGTTAGCTTAGCTTATGTTAGCTCAGATAGGTCGCGAATTGCATTTATCAGGCAACAGCCAAAGCCGAGGTGTGCCGTGCACCCTTGAGCTAGTTGTCAAAATAAAATCGGCTGAGTGCCTTAAGCACTCGCCTTAGTAGCCCGGTGAAGCTGTTAAGACCTTACTGGGTAAATAGCGTAGTCAGTTCGAAAAAAAAAAACAATAATATAAAAACTAATTTTTGTAAGTATTAATATACCATGCTGGATGAAAACTGATGACTTACTAAAAGTAGTTGGAGACCTCGGCTGTTTCACTGTGGAAGTATTTCCTAATATAAAAATAATGTCTATCAGTTTTATCAAGATTAACGATAAAGGATCTTTTTAATTTAACAATGTCATCAAGGTATAAAGATAAACAGAAAATTTAATATTTCCTCACACATTCTTGTAGTTGATACTTTTTGCTAGTCTTAAAGTAGTTTGTACATTGATATTTGTCGTGCAAATAATTAAAGTCCATTGCAGTAAAACTTCTCCTGAATACTGAGACGGGATGATAATCTTCGTATCTAGTGGAGATAATTCAGTGATAATATATATACGAAAGTTACTGTGGCTCGTTCCGGTTCGGCTTGATGCTGTGCGTTGAGTGGACTCTACGTATAATAATGTGGACATCGAAAAGCTTACAATAATATACTTATTTACTGATTGAATAACATTACTCTTTAAATTACTCTGTTATAATAATATATTAAAGTTATTGGAATTGGTAAAACAGAGAAGACAGATATTTTTATAACTATAGGTACAAAAGTGTCAAAATTAGATCTACAGCGTAGAAGAATTTTAATATTTAGTGCTGGCAATGATTTCGCCCTGTCCGAAGGAACGCAAGATGGCTGCCAATTTATGTGAACGCGAGACAGGCTGAAAAGTGATATCCTTTTGTGATATTTCGTTTACGTATGTTTGTGATAATAACATATTAAATATTATCCTTGTTTTGTGTTTGTGTTAAATATATGTTTATGTGCAATATAATATGAGTTTATGGTGATATATAAAATCGTTTGTGCAATCTTACATGGAATAGTTATATCAAATAAATTCATTGTTGAATTGTGGTTATTTGTTCAGTGATAGGAGGTTTTGGATCGTTATGACGCTTGTTGGATGATACATGTTGTTTTTGAGGTGAGTGTAGCAAGTTTCTATGTTCGTCGACCGTGGGTGACGTGAGAAAATTTCGTCAGAGTTTTAACCTATTTGCGAAGTATATTCGGCTGTGTAGTGGCGTGGCCCCGCGAGATAGGAGCCGGTTACCCAGTACGCCCGTTGGTGATCACAGCTGTTCAAATCGCACGACCGTGTTTGCCAGTACTCCGACAATAAACACTACACGCCGGTTCTATTCTATAATTAATGTTATATGCTTGTTATCACCTAAACAGATGTTTTGTTAACGATCTAGTCGGCTAGTCGAGTGTTTTTAGAATATTAATAGCGTTTTCAAGGATCAGTACTGTTAGTAAAGATTAGTAGTTTTGATAATTTCGCGTTTTGATCTAAACATTAGAATCGTTTAGTTTAAGACTATACATATGTGTTTCAATAATTGCAATAATGATTAGATAATAATCATATCACATGGCTCATGTTTTTATTTGATGTTGTGTTTTTGAGACAAGTTACCTACAGCTTTCCTTCATTATACAAGATGGGTGATCATTTCTTAGTATTTCTAAATAATAGAAATCTTTAACAAGTGCTTAACAAATAAATTAATATTGATTTTAGTGGAATTATTAACGAGTATGTTAGAACATCACCATTATTATTTTGTGGATGTATTATGAATGTTTATGTGTATTGAATGAATAAGTAGTATTAGTAAACCCAGTCTCACAATGCAAACTACCATTTAATACTGTTTAGAAGAATTTCATTGGTATATTTTTTCATTATCTGCTTTATATATTTTATTATTGTCCAGTAATTCGTACCTTATCAAATTTATTATTTAATAGTAATGCGTGTTTATACACATTTCTGGCAGTGTTAATGTATATTCAAAGTTCCAAACAATACTCTAGCAAAATTGTTGCTCGTTGGAATTTTTCAGAGTTTTCTTTTGGCAACTCAAAATTTATATTTTCTTTTATTATTGTAACTCATATCACTTATGTACTAATAACCAATCAATATTTTGCAAAATACCAGTCAATTAATGTTATGATTGAAATAAAAAAGTTCATGGGAAACTTGTTAAGCCTTGTCATATTTATTTCCTCTCTATGTTTTTAAGTATTTGGTAACCATTTATTCTATATTTGAATATAATTAGGTGTATTAATAGCTGTTTCTATAATACTAAAAGGTCTCATCTATATTTACAGAGGATTTCCTGTCGGTATTTTATTGGTTTGGTTGTGATTTACATGTAAATTATGTATTAAATTAGTTGAAAACATGATTGAAATATCACAGTCATAAGGAATACATTAGTGACATTTACTTTGAAATAGAGTTGGCAACATTATAATTCAAATTTGTCAGAAATATATTGTACAAATGTGGAATCTAAATAATAATGGAGGACTTTACATAACTTTTCTTAAAACAGGAATGTATTTTAGAAACTGCAATTTTCATTTGTATAGTTGATATAATAAAGTAGATAATGAGGAGAGAGTTCCACTAGGTACAAGGGTGAATTCAGGATTTATTTTTGGTTGGGGCACAAGGACCAGTCAAGTGAGGAATGTCATTTTAGTCTTTGAGATTGATTCTTTATTAATGATTTAAAACAAATATGTTTTGTGCTGAAGATATCTAGTATTTCTTCAGTGTTCATTATTGAAGTATTATATTGATAGATATTTTATAAGACTAGTCCATTTTGACAATCTTCTCTTATAATACTATGAAAATATGTCTTCAACTTGTGTATTATATAGAAAGATAGATTGACAATGCGTCAACAGAAATGTGTATATAGTTGACACAGGTTTATTATATTTGCCACTATTGTTACTTTGTTACAAGTATATCTTCTTTGTCACCAAATTCCTAAAACTCAATTTAGTGTTAAAAAATAAGGTAGATTTTCTTGATAACCTTCAGAATCTTTACCCCCACCCCCAGCCTTATGAGAATGTAAATGCTTGAAAACTCTTTCTTACAGACTTCATTAGTATACATAGACTTTATGAGAATATAATAATAATATACATGTTTTATACATATAAACCTTCTGGATAAAAATCTCTAAGCAAAAGTGAAAACTGTACCAAAATACATATTTTGTAGTGTAGAAAAACTAAAGGGACACACAGAAATACATGAAAGGTTTGATAATATCTGTGGACTATGGACAAGTATAGTTTTAGTATAAACTTTTATTGAGATTAATAATAGTAGATATGTCTAATTTTCATTTGAAGCTATTGATGTACTGTGTAAATATTCACAATGAAAATAAACCAACTTTGATAACTTGCTCTAAGTTACTTGCTGGTTTCTATTGATAGTATCATATAACATTCCAGATGTTCTACGATTTTGATATGTTATGGAATATATATATATGAATATCATATATTTAATATATGAATATGAAGAATCACAATTGGCCACACTTTATTATTTTTCATAGAGACAGTTTTTGTGATATTAATCATATTATCACTGACCATTATGTGGTGCAAAGCTCTATTTTATTGTTATATTTTATAGTGTAATTTAATAGAAGTTAGTAAAGTATATATTATTATTAATTTAAGGTAGCTTGTTGTGATACAATATCTTTCGAAGCAGTTTAGCAATGAAATCATAGTATAGTGATACTTCCTGTAATACCCGTCAAGTTAACTACCACACTCCATTTGTGTATCTGTTTACAAGCACTTAAAACATGTGTTCATGTAATCTTGTAACCCTTATTGCATATAAATAAGATCAATATAAGATGATTCTCTCTTCTCTGTCACATGCCAACTGAGTATATATAAACCTTTTTATTTAATTGTCGTTCTGTACGCAGGTCATATATACCTTCGACCTTCCTCTACTTCTATATCCGTCTACCTTTAAAAAAACTCTCGTATATTCATATGATTCGAAGAAGGGTGATCTTGTTAATTGAAAGTTCCAAAATTGCGCCATGATTTGACTGTCTGACACGATTTCGGACGCGTGATGCGGCGTCATCAGTTATACCCGTTATAAACGTATACAAGGGCATTTAAACTGTAATCAAATACTAAAGGCGTTAAGCCAATAGCCAATTACATGGAAAAACAATTTGGCACACCGGTGGGTACCCGTGTCGTTGACTTCGCTTTAACAGCCGTTTCGTTTGCTTAAAGCAAACCGTCGCGGCTAAGAATTCTTATGTCAACGATAAAAACCTGATTTGAATAAAAACTGATATTTGAGATTTATCAACGGTTTCATTTCGCTTATGATACCATGGTAAGTGTATATTTAAATAATCTATTTAATAAATTTGAGATTTTCAATCAGTCTCGCCCACGATATTTTGAGTCAGAGTTGTGCTTCTTTTTTACTTATTGCATGACACTACTATACCTAAAGCTAAGCTTAGTTTAATCCTACAACAATGGTGAGCTTAGAGAGATCTAGAGTTTTCGTGGATACTTGATACGGTCATGCCGCCCCGTAAGCCTCCCTGCAGCTGCAGTAACAATCCAATCGTATACAACCACCGGTCTATCACGCAAAATAATAAATAATGTACACAATTATATACGAAATTTTAAAAATAAAAACTTAATTAAGAAGCCATTTGACTTACGAAACACTGAGTAGGAAACGTTTTTTTATACATTATATGTTTTAGCGTTTGAGCACAATCTCATCTGATTTTAAACGACGATGTGCTATAAGATGGTAAACACGCTAACCCTAGAGGGCACTGTCTCTTGGAGCTACTAAAATTACCAGAGCAAACCCGAAAATATCTGATCGACGTTAGAAATTAACGAAGTTCACCTGAAGCTCTGAACAAGTAGTTTAGCGTTAACTAGTGGTCGCGTAGTGTTCGAAATTCGACCATAATTCATTTTAATATTTAATAAGACCAAAGAGAATAATAATTAACTCTGTTTTCGTAAATTTATTATAATATTATTTGTCAATTAATTATTAATATATATTATGAATTTACATATTATATATTACTAGCGGCCCCGGCAGACGTTGTCCTGTTTCATAGGGCATATAAAGTTTGGAACGTAAGAGTAAAATGAAGTATGGCGAAACCTCAATTTCATTTACATGGGTATATATGTTGTGTGTCATTCAAGCAGTAGTGTGGGTGATGTCTATTTTATTAATTAAAATAGACTAATAATACATAATTAATGTATTTTTAATGCATTTTATGTAAAAAAAACAGTTTTGTGCACTTCATATAGACTTTTAACTGTGCCATATTTCACGATCTTCCGTTTTCGCAATTCGCTTAAAAAGGGGTACTAAGTTTTCGCGTCACGTATCACTTTATAGATCATATTAGGAATGTTGAGTTAAGATGTTGAAAAAGTTGAGTTCAACATGGTTTCAAATTTTGAAGTGATGCTTTTTTGATGATAGTTTTATCTGAAATAGTATCGATTGACGTAGGTTCGATTCCTTGGTTGCTTTCGGTGAAAGAAACCATTGTTATGAAAACTTATTATCATGACGGTATGGCTTTTCTTATTAAGCTAGATTAACCTCAAATTGCAAACCAAGCACCTGTTGGTGTGTTCCGGCATACGCACTTGAGAGTCAGCCCTCTTTAGGTTTAGTATCCTTATTATGTTAACCGCCTATGGCACAAGCTATAATGATCGAGATGAACTAAAAACCCAGTGTTCAATATGTTATACAATATCTTTATAATGTTCCGGCCTACGCATTTGTCTTTTATAAAAAAGACTCAAACAATATATATTTATCCCTTGTTCTTTTAAATACAATCTTATTTCTCTTACAATATTTTTATACAATCTTTTATCGAATGATATGGCATTAATCACAATATTAGAAGAGATTACAGATGGCCTTATAATTTTTAATACAAAATACGTAAAACTTGAATGTAGATCATATTATACGCTGGACTTCTAGGAGATATTTTTTTTAAACTTGAGCCTGAATACTACGTTTTGTTTGTACAATAAATCGTACATTGGGTCTTAGGAAGTTATAGCAAAACGTCATTTAATATCAGATGAGATTGTGGTCAGACGTCAATAATAAATAATAAATGGAACGATAATCGCTTAACGTTAGCATTTTGCAAGGTTGCGTTAATCGGCATGGTGATATTTCGGCTAAGGATACCGTGGTACTAGGGCCTATTTGAGTCCTCTTTACTACCTACCTCCCGCCTGGAATTGATTGGTTTTTGTAACATCTACTCTATTAATCAACTTTTTTTTTTTATATTTATATATATATTTTATATATTTATTTTATAACTATTCGGATTTCCGCAATGTAACACGTTCATAAAACAAATACCGTGTAACGTATTTCGTGGAACTCGTTTGTCAAGAATTAACGTTACAAATAAAAGCAATGTAACAAATAAATAAACCACATTAGATAACTAATCCTGCTTCTAAGTTAGCGTGATATTTACAAGTTTACGTCATACGTTGTCGTAGTATTACGTGGATCAATAAGTCCCGGGACTAACTAAGAAAAACACATTTTTTTGGCAAAACTCGTCTTTATTCATCAACATAGTCTCCTTCAAGATCAGAACAATCAGACCAGCGCTTCTCTAACATTCCAATTCCTTTCTTGTAGAACGATTTTTCTTTGGTCTCGACATAAGCGTTCATTATGGCGATGATTTCCTCGTTGGTGTAGAATCTCTTTCCTTGGAGCATTTTTTACTGCATACAGGTACTAGTCGCTGGGGGGCGGGTCTGGTGAACATGGTGAGTGCGGAAGCAATTCGAAGCCAAATTCATGCAATTTCGCCATGATAGCGAGCGACTTATGACACGGCGTATTGTCTTGGTGAAAGAACACTTTTCTCTTCTTCATCTGGAGCCGTTTCTCACCGATGTCGTTCTTCAAACGCATCAATTGACCAATGTAACATTCGCTATTGATCGTCTTACCTTTTTCAAGGTAGTCAATGAATAAAATTCCATGAGCATCCCAAAATGCTAATGCCATAATTTTACCGGCCCACAGTTTCATTTTCGGTCGCTTTGGACGCTTCTAACCGACTGCAGCCCACTCTGCTGACGATCGTTTTGACCCCGGAGTGTTGTGATGGATCCAGGTTTCCTCCATTGTCACATACCAACGCAAAAAACGCCGGTTTATTTCGGCGAAACAGCTCCAAGCAGCGCGCGGAATCAACGACACGTTGTCGTTTTTGATTCACCGTGAGCAAACGCGGCACCGACTTTGACATTGACGGAATTAAATTTTCTGGATATGAGAACCTCAGTGTGAAGATCACAAATTTACTCTAACCCTTAGCTTCAGCATCTACTTTTTAATAATGGTGTCTCGTAGATACGAATTCGACCAGTGTCAACACAATCATGAGGAGTCGTGAATGGTTTGAAATTAAATTTTCTTATTTATAAAAAATTGCATTGTGCACATTATTGTCAATAACAAAAATGTCTGGCGATAGTAAATTCATACCTTTAAAAGCATTTAAAAGTTACTGAAAATAGAAAAAAAAATCTAAAATAATTTACAAATCAATATTTTTACCAGTAAAGATGTGATGCGCATTAATAAACGCAACGTTTACCGATAGCCAGACTGGCCGCACGCCGTTCGGAAGATTTTTTTTTAGCATCGGGAAAGATATATTAAATAACCAGATTTACTAAAATTCTTGTTTTTCTAATGTTGCTAGCTCTCGTACCACATTTTTTCCTTTAATAAATATTAACACTGTTTTTTATTATTTTGCTGAGGTCAGTGTGAAATACCTATCTATACATGGTAGGAGTAAAAACAGGATTGAGTATATGTATAAACGGTGCAAAATATATGTTTACTGACGAGTTGGATGTTCACTATATGGCAACATATTGAACCTGTAATCAGAGAGCTCTGGGTCTCATATCTGTGCCGGCATATACGGAGTACTACATACTTTATAGACTCGATATGAAAAATAAAAAAACAGTTCGTGTATCTCTGTGTACACGCGAAGAAAGTGAAACTTCTTTTGGCTTATATGTATTAAACTATATACATATATACGAGATAGCTCATAAACTATGTAGTGGTATAAATACTTAACTATACATTTACTGCTTTTAATATACTACTAGCTCCAGACAAACGCTTATACAGACCTACCTTACGTTCAACGCCTAACGAATTTTTTTTTCAAGCTTGCCATAAGAAGCCTTACTTCAATGTAACAATTATGTTGTAAACCATCGCAAAGGAAGAACAGCTTCTAAAGGTCCTCTATTTAGAAAGCGATTTAGTTAGGGGCACGTGTTTTTATCAACCGTTGTAGTATAGCACCTGCTGAGGGTTTGGTGATGTATATCGGGCTCGTTGTGGACAACTGTTCACGGACGTAATTGTGGGGATGTCTTATCATTAAAATTATGTTCTGCATTATAATTACCGATAATGTATATATACTATACATGTGGCACGTTTGAACGACATATGCCGACGTATAATTAAAAAGTATATCATGTATAAGTAATATATAAATTAGTAGTGGAGTTTTCGAAGAAACTGTAGTTTCTTTATAAACGTCTTCTCAGAGCCTAATTTGAATATGATATTTTTTATTTTGAAATAAATAAATAGTAAACGCGGTATTTTTGATAGGTATGGTATTGGATAAGTCAATATTTTCCTACCAGTCACGTTTATAACAAACTGAACGAACGAACTTCGTTCGCGTAGAAAAAATAACGATTTTAAAACATTCTTCATTCTTGGTGCTCCCCTCCTATTGGTCTTAGCGTCATATATAGCCTATCTATTTAGCTATCTAACACTGAAATAATTTTTCAAATCGGACTAGTAGTTCCTGAGATTTGCGCATTCAAGAAAACAAACTCTTCAGCTTTATAATATTAATATAGATTAATTGGACATTTCCACGTATAGAACAGTGCAGCTCAAACTATTAGATTTACGATGATGGAATTCTGAATGAAAATTAATTCTTTGTTGATAATATCCACCATTTTAAAGATAAACAGTTGAGTTATAGTAAATTGAATATTCTCCGTGTTCAAATATCTACTCGTTAGTTTTTTCCCCACGACTTCGCTCGCTTCAATATAAGTCTGACCTTTCCCTTGGGAATAGTCGTTTCTCGGGATGAAAGACACACTATGTCCTTTTCTCTATCGCTGACAACGTGTTTGAAAATTTTCGTGATCATCGGTTGAGTATTTATTTAACACGTGAAAACGTAATAAACAAACTAACATTCGAATGTGTTGCTAGTGTCTATAGACGTTGGTGATCACTTACCATTAGATGAACCAACTGTTCCATTGCTTCCTATGATAAACAAAAAATGAGTTTGTTTTTCTGTTACGTTTTCATACCTTAACTACATAACCTATCATGGACGCCGTCCGCCCGGTCCTGCGGGAGTGGACAGCCAGGGAGTGGGGCTCCCTGACGTTGCGACTGGTGCAGGTACTCACCGGACACGGTTGTTTCGGGTGGTACCTGCACCGGATCGCACGCAGGGAGCCGTCGGCCGCCTGCCTCGAGTGCGGCGCTGACGAAGATACCGCGCAGCACACGCTGTCTGAGTGTGCTGCGTGGGGGGAGCAGCGCCGCATTCTGGCGGCGGCAGTGGTTTCGGCCATCCTCGGCAGCGAACAGGCTTGGCGAGCGATGGCCTCCTTCTGCGAGGAGGTCATCTCGCAGAAGGAGGAGGCGGAAAGGGCCCGCGAGGCAGACCCTCAAAGTGGCCGTCTCCGCCAAAGGAGGAAAGGCGGGAGGAGGAGGCGCTTCGCACAACTCCTCCCGCCACCGTAGCCGGACCTGAGGATTGCACAGGTCCGGCGGACGAGGGGGACAGCCGGTGTGTACCCGGTCTGCCCCTCTATAGGTAGGAGCCCGGCGGTCACCTTCCGGCGGCTCTACAAGGTTGATTAGCTTGTTCGATCCCTTGCCGCCAATACAAAACGGTCTGTCGGTACACCGTGGGGTTTTAGTCTGTGCGAGTCGGACCCACCCTCTCCCCCAGAGGGGTGGCGTATCCATAAGGGATTTCCCCACGTTAAAAAAAAAGGTACTTAAAACATTACTGTCCCCGCGGTTTAGGTCAAATATTCATTAATACGAGCAAAGCCGCGGGTAAAAGCTAGTGTGACTTTTATTGTGATCACTTTAGTGGTGTTGGTTTTACGTTCTCAAACTTTTTTTTCTCAGACCACTTTCAAAATTTAGAATTCAACGAAACCACCGTTGAATCCCCTGCAGCTACATTTCTACCATATTCCCAAAAATCGACAAAAAATATGGAGATTAGATCTAACTGTGGTAATTTGCGTTGCGGCTGAGTTGTGGTTGTACTGAATATGGAATATGCAAGTTTTTACAAGTAACAGTAACTGAAGTTCTTAAAATATTATTTGCCTACATTGATGGGTGAAGTCAAGCCAACTTTTTTTTTCCTCGAACTGACTACGCTATTGTCCTATCAAGGTCTTAACAGCTTCACGGGACTACTAACGCAACCGTTTAAGACACTCAGCCGATTTTATTTTGACAACTAGCTCAAGGGTGCGCGGCACACCTCGGCTTGGGCTGTTGCCTGGTATATGCAAGTCACGACCTAACTGAGCTAAGCTAGATATTCATACATATATGAGTTGTTGAAACATATATCTGTACCAAGTATACATACCTCAACAACTCTTATATATATTTCGTATAGGATAATTTTCTAAACTATTTCAGTTTGATAAGGAAAAAATATAAAACCCTTCCAGCCGCATGTGTAAGCGTGTATGCGTGCACGTGTGTGGAGGTGATATGTGTAATGTTGTCGCAGTGATGTATGATTTTGTGTCACTGTATCACGCGAGCAGCGCACTCAAGGGTTCCACGCCGAGGGAACGGACCTAGGCTTGAGCAGCTGCCGAGAGGGGCCTAGTCTGGTGGTGGTCAAGGCCAACGTTTTAGTTCTTCACTATCGAAAGCAGATACGTTTTCACGGACCACCGTTTACTAATGGTGTACCCCCATTTTTGTCATACCAACGTAGACCCCCGCCGAGTCTCCCGTAGAGTCTTGGGCGACCTGGACCACTTTGGGAATTAAGGGTTAAATAGTATTCGTTTTTCTATTACAAGAATTGCATAGAGTTCTTTCAGGATTTTGTTTAGTGTAACAGAATGCGCTACACTTTTAACTCGGCTACTAATCTTGTCATATATATGAATGTTACGTTGTGATTTTTTTGCACGACAAATACAACATCCGTCGAGGCTATATAAGGCATGATGTAGACCGATACAATCGTACGAATTATAGGCTTCTCGGTACGGGGGCGATACATCAAAACGTGACACTGACGGATTACGGAACAAATCCGCTGCATTACGGCCACACCTCCAGCGATCCAATGGATATATATAAATATATAACAATCTAATGTCATTTTGTTTGCCAGCAATGAACTACGAAACTAGTCAACCGATCTTCATGAAACGTTGGCATTTATGTATAATTTAGTGCAACTTGAGCGATACGTTAATTTATAATTCAATATTTTTACGTACGTTACATGTACGTGTTATGTATATATTTTTCGTGTACAACATTTCATTATAATTAATTGAATAAAACATTTATTTTTCTACTATTTATTAGGATTTTCAAAAAGTATTACGACAAAAATCATACTCTAACGTGTGCTTTCGATGTGCAAAATTGAATAACAATATGTTGTCTTGTTTTGAGTTTAATATAGAAAGGAAGACAATAAAGAATTAACATAGTATTCATATTACATATATCTAACTAGTGGGCCCGGCGAACGTTGTCTCGCCCGAATAGTAAGAAAAACCTTGACAAATTATTCACCTAATTCTTCTTCACGAATCATGATGAAAATCTGTTCAGTAATTTTTGAGTTTATTGCGGGCAGACAGACAGAGGTGGCAGAGGACTTTGTTTTATAATATTTAGCTTTTATCTTAATAATGGATTTGCATCACAAATTTGGCAAGTTAAATTTAATCACGAAACAGAATTATGAATGTACATTAGTTACAATTAAAATTTGGAAATACAGAAAACGAATAATGTCAAATATTAATATATAATTTTGTAACAAAAGCAATATTATAAAAATATATTAAGTATATAAAATAGAAAAGTAAAGCAGATAAAGTTTCTCATCAGTTCTTTTCGGTGACTGGGATATTTTATGAACCTGTGGGTAGTAGTGGTGTGACGTTCAAAAGCGTCTTCACGAGGATTAAAGGATTTTTGATCTTGAATTATCTATCATTTAAAAGTATTTATAATCATAGATGGTCTTGCTTTACAGATTCGTGAAGCGGTGTTACAATCAGATAACATTATTGTAATAATATAATATTATTCGAAAGACCATTTTCACCTGTCCATCAGATAGATGCATCCTGTACACAGCTTACACAAATAACCTATGAAACTTGTATCCATGAACGATTTTTGCTAAAAGAGCAGATAGATTATTTTTTAAACTGAATAATTTTATCATTTCAACATAAAGTCAGCCGATATTAAATAACGATGTGGCCTAAGATATTAAATCGATAAACCGAGAGGAGAACTCCCAAATGTAGGTGTCGGAACACAAACATAAGTGCTTGCTGATAATTAGTTTGACGGGCGTTTAAAAAATCCCTACCAATGTGCAATGGTCACATCAAGACGTTTGCTTCACTGAAATTTAGACCGCGTAGGATTCATATCTACGTCGTTGAAGTAGTCTGCGACACACTATTCATTAACCACTTTTCGGTTCAAAAACCTTTACTGACACTTGTGAGCTCAGATTTCAGAATCGACCTGAAACCCCTTATTTGACTTCGTCAGGTCAAAGTATCGTGCTGACGTCTATTGACGTGGAGCTAAAGTAAGCAATCTCTACTACCGCCCAGAATAAAGCTTGTTAATAAATTTGTTAGACAATTACGAATGATCATTACATAGTATAAAACAAAGTCCCCTACCGCGTCTGTCTGTCTGTCTGTTCGCGATAAACTCAAAAACTACCGAACGGATTTTCATGCTGTTTTCACCGGTGGATAGAGTGATTAATGAGGAACGTTTTAGTATACAATTTGTCAAGGATTTTTTCATATTCAGGGTGGGACAACGTCTGCCGGGCCCGCTAGTTTGTGTATAATTGATAAAGATAATCGGTTTATAAAAGATATGTAGTAGGTTTAAATGGGAGATTATCTCGTTGATTATCTATGTTAAATATATTTAATCTTAAATGATTACCCTGTGTTATCTAAATTAAAAAGTGCATCTATTAGAATCTTTATATTATAATAAAAGACATTCGTGAAGAAATGTACAAACATTTGTTTTGAATTAGGTTAAGATAGGTAGGTATAGGTTAGATAAAGTAAATCCTATGTAACGAACTGATTTGGCGATTTACGTTAAGTATATACAAAGTTTTTGGTTCAACACCTAGATATAAAAAAGCTAGGTATAATTTAATATTTCTTACAATAACAACAGTTGTCACTGTGAACATGTTCCTTTGCTTTTATTTATTCTGCTACTACATGCTTGTGTACTTGTTTCGCGCGGTAGAAATATTTGATAGTATCATGGAAGTATTATATGTGATTTGTGAGTACAGGTAGGTATTGTTTTTGACCCGTGCATTTTCATTTCTTCAATGTTTTCAGTTGTATGAAATCAAATTATACGTGATCAAGTCGATTACAGTAAAGCGGTAGCCATCTTATTTAAACATCTTGTATTTGTAAACAATAAAACAAATTCTAACATGTTACCATCAAAGTTACATTATATTAGCAGTTGCCTGGAAATTAGTGTTATTCCTATACATATAAATAAAATTGAGTATGACTGAGGGTTCAGTAACTACTTTGTCCGGGCTTTTATATCCCGATAATCCTGAAAAGGTTTTGACCATAGAGAATCTAGAGTTCATATCATTGCGTTTTTCTACAGGGTTTAAGTAGTAAGTACAAAATTACAATAAAAAAAATAACAAACCAGCTGATTGAAATAATAAACAATTTCGCGTTAGTGTGATAAATAATTTTCGACCTTGTTACGATTAACGATTATATGGTATATAAAACCAGCTTTGTTTTCAATCTTACAATTTATAGTAATTGCAATTAAAACTGTAGTTCTGTGACCGCACACCGATAACGCTATCTCGCAGTAACCAGTTCCTCGAGATTAGTCACCGCTGTCGCCCATTCATGTTTCTTTCAAAGATGATTTATGAATTAAATTCTATTGTATGGGTAATCAGTAACGTGTCGTCATATTATGTGCCTTGATTTAGTTCGGGTTTAATCCCCTGTCTAGTATTAAATCGTCTGTGAGCTGACCATCTGTTCGTCGGTAGAATCCTTTTCTTTAGCGTTTGTCCAGGTTTCCGTTTCAAGTCTTAAGTTTCTTTCTTGTGTTTAGGGTTCAATATAAAATAGTATACTAATTTATTTTACACTATATCTATTAAAGCAGAAATCTATGGGATGTAGATTAGAGTGAAGTTTAAACAAGTTTAGCGTCAACAAGATGACCCGTACCGTTGTAGTCTAGACTCATTACTTCCAGTCATTAGCAGTCTGTGGTACATTTTCACTGATTACATTACTAACTAGTTAACGTTCTAGTGATGTTTATAAATTAATCATATTGATGAATTTTGTATTGTTTTAAACTAAAAGCATAGAAGTGTAATTGACACACGAACGTCCGTTCGAACACCTTACACCTTAGGACATACCTTACATCCAGAATAGAAATGCTTTTCCCGTGAGATAGGTTAATTCTATGTTAAAGTTGGCGAAGCTGTGGGTGAAAGCTAGTATTAAATACAGTCCACTGTCTTATGTGACTATTTATTAACTTTAAACTAGTGTCCCCATATATTGGCACAGCTATTAGAACGGTTGACAATTGGCAACTGGCTATGGTTTACGAGTTCGGCTGTTTACGATTTTAATCTCGTAACGGGTTTATAGTCTCTGCCTGCAAGCGATGGCAAGGCGCCGATCCTCGTAAATCGACGTCGACCGTAAAAGCCGAGCGGCCAGCGCACGTTTGAAGTTTGTTTGATGAACAACCCCCCTATAAAATATTCATAAGGAGACGAGACTGTCTATACATGTGATTTGTAAGCACATGTGTGTTGTTGTTAACTTTTAGCGATAGTACATGACGATGTTTTTATATCGATAATTCGATTTCCTTTAATATTAATGTTGAAGGTTACGCTTTAATTTCGAATATTTTTAACACGCAACTTGTTACTAAGACAACTATATGTATATAGTTAAACCGTTGTCTATGATTAACTAATAATCATTTTCAAACGCAATGACGCATACAATTATTAGAAACTAGCTTATACCCGCAACTTCGTCTGTCTCGTTTATTATCGTAATCGTTTTGTTATATCTCAAAGGAATTAGGCACCGTTATCAACGAAAGCTCCCAGACGGGTTGACTTCTTTCGTCACTTCCTACAATTATAAATATTTTTCGACCAATTTACACAAGATCTTAACAAATTTTATACCTAAATCTTTCTCGTGAATCACGCTATCTACGCATGAAAATCTGTTTAGTAGTTTTTCAGCTTATCGCAAACAGACATACAGATGCGATGGAGGACTTCGTTTTCTAATATGTCGGTAGTGAAGGAAAAATAGCGCATTGTTTGTATAAACTATATTATTATTAATCTATCTTTTTATTCTTCTTATAAACAAAATGATACTTTTAATAGTTATTAAACGATTGCCA
Organism: Antheraea pernyi; assembly: GCA_015888305.1. Classification (NCBI taxonomy): domain Eukaryota; kingdom Metazoa; phylum Arthropoda; class Insecta; order Lepidoptera; family Saturniidae; genus Antheraea; species Antheraea pernyi. Next base: position 238,891 of record MU158893.1, on the reverse strand, counting down.
AATACTAAATCCTTTATGGTAATTGTTCTATCTATATTAAAATTTTTTCCATGCTGCTCGCCTTCTTCTACCTACTAAACGTTAATATCACAGATAATTTATGTAACTTTTATTTGTATTACAGACAGTAAATACTTGCTGAAATGGTTATAGATTCAATGCCATAACTTATTTATTAAATTAGTATCTTTTATTGTAATATTCGCGCATGGTAACTCTGTGGCCTTTAAATCTGTATGGGTTTCCTAGAATTGCCGAGTCAAGGACGTCCAACATATTGTGTCGTTGTGGGTGTGGCAATATGAAAATAACAAACAAATTAGTACATTTAATGGGTGTTCAAATGAATTGGTTACATATTATCGCGGCGTGTAAGTAGTATTGCCAACACTGTCAATGGAAGTTCCATGAAGTAGGTAAATTTTTGTATTATAACAAAAAACTTTTTGTATTATAACAAGTTAATTTATTAATAAGGTAAAAAACCTGACTGCAAAAAAACTGAGTTAACGAAAACTTATTTTTTCCTTCCTTATTTTATGAATCACAAACATAATAGAATAATGTGTCATTTCAACAATGAGGACGGATCAAAGACATCTGGCCATCATGTCATAGCTACATAGCGTGCTATAGAAATAAACATTGTCCATTTAAAAAAAAAAACCTTACCCTCCTCGTAGTCGGGCGAAGACTATAAGCGATGTATTTATCTGATGTTCCCTGGGTCTAGCCTGGCAGTGCAGAGTTATTTTTAAGTATTCACATACATTTTCTAATTTCAATAAGATAACCGCTATCCGATGACAGTGAAAATGTCGCGAGAAAGCGAGAACTTCTTGAGGAAACGTACAGTCTTGTTTACCAAAATGTAGTAGGGACATAGATAACCATAACATAGATGGTTCCTCAATGTTTGAAATCACCAATATCGCGCTGACTTGCATAACGTCCTGATAAAGCCGGGTATGTGTGTGCCCAATTCTGTCCCAGTGGATCGCGCCGTATGCGACCACTATATTCTATCTATGTCTAACAATCGCCATAGCAGTACGATCATATGTCGCGTTCCGGAAATAATCGGGTATACTAATAACCTAGTAGCCTAATGCTAACCTAGTTGGGCAGGGTTTTGTACCTGACCGAGTCGCAACCTCCGTGCGCATGGCGATAAATCCATCATAGTGTCTCTCTTTTAGGTTGCCGCGTTTCAGGATCAGCTGGTTATGTAGAGGCTTGTAGGCCGACATGATAATAGCGACTAGTGCTGATAGAGATTATATAGAAACCGTCTTATTACAAATAAAATAAAAAAACGCGTTAAACACTTGTTTAAAAAAGTTGTAAAAAACATTGTATTTCTATTTGCCGGCAAAAGACGTTTCGTAGTAAATTATTGATTTCTTGGGCATAATTAATTTGAAGGATGTAAATAAATCAAACGATTTTAGAGATTCACACGTAAATCATAACTAATACTATTTGACAATGTATACAATACATTACTTTGGCTCCCCTTTAAAAAAAAGCGCTGTAGTACCACCCAGTTGTACTGCAACACGTAGCTGGATGGGGGTGTCATTGTTGGATATTCTAAAGCTACGTATATCTCTATACCTTTAAACGAGCAATTCTTGTATATTTTTATATTGTTATATATTCAGGATCTCGGAAACGGCGGTTTTAACGGCAGATGTGCTTTTGATTTTGACAAACTATACGAAATGAAACACAATAATATGGTATTGCCAACTTAAAAAAAAAACAGTATGAATATTAATTAAGTGAAATTCTTCTCTCGTCTATAAAATAAAAATGTAATTTTCAAATTATACTACTTTAACGAATACAGTCTATAACTTAACAGTCAAGTCGCGGCTCCCCTACACGTCAGGACACACAATCTATATAGTGTTGCTAGCCCTCACATAATTTTTCCCCGAAACTACTTCCCCATGATTCCCCGATACTTCTAACTTATTAGATTATTAAATATTATGTATCCGGCATAATAAAGGTTAACCCTCGTATGTATAGATAATTTCGTAAAAAAAGTAATGATTTATAATAATAAATAATATTATTATGATTAACATAGGTACCAATAAAATATGTGAGGGCTAGCAACACTAGATAGGTGGTGTGTCCTGACGCGGACGTGTAGGGGGAGGCGCGACGTGACCGTTGGGTGTGGTCGGTGCTGATGACACGAGATGATAAGTCGGGGTCAGATGATAACGTTGTTTTTATTTTTATATATATATTTCCATGGTATATATAATCTTCCGATACACAAAGCAAAGGTTGTGTAATTAATCTTCTTATATTTTCACATTGATTTTGTAGTTTTTCTGTAACATTAATCGATCTAGTGTGGGTTTAGTCTATGTATAGAATATAGTACGCGGTAGATCAAGCATTTGCTTTCTTTTATTATGAGAAATGGTCGAAATTCGTCTATAATAAAGGGTACAAAGTTCCTTACCGTCACGTGTTAATATGTACATATTGTTATTTTTGTTTTTTTTTCTAAATGGTATAAATTGCATTAAGTATTGTACAGATATTGTAGACTGTAAACGTAAAGATCGTAAAGTCCGACGAATAGAGACTTATAAATAAAGACTTTGATTCGGAGGTAAAAATTAAACTAATTTAACTTTCAAACTTTGTTATTAAAAATATTAAAGGTCATAAATAGTAACCGAACAAAATAAATCGTTTGACAAACAGAGGAGAGAAAGGTACTGGATTATTTAAGTCTCGCCTATGTATATTAAACTAGCGGCCCGTCCCGGCTTCGCACGGGTGGACAATTGTTTTAAACATTTGGGTTAAGCATATATGGATTGGCTAAAACTGATCATAGTCTTGAAAATCTTGTACCCACGATCCAACCCAGAATCGAAAATCTTATAGGCACACACCACACACCCCAGCAACGACGCGAGCGGCATATGTTGTTTAGATTGACATTTTTAAACTCGTAATATCTTTTGAATGCAATGACTGATTTTAATAATTCTAAAAGTTATTTAAAGGTACTGAAACAGACTTAAATTAAAAATAATTTATTTGGATAAGGATTAATATAGAGATTTGAATAACATGGTATTTTAGGCATGGTATGGTTTTTGTTAAGATTTCTTTCAAAAACGTAGTTATAGTAATATAATCACAATAGCTGGACATATGGTACCGGGAGGTTTTTTTATAGATATTAATATGTTCTTTAATATTGTAGAACATATTTTTGTTCTATCATTCATAGTTTCCGCAACGCATGCGATGAAAGTCATTTCATGGCAATTTTGTTCATACCTTGGATTACATTATTGAAATTTTAGTAGGGATCTCTATTTTTTCTAGTAAAAAATATAGTCTATGTTACTCAGGGATAATGTAATATTCTTACGGTGAACGAATTATCGAAATCCGTCCAGTAGTTTTTGAGTTTATTCGTAATTAACATACAAAAATACAACGTTTCCTCTTTATAATATTAGTGTAGATTAACTATATATATACTTACATCAAAACTCATCGACTAATATTGAAAATTATTAGAACGCGTATATAATATGACTTGCGCTTCTTTGCAAACTGAAAATTTCATAGAAAATTTGTTTAAAAATATTTTTTATAGGTAATTAACGATAGCAGTTCGAACGGAATTCGAATAGGCCGGAAAATGAATCAACGCGGACCGATTTTGTTTTGAAATATTGTGTTGGAAATAAATCAATATCCAGCCAATCGGTTTCGGACCTGCGTAGTTTTCATTGTAGCGATTTCACGATACGATATAAAATTGCTTTTTCACCGACCGTGCTTGAGTTTCCATTTGAAATGTTATTTCAATGGAACGCCAATAATAAATTCAAACGAAAATACGGTCTGTAACTTTTCTATCTTACGTTAGAAATAAAAAATGTTACTTCGTATCCGAATATGATGCAATACGTAGTAGGATTTGATAAAGAATCTGTGCTAATATTATAAAGGGTTTGTTTGTTTGGTTGAACGCGCTAATCTCAGGTACTACTGCTTCGATTTAGTAAAATATTTCAGTGTTAGATAAGTCTTTTATCGAGGACGGCTATAGGCTATATATTATCACGCCAAGACCAATAGGAGCGGAGCACCAATAAAGAATGTTCTAAAATCGGGGTGTTTTTTCCTTTTGAGAGCTTCCGCTGCGTGTTAGCTTTAGCCCAAAGTAACTATTCCACGCCCACGAAGTCGCGGGCAGAAGCTAGTATTTAAATAATCTTTTATTATGAAAAGTAACATCATCTATAACAGTATCTGTCTGGTAATGTGCTTTTAACTCAAAAAGTACTATTTAGATGACTATTTTAAAGTGTAGCTTCCTATTTTTGATATTTCGATCTGCAATCTTTTTGTGTGACGAAAATTGGTGCTGGTAAACAATGTGTCGGGTAGAGTGGGAGCAGTGTTTCGCTTGCCTTCGGATATTGGAGAACAGTGAGGCACACGCTCTTCTCGCTCTCTTTCCTTCTCGTTGTCCGTGGTTGCGCATACTGCGTTCAGACGGCGTGACGAACAGTGAACACATGCTTCTCTTCTATGCTCTTCAAAAGTGATTGATATGTAATTGAAATGTTTCCCTGTAATACAAAAGTTTCACTTATAATGTGTGTCTTTAAGACAGACCCTGTTTTTTAAAATAATTGGTGTATTCTCTGATTAGATTGTAGTTTTGTTATATTAATTTTTTTTTTTTGACAATCAATCTTCTAGTTGATTATTATTACTGCCATTGTCGAGTAGGTAATGGTATTGTAAGTTTCTCGCGATCATTTCAATGTTCTAACATGATGGTGGCCGCCGCTGTTAGAATTTTCCGGGGAGTTTTTGTGACAAGTCAGGATCTATGCTCCGTGATATTATTTCCAATTCACTTTACATGTGAACAATAAGCAAACTATATTACGAAAACGCCTGCCAATATTATAAAATATAGAGTCAAAGAACAGAAGATTGTGCATAAAAAATAAAATCTACTACATGACATTCCAAGATCCCGGCATAAATTCCAATATTACGTATTGTAGGGAAGAAGTTCTTATGTTAAAAGTAAATGAAGTCGAGTCAAAATGACTGCCAGTAACATCTCTCATGTTTTACCTAAGCTATTCATCATTAACCAATAAAATTCAGTACACAACTGTTTAGAAGATAATAATTCTTATATATAAACACAGTGAGGTGTTTTTATGCGATAAAGCAAACAAAAAAATGTTAAACATGGCATACGGAATAAATTAATGATTTAATCGAATTTAAATGTGTGAACATAATAATTTAATATATTACTTCCTTGTAATTAAATAAATATAAAAAAAATGAAATAAATTATCAAATAAGTTTTCACTATTCAGGTCAGAAATATTGTGTATAAAAATGCGCAGTAATAAATATATTAATAGTGTTATAAAAAAAAACACATTTTCAATTATTTCACAATAATATTTCACGTAAACGTAGCCACGGACATATCTAGTAAGATATTAAATCACAGAACCTTTGGATTTTCCATAAAAGAAGAGATTAACAACTAAATTCATGTTACAAAATCAAAAATACTTTAGTAAATTAAGCCCTAATGCTAAAGCGCTTATGAACGTCAAAACTACCACCGGTTCGAACAGAAGATTCCTGTTCGCGAGGTTCATCGTATGCGCTCTCCACGCACCAGGGCTCCATATGATATGGTTCTCGTTGTCCTCGATCGCACCCCTCAGGGGAAAGCGATTTTTAATCTTACATCCCTTTGCGGCCTCTCCGGCGTCATAGTCGAGCCGCCGCGCAAAACGTCTGTGCCCTCGCAGTGTCACAACTGCCAGGTGTACGGACACTCCGCACGAAACTGTCGCCTGAAACCCAGGTGCGTTAAGTGCCTCGGCGACCACTCCACTAGGGAGTGTTCTCGCACGAAAGACGCCTCCGACCCTCCGAGCTGTGTTCTGTGCCGCGGCGTGGGCCATACCGCGAATTATCGCGGATGTCCCCGCGCCCCGCGCACAAAGCGCCCTCGATACCCCAGGCAGGCGTCGCCGTCTAAGACGGCCGCTGCCCCCGCCCGTCCTCGACCTCCGCCTCTCATGTCTCGAGAGGCCTTCCCGAACCTGCCGGGCACGTCTTGTGCACCGGCAGCGTCCGTACCCGCAACTAGTGCGCCCCCCCGCCCCTACCGGGCCCCTCAGGCCCCGTGGGCTCCTAAACCCGCGTCCCAGCACACTCCCAAACCTCCGGCGGCTAATCCTTCACAGGATGACCCCGCATACTCCTTTTCCCTATCGAGTATTGACTACGCAGGTCAACTACTCATTTTCCACGAGATCTCGGAGATCTCGGCGTACGAAGAGTGCTCTCGTAATCCGCTACTAGGTGCCGTCACGGCAATCCATAGATTTCCAGCCATCGCGGCTACACTACAACGGCTCGCGCGCGCAGCTGTTAAAAAATAAATAACTCAAATAAGATAGAGTAAATCGCGTATTTACGTCTATCTTCCCCTAAAAATAACCGTCAAACAATAATAATAATTTTTGTTATGTCTATTTTTAGACTTCGGTGCCGTCACCGTTAGTAAATTTAAATTCAATCTTATAAAATGCGTGTTGCGCCCACGCTTTTGTAATCGATCCCTATTAGCTCCCGCACACTTCGCGGTTCTCAATAATATCTCGAGCCTAGGTCGTCCCCGCGCGGAGCCCTCTTGATATTATTTTCGCGATACAGTGACTCACCTACATCACTTGAACAGACATATGAGATCATCTCTCTCACACACGTGCACATATATACACATGGTGGGAGGGTTTTGTTTTTTTTTTCCCCCATCGAACTGAATCGAATAGTTTAAGTTCGTTTCAATCCGATATACACGTATTCATTTGTGAATCATGCAATTTCGATTGTATGGTTCACAAATGTATATATGTATGAATAGCTTAGAATAGTTAGCTAGGACAGACGTGTCTTTTTCCAGGAAACAGCCCAAGCCGAGGTGTGCGTGCACCCTTGTGTATGTTACCCAAAACCAAAATCGGCCGAGTGCCCTAAGCGCTCGGCCTTAGTAGTCCGGTGAAGCTGTAAAGACCTTGCCAGGTCAATAGCATAGTCAGTTCGAAGAAGAAAAAAAAAACCACCGGTTCAGACAAACAACACTCAGTCATCGAGAAGAACCGGCAAGAAACTCGATCGGGTTCATCTTTACAGACAAGACATACAGTCTATCTGATTGTTACCTGTTTAAATGCAACTTGTGTTCGTATCGAAACCCATCTTGTTTATTTATTAAATGATTACCATATCTATATATACTAGTGGCCGAAATTCGACCATAATTAATTTTGACATTCAATAAGATCAAAGAGAATAATAATTATATCGGCGGTTTTATAAATTTATTATTAAATATTGTTATCGATTAATTATTTGAGTATTTATTAATGCATATTCTAAATTTACATATAAGGCTCACCTCGCCCAGCGCTCAGATGCGTAAAATGACATAATATATATATTATTTTATTATAAAATTAACCTACAATTTGACCAGTTAATTTCAAAAGGCATGTAGTAATGTAGGGAACGTAAGAGTAAAATGAAGGATGGCAAAACGTCATTTTCGTTTACATGTGTGTATACGTTGCGTGTCATTCAAGCAGTAGTGTGTGTAATGTTTATTTTAATTAATAAAATGTATTTCTAATGCATTTAATATAAAAAAATGGACTTCTCCTTCATATAAACTTTAACTCTGCCAAATTCAACTTTCATCCGTTCGCGCAATTTGCTTAAAAAGGGGTACCAAGTTTTCGTATATATATATAAATTTATACGAGGGACGTATTATATAATTGTAGGTACTGAATGCAATCATAACTTTTTGTATATATTTAATAACATTCCCCAATATTTTTAATAATAATGACTTTTTTTTTATTACTTTAGTAGGGACAATATTGTATAGTATTCGGCTGAAAGCAGATCTACGGATATTATGGAGAATGTACTAGATACTTGTTTAGGATTTTAAAACGAATTCTTTATGAGGTTGCCTTACAACTTTACAATGTTCTTATAGAAATCGGCACCAATTAAGCCTTCGCATATTTTGGTCTCTGTAAGACGAATATAAGATTTTGAAGTTGTATTTCTTTTAGCTCGTTACGAGGAATCGTTGAGAGTAAATTTTTAATTTGAAACGGATATTGCGCGCGCCGATTATATGTGCTATGAAATTAGTTGATATACAGTTTCTATTAAAATATTGTGTAAACAATTTCTTTTACTCATAAATATTATGTTCTATAATTTTTGTATGTTACCCATTCACACTCTTATTCATATTCGTCTCCAAGTCCGGCTAGTTAGCTATCACCATCAAGTTGAACATCTGTCACCAAGGATCTGTTCCGGCACACGCACTCGAGAGCCAGTACCCCTCAAGGTTAAGCGTGCTTACCATCTTAGAGCACGTCGTCATTTATCATCATTTGAGATTGTGATCAAACGCTAAAACCTATGAAGTATAAAACAAAAATGGATATAAAAAAATTAACAAAAAATAAAAATGTCTTAAATTGATAGTCTGATAGGTACCTACCTAGTCTTAGATTGTCATAAACCTAGCAGTTTCTCAATGACTATACATTGGCTATTCGATGTTGAGGAGTCCCCTTGCTATATTTTCGAAATCCAAGGTTCAATAAAAATAATTGGGGATAATATTACAAATTATAAAGCAGGAAGGTCTGGGGTAAAAACATAGCCAAAAATACAGCCAAGTAAAGAACCACCTCCTTTTTGAAATCGGTTAAAAATGAGTAGAAAATGTATTTTTTATATTCACTCCTGTTAGGTTTTACCGTAAGCTCTCAAAACACATTACCGATTTACCGGATAATATTTTCAGGCACTATGTCAAGCAAGTTTAACTATTTGGGTCATATGTTTATAGATATTAATGTCTGGAAGTGATCGCTTCTTTGTAGATATGCTAAAAATGAACAATGAATAGAAATCGTAAAAAAAAATCAGGCTGATGAAAACGGAATATACTTACATTAATAAAAGAAATCGATTCTTTTTCAAGTCTAATCTTTGGAAATCTTAAAAGTCATTCACAACACTTATAGGAGCCGAGACTGACTTGAAAGCGTGATAGTAAAACTCGGAGCTCGTAAAATAGACTATTTATTTATTTTATTTCATTTATGGCAACTAAACTGTCATTGTCGGGCAGGTAGTATTACAAGGGTCCTGCGATAATTCTAATGTCCCAATAAAATGGTGGTTCCCTTGTTAGAAGAGTATAGGGAGTTTTTGTGGCATCTCAAGTTTCATGCTCCTTGGTATTATTTCCCATATACAGTGAAATAGAGTGTGCACAATATCCAAACTATATTACATAAAACACAGCCAATATTACAAAATATAGAATCAAATAACACAAGATTATGAATAAAATATAAAAGTCACTACATGACAAACTAAGATCCCGCCAAAAACTAAAAATAGACTGTTTTATATTTAACTCCATATATGGTATTTATTGTTACAAGACATCTTTCAATTGTTTCAATGATATATTCGATTCATAATAAATGTAAAAGTTTTAGCCAGTCTTGTCAAAAAGGATGACATACTCGATACAGAACTACATGCTCATAAATCTTGTAGGCTCATTGGCGACGAGCGTATCTTTTTTTGCAAATGCTCACGGGCACGGCTCCGCTTTCGTCACAGCAGCCTCGCGTTCGAGGTCATCTTACCCAAGCAAGCTCCAACGAGGCCTCCCCGCACGACGCGTTTTTGCGTAAACATTGTTGAATGGTTTTTGTATTAGCTACGTTGTTTGTTTAGTCATTATTTGAATTAGGACAAACTTGGGACGGAGAGCAATGTACAGTCTATTTGTATATTTATACTGTAAACTCGAAGGTTTTTGAGGATGGGGACAGATGTTTTTACTCTTTCACACGTAAAAACTATTGAACGGGTGTTCATGAAACTTTATAGTATATTAGAACTTATTTATTAGTGTAGCTTGTATATTAGAAGAACATATAGGCTATATTAATAAAGATTTTTTTTATGCTGGTCATGTTTTATCGATAAATGTCAAGTAAGTTTGAAAGGACATTCATCTCTGCGTGCGAGGTATTAACCTATAGAGTTACAGGAAGATAATTACTGTATTGTATCAATATTTGTGTCGTTACATTTCAATATAAAGTAAATCCAATTTCACCCGTTCCTAATTTTTTACGTTATTCTTCAAGATCTTTAAATTTTGTACGTGTAATATATATTGATTATTAAAAAAAAACTAAAAACCTTATGGATGGCGAAATTTGAACTTCGTTCGCGGTGTATAAAAACTGGAAATCTTAAAAAAATTAAACATGTTATATGAACGATTAAAATTGGATTTAGTTAATTTTGATGTGTCGTTAACATTTATAATCGCCGGCTGTGGCTAGTTATAAATAATATTTATATACTTAATTGATTAATAAAAACATTAAATGATACATGAAATTTATTTTTATAGGTTTATGAGAGGACCTAAATACCATACTGGCTTCATTATTCTAATTACTTCTTTATGGTGCTTCTGTCATATGGCGTGGAATATTGAAAAACAAAATGTTGGTTTGATTAATCAATGATGGGTCTACACAATTAAATCTGGAAGTGTTTCACATTTCTTACATGAGTTTTTCTAATTTATTTTAAATTGATTTTCTGCTAGGAGGAAAAATGTAGAACGAAATACTAAGACTCCTTCCTGATCGCATCATAGCTCTATTGGTCTGCATTTTCAATGCGACCATATCCCAGGGTAACTTTCGAGCTGTCTGGAAAGAGGCCGTAGTTATAGGCATTCACAAATCCAACAAAAAAGCTACGCTTCCCATGAGCTATCAGTCTCTTAGATACACTAAGTAAACTATACGAGCGGCTCCTTCTGAACCGTCTCCAGATCTCAATTTCAGAGTTAGATTCTTGTACGAACCAAGTATACCGCCTCACGGAGTACATTTTTTCAAAATTCAGTGCAGATCCGAGTGCCTATCTGAATCCGAAGAAACCGAAACGCGCAACAGCAGTCTTTTTCGATGTCACCAAGGCCTTCGATAAGGTCTGGCACGAAGGGCTAGTCTATAAACTATTTCTATTTTCACGTACCCGATAGATTAGTTCATGTAATCCGCGATTATCTCACCGATAGCACTTTCCGCTTTAGAGTGGATGGTGAAATGTCCCCGCCCCACCCGATATGCTCAGGTGTACCCCAGGGCTCCATTTTCGCGCCCTCGCTCTTCAATCAGTTCATCAGTGACCTACCTCGGCCTAACCGACCTGTCGCTGTCTGAGTGTGCTGCGTGGGGGGAGCAGCGCTGCATCCTGGCGGTGGCCGTGGGAACGGACTTATCGCTGCCGAGCGTGGTCTCGGCCATGCTCGGCAGCGAACAGGCTTGGTGAGCGATGGCCTCCTTCTGCGAGGATGTCATCTCGCAGAAGGAGGAGGCGGAGAGGGCCCGCGAGGCAGGAGGCAGACCCTCAAAATGGCCGTCTCCGCCAAAGGAAGACAGGCAGGAGGAGAAGGCGCTTCGCCCAACTCCTCCTGCCTCCGTAGCCGGATCTGAGGGGATGGGTCGGGGGGCCCATCTCCTCATTGCATAGGTCAGGCGGACGAGGGGGGGGCAGCCGGTGTGTGCCTGGTCTGTCCCTCTATAGGTAGGAGCCCGGCGGTCACCTTCCGCCGGGCGGACCGTGGGGGCGGCTCTACAAGGTTGATTAGCTTGAACGATCCCTTGCCGCCCCCACAAAACGGTCTGTCGGTACACCGTGGGGTTTTAGTCCGTGCGACTCGGACATAACCCACCCTCTCCCCCGGGAAGGTGGCGTATCCATAAGGGATTTCCCCACGTTAAAAAAAAAAAGTTAGGTCGCCAATTGCATAAACTAGGCAACAGCCCAAGCCGAGGTGTGCCGTGCAGCCTTGAGCCAGTTGTCAAAATTAAATCGGCTGAGTGCCTTAAGCGCTCGCCTTAGTAGTCCGGTGAAGCTGTTAAGGCCTTTCTAGGCCAATAGGGCAGTCAGTTCGAAAAAAAGGCAGTTTTTCATATTAACCCCTTACAATTGTCCCTCTTTGACTCTATTTGATTGTTCAAATAGAGTGCAACAACAGTAGACTTAAAATTTGTTATGTACCTCGTTTTCTATTAATGCATGTACCCTAAAACAAATATAACAAATTAATATTCTTCTTTTTTCCCTCTTTATTAACCTCTTAACTCAAGAACTGCGATGTACCTATCATTTGTATGCTGATGACCTGCAATTATACACACAGGCCGCAGTAGATTCGCTATCAGCTGCAATATATTCTATTAACCGGGATCTAAATGCCTTAAAGGATTGGTCCGAGAGGTTTGGCTTATCAGTTAATCCTTCCAAATGTCAAGCAATTGTAATAGGGAGCTCTCGTATGATTACCAGAATAGACTTCAGCTCGCTGCCTCAGATTATATTCAGTGGTCTTGTCATACCGTTTAGTACGGACGTAAAGGACCTTGGTTTACACATTGATGCCACATTGGATTGGAGAACTCATATTTCCAAGGTTAGTCAGAAAGTGATCGGTACTCTGAAGTCCTTTTATCGCCTGAAAAATTTTCTCCCAGTTAAAACGAAAACCATGCTAGTGCAATCTATAATATTTCCTATAATTGACTATGGTGTTTTGTGCTTATACGAACTGAACGCTGACCTTCTTAACAAACTTGACAGATTACTCAACAATTGCATTCGATTTATTTTTAATCTTCGTAAGTATGACCATGTATCGAGCCATCGTTCAGAGCTTAATTGGTTGCCCATACGCCAGCGTCGAAGTTTGCGGGCTCTGACAACTCTGTATTCTCTTCTATTTTCTCCCAACACTCCCTCTTACTTAACTCCACATTTTCAGTTTTTATGCTATAATCATCACCTTAACCTTCGCTCTTCTAATAATCTTATTCTTTGCAGTCCTGTCCATACTTCCGGTCTTGTACATTCCTCTTTCTTTATCCAATCTATTCTTCTATGGAATGCGCTTCCTTATGAAATCAGGATGTCATCTAACCGTTTCAGTTTTAAAGTCAGGGTACGTCGGCTTTACCAGTCTCAGTTAGCAGAATTATCTGGTTAATGCTGTATTTAATTCTTGATGTTGAATTATTATACTTTTATTTATGTATGATGTTGTTATATGTATGTATTGTATATATGTAGTATATCGGTGTTGATATGTTATTTATATATTGTTATATTAAATAGGTTAAACATAATTTCATAAAAACTTCTCCTTTTAAACCTACCAACATTTATCTCTGCATCACCTAATGGTTGACTGGTAGAGAATGCCTTCGGCATTAAGTCCGCCATTGCGTATTTAAGGCATAATGTATAAATAAATAAATATATTACTTTTATATAATCAAAGGTAGTAAAGAGATTTATGGATGACTAAAATACATAGAATGAGTTATGTACATATTTTATCTTCATCGCATGTTCTTCGTAATTTGTAGAGGGAATTAATGTTTAATTAATTATTAGAGAAAAAAACGAAATACGTGGAATCGTTAAATTAATTAAAATCCCCGGTATTGCGAAGAAAATTTAATTTAAAAAAATCTTGTTAACCGTTCGTTGCTGTAATTAGTCTGAGATTAAGATCCGCCATTCACGGTCGAGCTTGTCGGGGGACTGTTTGGAATATTATCTTCTGAACTGATATTTTATTCATACCTGGCAATAGTTTATGGATTAAGTAGATCACACCTGGGAATAGGTTTTGATATACATTTTATACCTTAATAAGGTACTTATTAATACTAACTTTATGAAAGGTTCTGCATATTATTATTTACCTTATTTGAGATTTGGGAAGGGAGTAGCTTAATTGTTATAGTTTTTGTTCTTCACACAAGGTTTGCGCGTTGTATTAGTATCTACATTGTTGGGTTTTAATTTAATTTATCACTTTTGTATTATTAGTTAATCAAGATGTGCCAAAATGAGGGAACACTATTTTTATTATGAAGAAATTACTGTTTTTCCCAGGCCACCCTTAAGAGGATTACCATATGTTTTACAGCTATCTAAATCGTTGTCCAATTTATTACAAGAGTTTTATTGCAAATTTAAGAGCTAATAGCTATATAGTATAGCTTTGTATAGCAAACTTATAGAAATATAACAAATTCGGCATTATAATTCTATGTCCAATTTTATCCTTGTGAAATATATAGAAATTTACCAATATTTAACAACCCATACTCTTAATAAAACCGTTACATCGACAGACTAGCAAACGTAGCACAGTTTAAATAGTTAACTGACAACGAGTATGTAAAATTTTACTGTGATCGGTTAAGTAGTGAAAGCGTATCAAACGAATGAACAAACAAACTGACATTCGCATTAATATTAGTTAGGATAACTCAACTATTTATAAGAAGTGCGTAGGTCTAGTTGCAGCAAATAGCAACGTTAATTTAAAGAGACAGAAGTTCAACAAACAAGTTAGTGTTAAAATTAATACTATGTTAATCTTTTATATACACGTCGAACATGTTCGCGCGAGAATCTTGCACAGAAAGTAAGCAGTAGCCGGGCCGCTACAATATGTAAAAATAAATCGCGCACTTCTGTAATTATCCTCTAAGAATTAATTTTATAAGTATGCTGTTTATCTCTTACATTTCATCATACATTCATGTTTGTCGGTCCGTCTGGTTAATTTAAATTTTATGTTGTACCTAGATGAATTATTTAAAATGCCCAACGCTGTTGTGTGGTGTTAAATTTGTCTGTGTGCAAACCATGAATTGATAAAAATGCTATAATAAATTACTACGTTGATACTACGACAGCATAATATGTTTCAAGTTAAAGGGATTTTAAAAATAGTGATGTACAAGATATTATTCCCACTGTGTAGTTTTCCTCAAAAAACATCAAACGCTCCGAAGGTGAAGGTCGAATAAGGTAAACTAAATTGTGATTTTCACAGAAGAACCGTAGCGTTCTTTTTCGTGTTTCATGCGAGTGATTTGCCACATGTAAAACTTTCAGTTCATAAGACTATAGGTATGAAGTACGATAAATAACTCTATATTTTAATATATATATACTTAAAAGTAATAGTTTTACATGGATTAATCTGCGACATGGTTCAAACGAATTTGACGAAGTTTGTTTGAAGTATTATGTAGGCTACAAATCGTTGTCTTTCCATAAGAGCTTAATAGTTTGTATGTGTTTGTAGTAATGATTTGAAAAAAATGTAGAGTCAACATAACAGTTATATAATGATATATTATAATACGTATTAATTATTTGTATAATTAAAATATAAAATACGGTTCACAGTTCATCCTGCTAAAGACGTAGGTAGCTCCTATGAAACAACCTTTTTCAGGAGAGCAAAATCACGGATACCAATTTAAAAATTTTACGATTTAAATAACCGAAACCTGTAATAAACGGTACGACAACACTAGAATAATGAATGTGATAATATTAATTTTAAGTTTCTCATTAGCGATTTGCAATTTACCAGATTATAAAACAGACTAAACGAATTTAAATGAACAGATATGTATAAAGGGTTTTCGAAAAATTCCATGATACGTGACATCGGGATATGAATCGATTGTTCTGTCCGTCTGTTCGGCCACTACGAGCGTATCTTTTTTTAACTTATTTAATCTCAAACGGACAAGCAGTCCTTACTGAGATCAGTCGACTTCTGAGAACAAGTTGGGACAGCTTTTGAAATGTGTTTAAGAATAATATCGCTGTGATAGTCGATATTTGACTTAGCTTTAACACTCACTGGTATCGACTTTGTTTTTGTTAAAATGGGTTTGTTTTTCATAGTGACTAGGTAGTTGTTTACCTAAATCAATTGTAAACGGACTTTTTTTTAAATTGCTGTTTTATATTTCCTGCTTAACCTACATAAAAATATAATGGTGAAAATAATAGGTCGTCGCGACTTCTTTCGTTCTCTACGTTCGATCCCCCGGAATGGAGTCCTCGACCACGATAATTTTCACTTACTAGCCGTTATAACACATACAACACAGAACATCACGGATAACCCCCACATACGTACACACATACACAAAAATACATGAAAGTTGGTACACATACGGTGGAAGGGTATTATTATTTACCCTGTTTTTCGAACTTGGTTACTTTGGTTTAGTTGACAAATACAAAAAACATGTTCGTGTTCCTGAGACACAAATGTGTGCTCCACAGTCGTATATGTACTCGTATAATTAGCTTAGCTAGTATAAATTAGTAAGATTCACGTTGTTGCATCTAAGGTAACAGCCCAAGCTGAGTTCCGGCCAGTTTGGCAATCTTGAGCTTGTTGCCAAGCGGTTGAACGCCATAAATGCTCGCTCCATTTGAGCGATACAGCTGTAAAGGTTCATCAGGCCACTAGCGTATAGTCGGGTCGAAAGAAAAGAGAAGCTAATAGCATATCTACTATTCCAAAAAGTCCTCTATCTGCCATATTTCATCTAAATCGATTCGACTGTTTCCGTACCATTCCATTTAATTTATACCTGTAGATAATGAAGTATGTCACGCGATTTGAGCGCTGCTAATAGCGTGTTTACAGGTCGCGGTTAAATGTAATGCGTTTTATGTACGCTTAAGGTTTTTACGGTGACATGGTAATTATAGAGACAATCGAAACGTTAGTGCGTGTTGCGTTTGTACTTATCTTTTCTCCGATATCAAATCTCGAGTTTGACTTCCCTTTTCTCTGAAAGAGAACGCAATTTGTTTACTTTATTATACTGCAGAATGCATTGTACTTTATTATTTTATAATCACATACACAAAAATACATGAAAGTTGGTACACATACGGTGGAAGGGTATTATTATTTACCCTGTTTTTCGAACTTGGTTACTTTGGTTTAGTTGACAAATACAAAAAACATGTTCGTGTTCCTGAGACACAAATGTGTGCTCCACAGTCGTATATGTACTCGTATAATTAGCTTAGCTAGTATAAATTAGTAAGATTCACGTTGTTGCATCTAAGGTAACAGCCCAAGCTGAGTTCCGGCCAGTTTGGCAATCTTGAGCTTGTTGCCAAGCGGTTGAACGCCATAAATGCTCGCTCCATTTGAGCGATACAGCTGTAAAGGTTCATCAGGCCACTAGCGTATAGTCGGGTCGAAAGAAAAGAGAAGCTAATAGCATATCTACTATTCCAAAAAGTCCTCTATCTGCCATATTTCATCTAAATCGATTCGACTGTTTCCGTACCATTCCATTTAATTTATACCTGTAGATAATGAAGTATGTCACGCGATTTGAGCGCTGCTAATAGCGTGTTTACAGGTCGCGGTTAAATGTAATGCGTTTTATGTACGCTTAAGGTTTTTACGGTGACATGGTAATTATAGAGACAATCGAAACGTTAGTGCGTGTTGCGTTTGTACTTATCTTTTCTCCGATATCAAATCTCGAGTTTGACTTCCCTTTTCTCTGAAAGAGAACGCAATTTGTTTACTTTATTATACTGCAGAATGCATTGTACTTTATTATTTTATAATCTAGGTCTATATCACGGTCTCATTATAGATTGCCGATGTAGGAGTGTTAAATTTTACTGATACAATTATTAATAAATAAAAAGAAATAGACTGCAAAGAGATATCTTTAATTATACTAATAACCATGTTGTTTACTTGAGTATTGGTATGTAAAAAACTTATTATTATCCCTACCTTTTTTGTATTACAGATGTCATATTTAAATATTACATAGTATATATCGTTCGCACAATTATGAAGAGTTTAGTAACTGAGTAGCTTTCGGTGAACGAAAACATCGTGAAGAAACCATATCATGGGGGGTAGGGCTTTTTCTAAGTCCGCCGCCCGCTAGCTACCACCCTCAAGTAAAAAATCTGTCACCAAGCACATGTTGGCGTGTTCCGGCATAAGAATTTGAGAGCCAGTTCACCTTTAGGTTTACCGTGTTTACCACCTCAGACCACATAGTTATAACATCAGGTGAGATTGTGGTTAAACGCAAAAACCTATAAAGTATTAAAAAAAATACTTTGTTTTTTTATCATGGCTAACACATTTCGTCATGTCGATTCGACATTCTCAAGATAGAATTTCCAGAATAATAACAATCAGTGGTTCACCCGACCGGCCCCGTGACTCTTAAGTCTGTCTAACTAAATTTGGAATTGAAATTTAGAAACAAGTTGCTCCGGCGCGTCGCGTCAAGTCGCCTCTCTATGAAACCGTTTCGCAAGAACCAGTCTGCATCGAGTACAGCGGAGAAAAAAGTTTTCCGCGTACAATACATACCATTTGTACGGTTTCAGGGGTTGAACTTGTCGCCGTGATTGTCAAACATCGGGTGAACTTCCTTGGTGTTTGGATTCGTCGTTTGTTTTTGGTTTTCCAGCCAGATTGTCGAAGGCGAGTCAGTAGTAGCTACCGATCTGAGGAGGAAGTGTTATTTCGTAAATTCGTCTGCATACGTAGCATTTTTTTGAAAGGATACTAAAATTAGTTTTATTTAAAATTTTAAGGAGCTATTTTAACTGGAGGTTTGATAGGTAAGTTTTGTTTTAATAATTGATTAATAGATTTGCTAATATAGTTTGAGCTTAAAAATGAGTCTTTAAGTGTGGTCGACGGAATATAGCAAAGTCTATCTGTCTGCAGGAAAGGGAAAAACTATTATTGTACCGCTTTGATACCATAAATTTGTATTATAATTCTCAAAACATTTTGCTAAAAGCACGCTAATTTCCTAATAAAATTCTTCATCGAAAATTCTAATAATTGTAGGCTTTGAAATCACATTGGTGTGTATATATGACATAGTACGGTGTTCGTCAACTAGTTACCTAAAAACCACAGTCACGTAATTGAAGATGTAAGAGCACACAATATCGGTGGTTGTATTGCATCCGATTTATATTAACGCGCAGTTAGCGTTTAATCTAAGAAAAAAAAATTTAAGTCTGAATTTTGAAAGTCATGTTGGACTAGCGGTTTGACCAGTGGAATATCAATGCAATGTCCACAGGTCCGAACCCTGGCATGTACCTACGAATTTTTAGAAATTCGCGTATTTTTTTAAAATTGGTCGCGTTAAATTGGTAACACGATGAAGGAAAACGGCGTGAGGAAATCGGAACCTAAGAAATATTCTTATACTAAGTACTACTGTATGTGTGTCTGGATTTCTCAGAGTCTGAAATTGCCAATACGTCTTGAGTTGGCGCAGTGATTATGCTCATACCTTCAGATTGTCGAAGGCGAGTCAGTAGTAGCTACCGATCTGAGGAGGAAGTGTTATTTCGTAAATTCGTCTGCATACGTAGCATTTTTTTGAAAGGATACTAAAATTAGTTTTATTTAAAATTTTAAGGAGCTATTTTAACTGGAGGTTTGATAGGTAAGTTTTGTTTTAATAATTGATTAATAGATTTGCTAATATAGTTTGAGCTTAAAAATGAGTCTTTAAGTGTGGTCGACGGAATATAGCAAAGTCTATCTGTCTGCAGGAAAGGGAAAAACTATTATTGTACCGCTTTGATACCATAAATTTGTATTATAATTCTCAAAACATTTTGCTAAAAGCACGCTAATTTCCTAATAAAATTCTTCATCGAAAATTCTAATAATTGTAGGCTTTGAAATCACATTGGTGTGTATATATGACATAGTACGGTGTTCGTCAACTAGTTACCTAAAAACCACAGTCACGTAATTGAAGATGTAAGAGCACACAATATCGGTGGTTGTATTGCATCCGATTTATATTAACGCGCAGTTAGCGTTTAATCTAAGAAAAAAAAATTTAAGTCTGAATTTTGAAAGTCATGTTGGACTAGCGGTTTGACCAGTGGAATATCAATGCAATGTCCACAGGTCCGAACCCTGGCATGTACCTACGAATTTTTAGAAATTCGCGTATTTTTTTAAAATTGGTCGCGTTAAATTGGTAACACGATGAAGGAAAACGGCGTGAGGAAATCGGAACCTAAGAAATATTCTTATACTAAGTACTACTGTATGTGTGTCTGGATTTCTCAGAGTCTGAAATTGCCAATACGTCTTGAGTTGGCGCAGTGATTATGCTCATACCTTCCTTCAGGAAGAGGCCTATGGCCGTGCAGTAGGTCTCATACAGCCAGATGATGATGATCATGTGAGACCACTGGCAAATGCTAATTTATAATATAAAGAAATAAAGGCTTAAGCCAGCCTTGGCTTCGTATTATTTTTGAACAATACACGATGTAATGGGCGATTGTTACCGCTATAACGCAAAGTAATTAGCGCCCTCACCCTTCAGGTGTAGTTCTAGTCAATTATAAAAGATCAAAGGTACCGTTTTATCACGCCGTTACCTATTCCCGCGGTTCTGGTCGCACGTTTGCGTGTTAATTACGCCAATTAGTGTTTTTCCCTAGTAAAAAATATTTAAAAGTGTGTGTTAATCGCCAGGTCCTAGTACCTCTATGTCGCATTTCATTGCCTTTAATTCAAAGGTATATATTTGTGAAATCGTAACATAAAGACATACATGTGCGGTGATCACTTAACATCAGATGACCCAACAGTTCATTTGCCTCCTATGATATATTAAAAAAAAATAACATGTATGTCTTTATGTTACGATTTCACAAATATATACCTTTGAATTAAAGGCAGCAAATGAACTGTTGGGTCATCTGATGTTAAGTGATCACCGCCGTCCATTGACACCAGCAACATCAGGGATGTCGCAAGTGCGTTGCTAGCCTGTGTTTGTTAGGAGGGGAAAGGAGTAGGAGGGAGAGGGGAGGTGGGCCTCCGGCACTCTCACTGAACAAACGAAACGCAACAATGCAAGCACTGTTACTTCACGTGGGTGTTTCTGTGGGTCGGGTGGTACTCCCCGGGTGAGCCGACACATTCATGCTAAAATCAACGAGGCTCTACCACCTACTTATTTTCGCATTTATAATATTACAAGAGGGCCCGGTACGCATACCACGTCTTCCCATAGACATTACTAATATAAAAAAAAATGAATACAGCGAATGGTACTGGGAGGCTGATAATTTGAAATTACATTTTGAATTTTTGTGAGAAATCAAAAGTTAAAAAAAAATACGATTACGATCTAAAAAATCGGATATCAAATTCAACATCCAACTATAGGATCCAGAGGACTGCTAAATCATCAATATCAGAATTACGAACATATGTACGTGTACATGGGAATTTGATGTATAAAATTAATAGCAATATAATTAACCAATTCTAATATACGTGCATTAAATTTATCCTTCATCATCATCAGTCAGTAAGAGGGCTAATCACCTCACGCCAGCCCACGACGTATTGCCGATCTGAAACTCCGAGAAGTCCACAGATGTATATTTTCCCACATACGGTGGTACTACAATAACATTTCTCAAGTTCAGTTTTACTCACTATATTTTCCTTTACCGTCAGCCGATATCGTTAGCAATTCAAATTAGTAAATGTAAACGAATTCAGAAAAAATCTGTTAGTACATGTCGCAGTTCGAAATTTCATTGGGATAAAGTTTACTATTTACGGCAGGTTAATTAATGGAGTTGGTCAGAAGATAATGCGGAATGAAGACAACAATAAATAGGTAGAGAGAAAACAGTTATGAACGTGTTCTTCCTCTGTTTCTCAACCGATTTTCTTTGATTTTTCTTTAGTAATAATTGTTTTTTTTATGTTATCAATAAAAAAACGGAAAATTAATTAACTATGATTGGATATTCAACCATAAAACATTGAAATATATATATGAATAGTGTCATGATATGATTGATATTCGGAACAAATAAACATTTGAAAAAGCCGAAGGTTCGAGGTGCGTCGTTAGTCGTGACGTTTCGCTTGGACACGCGCGATGTGGTTGTTTTCCAATTTTATCGATCTCGATCGTCGATAATACGCCCTATGAGTATTTTATCTCGGTATAAAATTCGTTATAATTTGCGGTAATAATCCGGTGATCAATGGAGTTTATTTGTACATTGATGTGCGTAATATCCGCGCGTATTGGGTCTATGGTTTTATTTACCCATTGATTCTGAAAAATGTATTATTTGTTAGTTTATGTAATTTTACATCTTAATATATTTTGATTAATTGCCTCAATATTTTTAATTACGAATTAAACTATTGTCAATGTTGTATATTGTTATTAATTGTGAGTTTCGGCAGTCTCGAACAGATGGCGCTTTAAATTAGTTTGTTGACGGAAAACTGTAGGACTGACTGTTATAGATAACTCTTAGATGGCTCCATGCAAATACTTTATCGTAATTTGAATTCTACATGTAATAATTGAGGCACAGTAACGCGTGGCCGGGTCGGCTAGTTGAGTATATCAATATAAAGGTGATGTCTCTGACTTTACCAGTGAACACTAACTGTGTACTACTGTGTATTGTGTACACTAACTATAACTCGAAAATTACTAAACCGATTTACATGATTCGTTTTGTGGTCTATATGTGTGATGTGTGAATATATTTAGTATGTTTTATTACATTAGGTATTTATAATACGGAAGAAAATTATTAAGCTGAGAGTAGGATTAGTTGATATAGAAGGTCTACCAGTAAACATTGTTGTAATATTTTTACTTAAACCAAAAAATATTAACCAATATAATTTATTACACGATTCTTTAGACTAGACGTAATAAACAAAATCGGCAGTACTATAAATCCTAACTAATATTATAAATACGAATGTATTTTCGTTTGTTTGTGTGTCAAGCTTTCACACACGTTAGTTACTCAAACGATCATTATAAAATATTGTATACACGTCGTTATATATACAGAACAGCACCTCTGATTTTGATTAAATGTGGTAACTCCGAGTAGTCGATCCACTTACAATCAAAACCAATGAAGTTATTATTATTATTATTTTTTTATAGTACCACGGCAAAATGACTGCACTATACCTGATGTTAAGCACAGTACAATCCAAAACAATGGTGACCACCGAATAACACACTGTACATCGCCAGTCGCCGCTGTCATGCCGGCCGGCGAAAAGCTGGATATGCACAGGCTGATCCCGAAACGCGACCCGCAGAAGCGGATCACTATGACGGGCTTTTTCGCCATATACATGGGGTTGCGACCCCGTCAGGCTGTAAAACCCTACCACCCCGCTATCGCCATTGCCTCGTTCGTTATTCACCAGGGTGCATCACGTGCAGGTGAGGTTGGCTTGGATGTCTCAAGTCTTAGATGTTATTTCACACTCCTTACACCCCAGTTATGAGCAAAGGCTAGTCGGCATCAGTCGTTTAAATATAAATCATCTGATGTTTAAACATTTTAATAACAAAAACATGTTAACAATAATCCCGTAGTACACTCGGAGTCACGGGCTTAGCTAGTTAAGTGTATGACAACTTGCTGGGACAACTTCAATATGAAATAGTATTTTTTATTATAAATAGTATTTTAAATATAAAATCAAAAGATTAATTCTTGTAAAAGTAAAATTTATAGTGAGATAATCTCTGGAACTCAATAGTAACTCAAATCAATATTTGTTTCTAAAGATAGCTAAGATAAGATAGATAAGATATTTATATAAATCATTAATGTTCATACTGATGAGTAAAGGCTTCGAATGACATATGAGTCGTTACGTTTCAAAATTAGCTAAATCCAGTTTTAGCCATTCCTAATATATTACGTTATTGTTCAATATATACAAATGTGGTACCTACTTGTACAATATAAAGATTATAAAAAAACTAAAAACTTTATGGACGGCAAAATTTGCAATTTGTTCTCGATGTATAAAAACTGGAAATCGATACATATAGATATCAGTTAACTACTAGTCACCGCGAATATAATAAACATTTTATAACAAGGAATGAATATTTTGAAGTCTCTCCACCACCCTCTCTCTCTCCACTAGGCGCTTGAGTGCTGTCAGGATCGCTTTTGATGTTAAATAATATTTTGAACGTAGGAGTAGTGATGTACCGTGTCCGCTGTTTTCGATATATTCGGATATCGAACTTTGGTACTCGTATAATGTATTGTCGATTACATGGACCATAGCGAGTTCAAACCGGATACTCAAGAACGGTATTGGATTGATACACATAATATATATCGATAACAACTAGCTTTTTTTACACCTTTGCCTGGTTTTTTTTTGGTATATATTCGCGATTAAAATAATCTGTATTTTTCTTCAGATTTCACGCTACGTTTTTTTGTCAAATATCATTACGATCGGTTAAAGGTTTGGTATTGAAATGTTAATAAAAACACACAAAGCTAAATTCGCATTTATAATATTAGCGTGGATAAAAGTGTATCATCTGTCGCCTAAGTAGACAACAAAATATATATAATCAGAACCTAAACTTTCAAACAAGCTCTGTGAGTAAGCCTAGTAAAGAGAATATACGATACTTGAGTTGATGATGATGTTGTCATTATTTTTCGTTTGGGTGTTTCAATGAGTTTAAATACTCTTCCTTGACCTACATCATATTATACCGTATTATCAGTATTAACTCTGGTAATTAAATTGTAGTTATATCTGTACATTTTTTTTTCAAAATTTTATAGGCTATATGTAATAATTAAAGGCTACTCTGATCACGAATATCATGTTAAAAAAATGTCTGTTCGTTTGCATGTCTGGCCTTAATGACTGCTTCAAATTATAAAAATATGTTGAAGAGTTACTAAATAAAATTATGAGTCGAAAATAATTATTGAATGCACGCGTTAACAAGATTTAATCTTTTTAGGGAAATTAAAATTAGTGTATCGAAACAGTTAACTTTTTAATGAATATTTTCTGTATCAATTTTGATCAAGTTCGATAAATACAATTTACGATACTATTACTCGAGTCCAACGTCACTCGGCACAACACTACAGACGAAGCCTATGAAAGTCTATAGACAGCCGTAAAGTAGACCGTGCTACCAAGAGTTTCCATTCCCCACCAGGGCGGAGGGAGGCGCTTGTTAACTCTGTATAAACATTTTTATTTTCAATATTCATACATTTAGTGGTTGAGTGAGACGATGGCGTGGGGGTTGCGGGGGTTGTTAAAAGTTTTTGATACGATGTCACGATTCCTGTACAAATATTGGGTCTCGGCCCAATTTAGTATACTGATCAAACGATTTTAATACTTTATTTTTACGCTCATATATTTTTCTTTTTTTATACTTGAATATCATTACATATTATAAAACAAAGTGCTCTGCCATGTTTGTCTGTCTGTTCGTGATAAACTCAAAAACTATTGAACGAATTTTTATTCGGTTTTCACCAGTAGATATAGTGATGCATGAGGAAGGCTTAGGTATATAATTTGTCAAGGTATTTTTTATTATCAGTGCGGGAGAACGTCCGCCAAGCCTGCTAGTAATTTATATAACTGAACATTATTAATCAACAAAGAATTCGTGAGATATTTAAAAAGGATGAGGGGTGTCATAGGTAGCAAACGAACAGGTGGGTCACCTGCTGTTAAGTGATCACCACCATCCATGGACACTAACAACCCCAGAGGAGTCGCAAGTGCGTTGCCATCTTTCGGAGGGAAGGGTTAGGGGAGGGAAAGGGAGAGGAGAGAGGAGAGGGGAGGGGAGATGGGTCTCCGGCGCTCTGAAAACTCTGATTTTTTTTAGATATTAAATGGTAGGTTTTGTAGGCAAATGGTGCATTGGTGACGTTAAGATGTCTTGTTTCATGGTATAGGCTGTTGCCGAATGTGACATTTCGTTTTCGTTCATATATTTGTTCGCAGAAACGAGACGGAAATACAATATTCAACTATTAATAAATGTATCAGTCATATTGGATTCATTTTTCGCTAACGCTTTCCCTTTTCGAAATACGAAAGTAAGGGAATGTTTTTTGGTTGTATAGTATATTTTTTAATCAAAATATATTAAGAATTGTTGGCAGTCCATAATTATTATATCACAGACATTCAAGTCAAATATGTTCGGCAGTCGCGTGGGGCGTTAATGGGTGATACAAAAATTATCTATCACCATATTACGATTCCATCACGAAAATTTTGTTTACTAAAAACTCCGAGCATGAATATAGTATTTGAAAGCATGTCGTTCGATGTGTTAATTCTCTTGAGTAGAAAAAAAACACGGTCAATGAGCAGCAAATCGCCGCACAGAACCGGTTCCCGATATCAACTCGTTAATCTATTAGAACATAATCAATGTAATTATTATTCCATATATAAGTAATTAGATGTTTGCTTAGAATTTGTTTTGTATCATTTACAATCTCCAATAATATTTTCCTAATAGTGTTCTTAGGAGAAATTATAGGGATGTTCATGTTATTGACTAGAGTTCTCATTAAATCTACATATAAATGGCCTAAGATAAAATAGTTTTTTTCATCTCTGTCAACCGATCTTTTTTTGTGTAGTAGCTATTGATGAGATCTACTGCAATAAAAAAAATGGGAAATAGTTTTTTCCTATATCATCGACGAGCCGAAGCTTTTATTTATAAGTGTCTACTCATTGTAACTCAAGCTTCTTATGTCTACAAGCTACAATATCACTACATATAATAAAACAAAGTCCTCTGCCGCGTCTGTCTGTCTGTTCACGATAAACTCAAAAACTACTGAACGGATTTTCATGCGGATTTCATCACTAGATAAAGTGATTCATGAGGAAGATTATGTATATAATTTGTAATATGTCCAATAATCAATTTAAATTTCACTATTTTCTGAAAAACAAAGCTATGATGTCTTAGTTGATAGTGTGTTCGGATACCGCGTCGATGACCGTAGGTTCGAATCCTTGCGCCTTTTTCTAAATCCGCCGCCCGCTAGCTGCAACCCTCAACTAGAAACTCTGTCGCCAAACATCTATTGGTATGTTCCGGCACACGCACTTGACAGCCAGTCCCTTCTATATTTAACGTGTTTACCATCTTAGCCCACGTCATTATGTAACATCAGGTGATATTGCGGTCAAACGCTAAAAACTATAAAGTATTTAAAAAAATAAATATATCTGTTTTTACTTTTTGTTTTATATACAAGATACGCAGTAATACATGAAGATAAAATATTGTACCCTTTATTATGGTCATATTTCGACCACAGGACGACTACTAGCATTTTTAACTACGGCTATTTATGTAGAAGTTTACTTTACGATAAATAATCCTCTTGAGATATTGGACTTTACGTCAGGAGGAAAGACGCTTGACGTAACGAGACGAGTGCCTGTCAAAGTTTGATACATGTATACACGGATGTATTATATTGCACTTAAGAGTCGTGACTAGAAAATTGTTCCAGAAGGTGGCTTACGATTAACTCATAGGTTTTTCCTTTACCGAAGTCTTGAGTCTTATAGCATGAATTTTGTTAGTCGCGGCGACGAAACGCGATGTCCTTAAAGAAATAGGTGTTTACATTTTATTCTTTTATGTGTGGTTAAAAAAAAATGTAATATAGTAAACAACTGTAACATTGTAACGAATGTTTGATTCAATACGTAACTATTGATATTGATTGGAATGTGTTTGTACTACACGTATTATACTGTTCGATTATGTAATCACGTTAAATGTATGTAGTCAGTAATCACGAGGTTGATTTTGTTTCTCAACAACATTGGAACTTGACAACGTGAAGGAAAGTAAACGTTTTTTAGTTAGTTATAATAATACGCATTAATACGGACGTTATGTGTTATATGTAAAGCCTCATATGTCGATGAAGATCTCATAATTTGAACGTATAAATACTACCTACTATATATATATATTTATCATCTAGACGGCTATATTCAGTATGTTTTGTTTCTCTACAAATTTCAGGCAGGTAATCGTTTCAGTAATCGAGCTGTTAACAGGTAACGAATAGACAGAAAGAGTTTATTTTGTATGAATCGATAAGGAGGACTATATATATACTATATACCCATTAGCTTTAGCCCGCAGCTTTGCTTGCATTTTTTTTTTATGTCATAGGTGCCAAACGAACAGATGAGTCACGTGATGTTAAGTGATCACTACCGTCCATGGACACTAACAACACCAGAGGAGTTGCAAGTGCGTTGCCACCCTTTGGCACGTATTATACTGTTCGATTATGTAATCACGTTAAATGTATGTAGTCAGTAATCACGAGGTTGATTTTGTTTCTCAACAACATTGGAACTTGACAACGTGAAGGAAAGTAAACGTTTTTTAGTTAGTTATAATAATACGCATTAATACGGACGTTATGTGTTATATGTAAAGCCTCATATGTCGATGAAGATCTCATAATTTGAACGTATAAATACTACCTACTATATATATATATTTATCATCTAGACGGCTATATTCAGTATGTTTTGTTTCTCTACAAATTTCAGGCAGGTAATCGTTTCAGTAATCGAGCTGTTAACAGGTAACGAATAGACAGAAAGAGTTTATTTTGTATGAATCGATAAGGAGGACTATATATATACTATATACCCATTAGCTTTAGCCCGCAGCTTTGCTTGCATTTTTTTTTTATGTCATAGGTGCCAAACGAACAGATGAGTCACGTGATGTTAAGTGATCACTACCGTCCATGGACACTAACAACACCAGAGGAGTTGCAAGTGCGTTGCCACCCTTTGGGGGGAGGGGTTAGGGGAGGGAGAGGAGAGGGGAGGGGAGGTGGGCCTCTGGCGCTCTCACTGACCGAACGAAATGCAACAATGCAAGCACTGTTACTTCGCGTCGGTGTTCTGTGAGAGGGTGGTACTACCCCGGGTGAGCCAACCCATTCATGCTGAAACTAGTAATAGCTACAGCGTGGCTCTACCACCTTCTATTCTATTCTATCTATGTAGATTTGACCTATCGTTCGGGAAACAGTACTTATTTATGGATAAAAGATAATCTATGTCCCTCTTTGTACCCCTGGAAACGTGTGTGAAAAACTAAATGATGATCGGTCGAGTTGTTAACGAATGTGAAAGCGTAATAAACTAGAATATAGATTTATAATATTACTAACGGGCCCGGCGGAGATTGTCCAGCCTAGATGATTTAACAGATCCTAAAAGTCAACCGCAGCGCCACCTACCGGGTCCAATTGTGAATCTAAACCTGAATCCACCTGAAAACACATTAAAAAATTCATCAAAACCTGTCCAGTCGTTTGTGAAAAGTTCGGTTATATACATACGGATAGAAGAATTATATATGTATAATGTTTTAATATTAAACTCGTCTACATGAGATAATAGAAAGAGTTACTAAGTCTACTGACACTTGAAGTTAAGAGTTACGGCAAGTAACATACGAGAAAATTTATTTATATTATAGTACAATTTTACTATGGTTGTAGGAAATGAGATACAATATTTTTAATAGGGTTGGAATGTATTCTTGCAGCGTGCTAGGCTTGTCAGTTTGCCACTTAAAAAAATCTCTACCGTGATGCATTTATCATATTTGGAAGTATATAATACGTGTTACATACGTTAGAACAAAAAATGTATTTGAATACTGCGCGTTTTATATACATACTGGTGTGACGATAGACGACGCAGTACCGTGTAGGCGTAACGTATTCGGAAGTGGGGAGGGAGATATTCGGAGGGTTAGATAGGAGACACGATCACCGCGTATCGCAATTAAATATTCATTAAACGCTGTGTTCATTGCTTGTTCCGTCCGAGTTCGTGCGACGTGTAGTCTCGAGAGACCAGCAGGTAAACTTTGTACGGAAGACAACGCTTTGACCGATTTTAGATTGAAGCGCGAGACGCACCAATCATTGTTTTTTTTTTAAATATATGACAGTGTTAATTTATGTTATAGGATAAGGGATTTTATTCCAATATTTATAGAAGCGTTATTACCATAAAATAAAGTAAAAGTAAAAATTTCTCTCGTTAAATATCAGCGAGAAGCTTAATTATTATTTACAAGGCTGTACATAAGAATGGTACCTTAATAAAGATAGATTAAGATTCCAGAGCGATTAGACAAAACTTATATTTAAATATATGAAGCCTTACGTTCTGAGTAGTAATTCATATACTTAGAACGCGCACTCACAAAGTTTGAGTCTGTGATAAATGTACAGGTACCGGGGGAGAAAGGTGACTAAAAATAAGAACTACTTTACTTAACTATAAGTAACTGATTTTTTTATATGTTTTGTAAAATATCACTCTGAAGTAGTATCCAGTATCGGCAGACACTTTCTATGACCACAACTTTTGCTAGACGCATTAAAGCGCCGAGAAAATTAATAAACATCACTTATATTGCGTTTATATATATTATATGCTTGATTTTTAAATATGTTAATCAGATAAAATTATTTTCATCAGTGAGACAGATTATAATTACCAAACATCCCGCCGAAATTGAAAAATAATCAGTTATATGTCGTATGTTTAACGTAGTTCGAAACGACGTAACTCCAAAATTGTCTGTGGTTATAGTCCTCTCAGGTGATCTAGACGCGGATAGTGTAACTCTGCTAGTTCATATGTATAGTTGAATAATTAATGTACTGTACTAGCTGGTCTCTCGAGTTTGCATTCACTTTACGTTCAAATGGGGATTGACGGGATCGACGATGATTGTATCGATAAATTTTCTAGCTTGTGTACTGCCTACCTCACGAAGTATCTCAACGGTGGCTATATATGAATATGTGCATTTTAATATATAATAATAATACATAAAAAACAATTGTCGAATGTATGTGATACGTTTGTAACATTTTAAAACGACTGCACCTATTTGGCTAATTCTTTTTTTTTAATGTTTGTAATTGTCGAGATAAGGTTTCAAATATCATACAAAATACTGAAAAAAAAAACAGTTAAAAGATCTCCATTTAAAATGGTGAACGAGACAGAAAATAGTAGGGAAATCTTTAAAAATATTGACGGATTATGGTTCAGATGTCTTCTTTTTTAATGAGTGCTTCGGAACTTCGACCATAAAGAGAAAAAAGTACATTTTTTTTTATTGATGACACGATGACACTAAATCTTCGTCAATTGCTAGTTAAACACAAAAAGAAAGAAGAAAATCGGCTGAGAAAGAGATAAAGGTGATGTATTTAACTCACTGCCTATCCATATATAGATTACTTGATCGTACTCTAACGTGAAAATTTGATCTCATTTTCTTCGTTATTACATCCGAGTGAAGCCGGGGCAGACAGCTAGTTTTAAATAATTACGAAAAATTTGGTAAAGCATAGGAAGTAAAGATGCGAGTACCACAAAGTAATTTAATTGTGTATATCATCTTCATATAATTCACAATTCGATTCAATTTATAGTGAAAAAAAAAACACACGAGTCGATACATTTCAACATGAACTAAATCCAATTTTAATCGTTGTTTTTTTTTGATCTTCATATTTAATATGTACACAATTTGAAGATTTTGAAAACTAACGTAAAATATTAGGAACGGCTAAAATTGCATTTAGCTTATTTGGAAAGGTATATATATATATACTCATATATTTACTTGTGACAATAGGCAGGAGATTGAATGGTATTTGTTAGCCCTATTATGCCTCTCACGTTCTTGATAACAAAGTCATGTCCAGTCTATATTACTGTGTATGTAGGTAGCTATATCCTGGTACTCAAACGCCAGTTCGATAGAGAATGGCGCATCCGTTTCATCCGATAGGGGGACAGAGGGATGTCCTCTATATCTGGCTGCCTAATTGATTTCACTGCATTTGCATGAAAATGGCGATAGCACTCCATTACCCTCAGAATTAAAATACATTGATTGCGTTAACACTCGGACCTTTAAATTGTGGTGGTTTCAGGGAACTGTTTAAAGGCGACTTGAATTGAGGCAATACCTTTTATCTTAACCTTTCTCTGTAACGATAAACGATCGATAATTATAACAGTTTAAGAACTGTTACAAGTACTTCTGATTGTTATTTTATACGTTCACATATATATTCTCCTTCGAATTGTGAATTAGTACGCTTTAATAAATATCTACTTAGTTAATGTATATAGAAAAATGTAGTTCTAAGTTTTTTTTAAATATACTAAATATAAAAAAAATATTTTTATGATATTTCCTATTCCTATGTAAAGAACGAAATTTAAGGCTGTGATAAGAGCATGTTGGGTTATCAATAAATTCATACATTAAACTTATTAACAGACGTATGTATTACTGACTGTAATTGTCTATAGAACGAGAGCACACTAGTTGATCTCGAAAAGTCATGTATCGTATCTAATGAACTGATAGGATGGCTCTCTGTTGGTTCTTTAAAAAATATGAAAAAGTTCACTCACGCACTCTTTTAATTTACTAGACACTTAAAGGTATATCGTCTTGGCACGAGAATTACAAATGAGTGATTGCGACGACTGCTTAATTTAACTCTCTCTTTAATTACAATCGCTTTTATATTGTTTTATTTACTGTTTGCTCTGCATTTATTAGAAACCAGCTGACCCGGCCACGCGTAGTTGTGCCTGAGTTATTATATCCTTATATATTGATATGAATTCATTTGTTGTTGATGTTGATTTGTTGTTGTTGATAATATGACAAATAAACATCACAAGTTAGACATAGGTTGTCGCTGACTTTTTTATAGGCAATGGTCAAGCTCTACAACTTTTCTCTGATACTCAATCATATATCTCTCATCGTTAAGGCAGCGTTCGTAAGAAACGTTTTCGTTCGACCGTTCTTTATCAGACTACCACAAAAAAGTATTTTAAGTTTTCGGGTAAATATACTCGTATAGCCTATGACTCTCAGAAATAACGTGGCTTTCTATTGGTAAAAGAATTTTCAAAATCGATTTAGTACATTCAGATATTACCTCCTACAGCCTCACAAGCTTTACCTCTTTATAATATGATATAGTTAGAAATAATTTAAGTTGATAACAGAACGCATGATGTGGGTTTTCTCATGTCAAGATGGATTTTATCACTATATAAATAAACAAATTATAATTTTTGGTCTTTACAGTAAGGAATGGAGAAGGCCAAAGCTTATATAAAGAGCTCGTTGGCAACGAAGCCCGCATCGCCGTCTCCGTCCCGGGAGAAGACTCCTGGTTGTGTAGCTAGCGGACCCGCCCAACCCGACGAGCTACGGGTCTGCTTCGTCTGTGGTGGAGCCGGCTTCAGCGATCACTACACCGTCAGGGTTAAACCCGATGCGCAGGTAACACGAGACAATATATTAATCTATACCCCTACATGACGTATGTACAAAATTTTCCTACCCCTAAGTAGATCCATTAATGTAGCGCATTATTCTTATGGATAAGATCATTAATTTGCTGTTGATTATCAGTTACTCATTATAAATGTAGTGGCATAGTTGATAACGTTTTCGGGCACAGTGTAAATGGACGTAGGTTGCAACCTTGCAACTGAGTTGTAGCTGTGAGTAAAGGAAAACCAAATGGTGATGGTGATAGTAAGGTGGTAGGGTTTTTCTAAGTCTGCCTGGCTAGCTACCAACTTAAAGTTGATAATCTGTCGCCAAGTACCTGTTGATGTGTTACAGCAGCTACACTTAGAGCTGGTCGCCTCTAGGTTTGGCGTGTTTACCATCTTAGACCACATCGCCATTTAACATTAGGTGAGATCGTGGTTAAACACTAAAACCTATAAAGTTCCAAACCGTCATTATACCAGGTCCGTAATTGTATAGCGATAGAGGTACATAATTACAAATAATTTACGTTATTACTTCACTAATTTAATTCTAGTAAAGAAGTAAGTTAGACGAAGTTATATCTCTGCGTACCTATTTTTGTTTATTCAATACTTTTGGTATTGTGAAGAAACGGACTAAATCGCTTAATTAATTAAAATGATGTTTAAGGCAGGTAAACAAAAGTTGTAATTACATCCGGCAATTATAACTGAGATTAAACGACATTAGTAGTGTTTTCTTGACTACGTGATTATCATTCTTTTAACACAAAAAACGTCTCTTGCAAGGAAGTATTTGTGGTTTGAAACAATTGTCTATTTATTGTACGTTGTTTAGAGCATGACTATTATAACAAAGGGAGCCATGATGGATCATAGATGTCATGTTAGGATATTTTCTAATGCCCGCTTTGTTAGCAACATTTGAAAATTTGTCGCCACGCGTCTTTATGTTTTGTTTTGGCAACTGCACCTCAAAGCCAGTCCGTCCCGGCTAGTCATGTTTAGAGATTGTGATCAAAATCTAAAATTATAAAAAATGAACAAGTTTTTATGCTGTTCTTATAAGACTATATCTATTGATTCTTAGTATAGTGTTTAAATTTGGTTTTACTAAGGATTCTAAACGGAATACAATGTGTATTAAATTATTCATAGGGAAAGTCCAGATTTGAAAGAGGATTCGTGTTTTCCTCGAATCGAACTTTGTTCCATTCGGCTTTGTATTTAGGCGTGTAGATTTTTGACATCGACAACACAATATTCAGCTATGGAATTGTGTTACTAATTGTTCTTCATTCATAATTATTATGTACGAATACAGGTTAAAAGTTTGCCACGTAATAGGTCAAATAGTAGGTAAGGTTAGAGATAAATGTCTAAAAACTTCGAGTATGTTCCATATTAGCATAATATATATATGCAGTTATCAAAAGTGTCCGAATATGTGGAAAAAATAACAAAAAGTGCTATCAT
This sequence comes from Antheraea pernyi, assembly GCA_015888305.1. Classification (NCBI taxonomy): domain Eukaryota; kingdom Metazoa; phylum Arthropoda; class Insecta; order Lepidoptera; family Saturniidae; genus Antheraea; species Antheraea pernyi. Next base: position 204,039 of record MU158893.1, on the reverse strand, counting down.
AGAAAATCTAAATTTTGCAAATATTATTTTACGGAAAGAAGGAACGTTTGGAATATTTGTATATAAATATATCGTATACAAATACTAACGATCAGCTTCGGCATCGCATATGCGCAAAGCATATATATGCAGTGTACTTATTTGGCGATATAAGTATCCCAGTGATATAGTTATGTAATGTCGGATACATTTTAGGCATATTGATATCTCTACATATCCATCAAAGTCTAATAAGAAGCTTTCTTACTCTCGTCAGAAACAACTTTTTTTCTGTTGCGCGTAATTTTTATTTAGTGATATCTGCTCAGATACCCATTTAGATAATATGATGTAAGGGGCAATTTTGATCTATAATTAGTGCCTAATGTAACTAGCATACTTCATTAGACGTCAAAATTGCTTCGAAAATAAAACTTCTTTTTTTATATGTGCGTGATAAATAAGGTTATTATGGGTTATCCTTAGATTGGCAAATTCGTCATCCAAAATAACCAAATGTAAACAATACAAAACTGTACTTTATTCAAAGAGTATTTTTGTTAACTTAAGCTTTGCTTTAGTAGATACATTTGTAAGGAAATAATTAGGATTAAAAGTATACTTTCGAGTTTGCCTTTGCCCAATATGCCTGCGATAGCATGGCCGTGCTATCGTTGCTTTCTAAAAATGTGCCTCTGTAGGCTTCGTTTCAAAAATGTTTACTCGTCTCTTACAAGACAAGTTAGTAGATGCTATCCCATCGTGTCTGCACTAAACACTTTGTGAAAGAGTCTCAACTAAGGAGTGAATGAGCTACATGCGACCCGTGAGCCCCGGTTTTACGACCAATGCTTTAGGTGATAGGTAGCTATACATGTAATAAGAATGTAAATCTTTTTTTTTTTTTTTTAACGTGGGGAAATCCCTTATGGATACGCCACCCTCCCGGGGGAGAGGATGGGTTATGTCCGAGTCGCACGGACTAAAACCCCACGGTGTACCGACAGACCGTTTTGTGGGGGCGGCAAGGGATCGTTCAAGCTAATCAACCTTGTAGAGCCGCCCCCACGGTCCGCCCGGCGGAAGGTGACCGCCGGGCTCCTACCTATAGAGGGACAGACCGGGTACACACCGGCTGCCCCCCCTCGTCCGCCGGACCTGTGCAATGAGGAGATGGGCCCCCCGACCCATCCCCTCAGGTCCGGCTACGGTGGCAGGAGGAGTTGGGCGAAGCGCCTTCTCCTCCTGCCTGTCCTCCTTTGGCGGAGACGGCCACTTTGAGGGTCTGCCTCGCGGGCCCTCTCCGCCTCCTCCTTCTGCGAGATGACCTCCTCGCAGAAGGAGGCCATCGCTCGCCAAGCCTGTTCGCTGCCGAGCATGGCCGAAACCACGCTCGGCAGCGATAAGTCCGTTCCCACGGCCGCCGCCAGGATGCGGCGCTGCTCCCCCCACGCAGCACACTCAGACAGCGTGTGCTGCGCGGTATCTTCCTCAGCGCCGCACTCGTGGCAGGCGGCCGTCGGTTCCCTGCGTGCGATCCGGTGCAGGTACCACCCGAAACAACCGTGTCCGGTGAGTACCTGCACCAGTCGGAACGTCAGGGAGCCCCACTCCCTGGCAGTCCACTCCCGCAGGACCGGGCGGACGGCGTCCACTGTGAACCGCCCGAATCGCTCGTCCGCCAGGTCCTGCTGCCACCTTTCGACGGCGTCCCCCCTGAGACGCCGTCTCTCCGCCTCTACCTCCCTGGGAGCCGGAGGCTCCCCCCTTCGTTTCCTCGCCGCCGTGAACTCGTACACGGCGGCGAGAACTCCTGCCTCCAGCTCCCAGGGCAGGGAGCCGGCGAGCGTGAAGGCCGCCGCCGAGGACACCGTCCGGTATGCCCGGATTGCCCTCAGTGCCATCGTGCGCTGCACATTGCGGAGCGCACGCACGTTGGCGGCACCGAGGGCATCAGCCCAGACTGGTGCCCCGTAGGCGGCCATCGCCCGCACGACTCCCATGTAGAGTCGGCGGCACCCAAGAATGTAAATCTAACGTGTCTCTACTTTATAGACCATTATATTAAAGTACCTGGACCACCGAACCTAGCTCTGTTCTTTAAAAAACATTTAAATTAAGATAAACTGCTAGGTTTGCCTCAAAAAAAATTAGCATTTTTTTATGAAAAAGAAGTATTAAAAAAAAGATGTCTCTTTTATAATTATAATCATTAAAAAAAATGTATGTGCTGTCTCACTTGGATTCAAACTTGGGTTACACGGATTTTCGAAGCAACCGATTTCCATCTGAGCTATTTTTGTTTTGACAGCGATGACGAAATTTATCTTTATATTCTAGCTATATTTTTTAATTGCCTGAAAACTTAGATAAAAAGTTTTCTATTAATGAAATCTAGCTAGATCGATTTATCGTCCCCGAAACCACCTACATACTAAGTTTCACGGAAATCGCTGCCGCCGTTTCCGAGATCCTGAATATATAACAATATACAAGAATTGCTTCTTTAAAGGTATATATATTGCAGGTGTCTAAGTATAAGTAATAAAATACATTTCAATAATTTCTAGAAATGTCTGTCTGTCTGTTTGTTTCAACATATATCACGGGTAAAGTACTACGTCTACGATAAAACCTTCTCTTTGAGTAATATTTAGTCTTTGTTTCATTAAAATCGGTTCGGTCTATTGTACTTTTAATAACGACGCTTAAGTATGAGACAAAAGTGGATAAGTAAATTGATTTACATTCAGTTGACTCTATTAATCACTGTTTTTTTACATAAGCTTTACACACGGGCACATCTAGTGTAAAAATAAACTTACCAATGAATACTATACATAATGAGTTCGTAGCTTAGTGCGGTATACAAGAAAGTTCATGTAGCTTTATTTATGGATAAAATATCGATAATTATCAACTGTTTTAATAACTCCAGTTAAGTAATAAAAACACAATGATTCGTCATCGATCGTCTTCAGGCCAATACGAAACACTAAACGATGACCGGTACGAACCGGTAAACGATTATAATAATTGTCAAAATACGTCCAGACGAATTGACATTCGGCATTGGGCAATTCAGTTTCGACACGTCTCTACGGAACGACCGTAAATGTTTGGATCTTATATACGTCTAATAATTCTATAGGCCCGCGTCGTAAATTTGAGAAACGTAATATTTTATGTCCCATAAATTTTTGATTTCGTATAATATACTAGTAATTTGTTTACATGTGGTATAATACAACAAACCGATGAATAGTTTTTTTTTGGTATCGGTTTTTATACGTGGAAAGAGTTTTAGATTTGTGAAACGATTGTAAATTCATTTAGTTTTTCGCAGATTTTTGTGATTGTCCGTTTATAGACTAATATGTTCAGCAGCTTTTAGGTTAAAAATCTATACATTACATAAACAAGCAAGGACGAAATAGTTCAGTACCTTTTGCTCCTCTGTTCGTTGAACAATTCTTTTTGTTTAGACATTGACGAGCTTGTCTTACGAATAAAGAATTTGGATGTTTCTTCCCCTACTTTTTGACGAGTCGAAGTCCATTATTGATTCATTCGTAACACTTTATGCTTACAATCCTTACTAATATCACAAATGTGAAGGCGAGTTTGTTTGTTTGTTACGCTTTTGAACTTTGCATACATGTTGTCTGGGGTATAAAAATTATATAGGGTACATTTCATTCACATAAAAAATACTGTTCTTGAGGAGTAACTCAAAACTATATAAACGCGAGCGCAGCGGTAAGCAAAAGCTAGTCTACGATAATTATACACTACTTAGCATAAAAACCTCAATAATATTGAAGTAATACTGATCAACAACCTCGACTTAATCCAGATAATCACTTCCCATTCACACATTTATTCATCGCATTCCCACAGAACAACAAAACTGTTTACATGGTTGTGAAGTCGGCTAAAACATCTGTATGTGGATGTGCCTCAGATCGATAAACTTGCAACACCGTTGACTTATCCTCATGAAAGTCGACAGCTAATTTTTTTCATGGATAAAGTTTTTATACCATCGACTCTCTTATAACCTATTAGCGTTTTCCCGTGGCCTCAGTCGCGTTAATGTCCATATGATCCATCTCTTGGGATCAATAAAGATTTTCTGCATGGAAGGTACCCCATCTCCTTCTCTGACAACATCTATGCATGATAATCGGTGGAGTAAGCGTGAAAGCGTAACAAACAAACAAATTGACTCGTATTTTTGATAATGGTTAGGATATCATAGTTTTATTTTTTTATTTAACGCTAATTTAAATCACGGGCAATTGCCGTATACATTATATATTTTAAAGAATGATCATTGAAAAGAAGAAACGTAAGATAAAAAATAAAATTATTCGGAATAGCCCACCATTTATCAGTAAATTTAATTTGACAACCAGATGTATAATAAATTTATGTTATTACGAATAGATACTGACTGACTCTCGCGCTTATAATATTGGTATATTTTTATTAAGTTTAAGTTTGTTTGTTAATTTACCGTAATTAAGTCACTAGAAATTGCCGACTACATTATAATATTTTAAGAAATATTATTGAAAAGAAGAAACGTAATAAAAATAATATAAATTTACTCAGAATAGCCCACCATTTATCAGTACAATTTAATTTGACACGCAGATATATGAATTCATGTTATTACGAATAGATTATAAACAACAATTTGCCTAATGAATACGACTACTGACTCCATTAGCATACATTTGAATAAATTATATACGCGTGTGTTGCGGCACACAGTCTGCGAGCGCACTTATTCGCTGCTCGTTCATTTCGTTTTTTTTCTTTCTTTTTGTTTAATAAAAAAGTTAATTGGTTTTCGGTAAAATTATTCCGGAATGTGTTTTCGTTTTTTTGCTTGTTTGTTTTTATCAGTGATTTTTATGCCTCTTTATAAGCTACTTAAAGATACCGTTAAGTTTTGAACGACTATTTTTGTCTTTCGCTTCTCCAGTAAGATATTGTTCTTTTTACTGGAAAAAAGTAGCTGAATATTTGAACTTTTAAATTTGATTGTAATTTTTTGACGTGATAACGCCTTATAAATCGATGAGCGCCGGCTGCACGTACTCAAAGCATGACTCATTGTCACGTTCCGCCTGAGCGCTCGGTGCAAGCGAGAGCGCGGAACAAGCAATAGAGAGGCGCGATCGGTCTAAGCGTTCGGCTTGTATAGCATCTATCACTCTTCCACTCCATTCCGAGCCGTTATCACGTAAAATTATCGTTCGTAAACTGACTATACAGATAACCAATTTTTTTATATTTATAGGTTTTCCATAACAAATACACAGGAAATATTGAACTTTTTTTTTATTTATTTATATGTTTACATTTTAGCGTTTGTCCACAATCTCATCTGATTTTAACTGACGATTTAGACTAATATGCTAATGGATAGTCTTACTTGTCGGCAAAACAGACTAGGAAAAAAGCTCTAACACTAGCATAGCTCTAGCATATTAAGATTTCGTCACGTAAGATTTTCCTTTACTGAAAACTCAATTTCAATTGCAAGAGTTTGAATCTACATTGATCAATTCAGTGTCCGAACAGGTTAACTAAGCCATCATCAAATAAACTTCAATAATTGAGCGGCATTTAATGTTAATGCAATGACCCAAAACACACTTTTAGATAATAAGAGGTTCTTAGTATTTACAGTTGATTAATGTCAACTCATATATTTTTGTATATATATACACGTCGCCAAAGTCATACCAAATTCAATCTCCAATGCAGCTGCCGGAACACACTCATGTGTAGCCACTACCTTTGCTAAAGTTTCTACTATTGTCGGTATGATTTATAACTGAGTCAAAAGCTGTAAAACCACTGTAATGTTCGCCCTAGAACCATACGAATTCGTCAACTTTATTGAATTCTGCGTAAGGTCATTAATACATGCCTGGAACTTTAATATAACGGTGCTGTTCCCATAAGAATACCTTACAATGTATATCGCGAGCGTGTATAAGGCGATGCGTCATTGTATACCCATAAAGGGTTTCCCATTATTTATTTCAACGTCGATGCCGTTACCGTTAATGTGTTTTTAACACGAAAAAACACGACAAACAATAATCCATAGGCTAGTAAATGAGTTTCGAAAGGGAGTCACCACGGGCGACTAGTGTCTAGACATAAATTATCGGTTATACGTTTGGTATAAAGCTTTTGCGTGAACGATTCGATTGATTATGATATGATAATAATTAATTAAATATGTACCTAATGATATGCGTATTCGTATTAGTTTTTTCTATTGATACGAGTGCTCGTCCAGTGGTCGAACTTCGAACAAAGAAAAAAATCCATTTTTTTATTGATATCACTAAATCTGGTCAATAGCTAGAAAACAAAGAAAAAAATGAAGAAAATTGTCTAAGAAACAGATGAGGGAAATGTTCTTAACCGTTTCCCTACTGTCTATTTATACTTTACTAGTGGGCCAGTGGTCGACATTCGACCATAGTTCATTGATTTTTTAAAGTTGAATGCAGAATGAAAAAGGGTAATTGGAATGTAAGAGTAAAATAATACATACAGTCGAGCATAGCAACCTCCTTCACAATCTTTTTTGAAGTCCTTTATTGACAGATGTCAAAATGTCTTTTTTATTTACATGTGTGTATATGTTGTGTAAAATTGAAGCAGTAGTGTGAGTAATGCATATTTTAATTAATTTCATGTACTTTATATATGCATTTTATATAAAATAAATAGCTTTCTGCACTTCTCCTCCATATGAACTTTAACTATGCCAAGTTTCACGGTCATCCGTTCGCGCATTTCTCTCAAAAAGGGATACAAAGTTTAGGCTTCACGTATTAATATATATGATGATATTCATCATCATTTTCTTACCCTTATCCCACCTATAGTAGGGTCGGCACAACATGTTTTCCTTTTCCACTCTCGCCTATCAGATGTCATCTCAGTATTCACACCTTTTACACACAATCCATCCATACCTTTTTCGGTCTTCCTCTAATCTTATATCCATCGACCCTCATACTCAAAGCTTTTCTAGTTACATGGTCTTCATCTCTCCTCATGACATGCCCATACCATGCTAACCTATTACTCCTTAACTTCTCTGTTACTGGTGCTATTTTCAAACTTCCTCTTATATACCTTAACATTCGCATCTCTGCCACATGTAGTTTTCTCTCTCGTCGCCCAGCACTCAGATGCGTACAGCATGACTTGTGTTATAATAATTTTATACACCTTCCCTTTGAGTTTCAAGGGCATTCGTGGGTCACAAGCTACACCAGACTTATAATAGTTTTATACACCTTCCCTTTGAGTTTCAAGGGCATTCGTGAGTCACAAGCTACACCAGACACCTTTCGCCATTTCATCCATCCTGCATTTATCCTATTTATATTATATATAGATAATCGATGATACGCGGACAGATAGCAAGTTTCATCTTAATATGTATACCGATGAATAAAAAATCTGTGGTTTGTCAAGTCTAATCCCCGAAATGGTAAGCGGATTTTGATGAGACCTTTCCTTGGCATATAGAGGACTCTTCAAATTATTATGAAGGCTACATGTCATTATACTTTTTTATTGAAGCTAAGGAGTAACGATAAAAATTAACACAGGTAACTTAAAGTCGGTGAATGTGATTAGAGTAGAAGTTTGAAAAAAAATATGGGCATAAAACACGTCGTTTCCACGAAATAACTAGACTCGCTTTAATAGAGCTAAGTCCAGCTTAAGGGGTAACCAGCTAGCTTTTAATAATGCGTGAGTGATTTACTTCTTTGATTATCCCTAATCTAACTATCTCACTACAAAGTGAATCGACTCATTTAATTTAACCTTTACTCTGTTGTTATTATTAAAATATTTACATAGATATTATAATAATATTATTACATAGATAATATAAAAATAAATTATATAGTCCTCTGCCACGTGTGTCTGTCTGTCTGATAAACTCAAAAACTACTGAACGGATTTTCTTGTGGTTTTCACGAGTAGATAGAGTGATTCATTAGGAAGGTTTAGTTATATAATATTTCCGTTTTTTTTATTACAGGGCGGGACAACGTCCCCGGGCCCGCCAATAAATAATAAATATCGCAATAAGTTGTCTAACTAACGTCACAAACGTTTCCGCTTGTTTGAACACAGAGCTTTGTTATATCCGTTATTTTTGTTATTTATTATTATTATATTATATATTATATTATTATTTTGTTATATCCGTCACCGTTTGATCATTATCTCTCCTGTCGTTTAGTTAATGCGATCAAGAATCGTAAAGAAATAAAAGCTAATAACTTAGTCGTTCATAATCATTGTATGTTGACTTTTGTTCTACGAACTCAATCTTTAGAGGCCAGTTGCGGATTTAAATGCATTGTTCTGTAGAAGAGTTCGCCACATTATAATTTACCTACACGTTGTTTTACTCTTAGTAGTATTTAGGTATCTTTTTCGTTATAGATTCCTTAAACAATTTATTCTAGGTACTGTAATTTTAAGTGTACATTATTCCTCGATTCGACTATAGGATTATAACGTCGTTTTCTGCTATAAGTAATAGAGAAAGCACAATTGTGTACCAGTCTCAATAGTATACGTTCTACTAACGCGCGGTGTCTCAACTTAATCCTTGACAAGTAATAATCTTCGATCAACAATAACTAGAGGTCACTAGGGTTATTTGATTACTAAGAAAGGGAGAAAAAAAGTTTTAAAACAGTTTTAAATTCAACCTAATTACAACCATAAAACGTAGTAATAAAGTCACAAATGTTCAAAATATTATCTAATACTTAGGATAAAACGAGCAAAGTAATAAATTACTCCCCTAACAAATGAAAAGACAACATAAACAACATTTAATGTGAATTCAACCTTATCACGTAATGAATAAAGTACGTTTTCCCGTTATTGTGCATGTTTGTACGTGACGAGGCCAAACATTTGTAACACAGGTTTAAAATAGGTAATTTTGTTCAAAATTTGATATTATTTGTTAGTTTAAAGCTTAAAATATAACTTATTCAACATGTATTTAGCGAAAGTAAGATACTCCGACCGTTAAATTGCTTTTTCGGGTATTATTTTTGCATCTTTTGAATACACTGCGGCATGTGAAACGGGCTTACATTGGCTGTGTTTCAAATAAACTAAACAAAATAAGGGCACACATTTCAAGTGAGCTCGTATTTACCGAGACGTATTTTTCGCGCCCACCCTTTATCTAGTTATTGTTGATCGAAGGTAATAATAGAAGACCTAATGAGTTCAGACAGGACTATACTTTTGCGTGAGATAAAAGTGACTACGCGTATGATGATTATTCTATATCTCTATATAAATAGGCAGTAGGGAAACAGTTAAAAACATCTCGCTCCTCTGTTCCGTAGCCTACTTTCTTCATTCCTTTTTTTGTTTGATAAAGCTGTTGACGAGCTTTAGTATTATCTAAAAAATATCTTTTTTTTATATAGTCAACTTTCGACGACTGGGACGATCACTCGTTTTAATTAATAGCTAACTTACATGCTTACTCGATAGAGGAAGTACATCACAAGCACCTCCATCCCTTATGGTACGGTTAACTTGCTTCCGAGCTACATACGCTACGAATGGCAGTGCTTATCGTACTAATCTAGTGGGACACTTGGTCCTATTGTTTTTTAATTATTTTGAATATGCGCTTCCTTGTCGACAGAGTACGGAGCCATATTTTCCGTTCCTCGGCGCTCACGCTCCTCCCAATGGGTACCGGGCGGAGGGCGACGAGGACGGCTCGGTGCGATGCTGCTGTGTCTGCTACACGTTCCTCAGGCAGCAATGGGAGCAATACGACAGGGAGAATAAACCGCACAGCCAACGATTCTACTGGATGAAGCGGCTCGACGGGAAACCTTTCATCGGTGAGTCTTATTCGAATTTTATATGTACACTTCACTGTTTCCTTGTTCCTTTATCACCTATGACTTCTTTATAAGTTCTGGCATTCGACCATAAGCTGTCATAATGTTAAATAGTCTTGGATAGTAACAAGCAAGCTATGCTTAGAGAAGGAATCGTTTTCAAGTGGAGCGGTCAAAATACATCTATAGAGGCTTGGCGTCAGATTTTGAACTCGAAGATGATAGTTAGTATTTAGCCCTGGCGTTTATGTTTCCAATAATGAAAATGATACGTAGAGAAAAAAAAAACGAAATCTTCATTGTAGATCGATTTTTATATTTTTTATCAGTAGGAATGTGAGAATTTAAAATTCATAATTTATGGATAGGGTGCATAATTATTTCATGTTACGACGCGACCGTACAATTGACCTTTGCAAAGGTCTTATAGTGAATGTGTGAAAGATAGAAATAAAACACACAATACATAATTGTATTGGTACAGATGGTACTGGATGTAAAGCTGAAAAGAGTTGAACGGTTCGGACGCGGTCGTTCGATCGATGCGAGTCTGTTGTGAATGTATCATTGGAAGTAAATATTATTTGGCGAGTCCCGCGGGATTTGGTAGAATCCAGTCGACAGTGAAGCGTTGACACCGTATGTCCATAGCATAGCGTGCTTGTAGTGAATGCACACATCGGCCGCGGGGCCATGGTTCGCTGCGAGAAACACGATCGCAACGCAGATAAATATTCCCGAACAAAGAGTTGCACGGATAACCAAATGGATAACTACGATCCTACCCGTTTTGATACTTGAATACATATATGTTAATATATTTGTTATAACAGTTATCTATAAAAATAGTTTGTAGATATTCTGGCATTAAAATATATAATTGTGTTTTATTTATGAACTTACCGCTGGTAGATTTTACGTTCGTATTTTTAATTTATAAAATCATACGTTGTTAGTGTTCTAATGTAACCAAAATATGCACTGAATCATTTTTGAAGTGAAACTTCCTTAGGCGCATGAGGGTAAATTTTTTACAGATGTAACGTCACGCAGGTATGCAACGGAAGTGACGTCATTTGCAGTAAACGCAGATTTTTCATCTATTTTACAAGTCTCGGAAATCTAAAGTTTTAGATTTGTATAAACATAAATAAGACTTATAAATTAGTTCGCCAAAGAAATTTCACTTCTGACATGTGTACTTTGTACGTTTTTTTCGTTAATTATGAATATTTTGTTATTATTTTGATTAGGTAATAATGTTCAATATTTACTAAATGTAAATAGCTATTATCAATAGTAAAAATAATAATAATTAAAACTGTCTTTCACCCGGTGATTTACGTATAATTTCAGAGGAATATTTTGTATTTATTATATAAAGTGACATAAAATAACGAGTACCGAAAAAATTATAACTCAGTAGAGTTATATTATATTATGATCTAAATCCACTGATTTTAAAGAGAGTTTATCTACATTTCTGGTTTTGCTCACCTCGTATTTTGTATAATATGAGTGAAAAGAAATGTAATCCTATAAAGCAAAAATACGAGTGGACGTCTACTGCATCGTCGATGTATACATATCCGCGTTCGTTTACATATGAGTAGAAGAAGGTATACAGGAATTTATTTAAACAGTCCTTTTTAGAACATTATTTCGAATGGACCGAATAGTATTGACACTTGATTGATATTCAAATCTATACTATCTATACGCATATTATAAAGAGGTAAAGTTTGTGAGATTGTAGGGGGTAATCTCAGGAACTACTAAACCGATTGTGAAAATTCTTTTACCAATAGAAAGCTACGTTATTTGAGGCTATATATTAAACTGAAAAAATACTATTTTGTGGTAGTTGGATTTGCAAAGTAAGTCGGAGAAAAAACGGTCGAACGAAAACGTTTCTTACGAACACACGGACTTACTTGGCAAGTAGAATGCAGTCCAAGTTTAAGCCACTGATTGATGAGTAGCTATTGGTACGTCAAGACGACATTCTGGTACCTGGTAATAAACTGACAGTAAGTTACATCTCAAACCGATACGTTTAAATTACCGATACGTTTAAATTTCGGTAATACTAGAGCTGTTAATTTGGAGCTTTATGTATAAATAAAACGTATAAAACAGGTATTCAAAAAAACGAGTGAATGTGGGTGCGGATCTCCTCCAATCAGCGAACAGGTACTTACTTTGTAGTTATCTTCACTCATAGAAAGTGTTGTTTGATGTAAGTCGAGTTTCCTGTGATGAAAGAGTTGTACATTAAAAGAAGAATTATTAGAATTAGATACGGTAGTAGAAGTTCTGCAGTCGAAATTTGCACATACTTCTCCATTCTTTGAATGTATTTTAGAATTATCTTCCACAATCCACTGGATATTTGTTATCTAATGATGTTCTGATTAAAATATTTATGATACGTTGTGTTCTCATATATATTTAATATGCGTTGAGTTTATTAGAAAAAAATCGTAACGTAAAGACTGCGGTGTGTACAGTTTTTTTATGACAGCCAAATGCTCTTTCAGTGGTCTTTCGGCTACAAAGAAAAAGGTAACTATTAAATTTAATTGGATAATAGTAAACCATATATTATTAGAAATACCTTCGCAAATTATCAATTAATTTTAAACAAAATGTATAAGACTATCGATGTTAAAGGGTAGCGGTTGTATGTGCATCTTTACTTTTTATAATTCAACGATCGTGCTTGTATACAGGGGCGGATGTTTATACGTCGAGATGTTTCGTAGCAGGAAAAGCCGCGGCGTGATTAATGGCAGCCTGACCCGGATAGTTGAGTGACGTGTGTTACGCGCCGACCGCTTGCTTGCCGCATTCGAGTTGGTAATTTCAGCCGCTCGCCGGTAAAGTGGCATAACCCACATTTTTTTGCATCGTTTAAAATTTTAAACACCGCCGATTCGTTTACGTTATAAATAATTTTTGTTGAGACGTATATCAAGAATAATATGTTTAACCCATCATAGAAATATGAAAAATGTTCCTATTTCGGCTCTAAACTTAACGTTTGCTATATGGCTATATAAAACGCTAAATATGTCAATACAGTTTGTTTTTGTGACGAAATTTACATTTGAGTAATCCTAGTTGGTGCCGTGAATTCGTCTGCATGTTTTTCTATATATTCGGAACGAAAAGTCAGCTATACTTTTTTATGTCCCAGATTATCTCTGTATTAACATTGATTGCGATCCATTTAGAGGCTTAGTCGTGAAAATGTAACACATATATAGTTATTTTCACATATCTTTGTTTTTAATTTATGAATCGTTACATTTCAAAATGAGGTAAATCCAATTTTAGCCGTTCCTAATATTTTACGTTATTTTTCAAATGTCATGTACATTTAAAATATGAAGATAATAAAAAAGAACTAAAAACCTAATGAACGGCAAACTTTAAACTTCTTTCTCAGTGTATAAAAACTGGAAATCATAAAAAACAGTTATATAACGACAGATATGTAGTATTTCACGAATATTTCCGTGCAATAAAGTATAAATACCATTGAAATAAACAAAACTGTCCGATTGACGTATAAAGGGGACTCGCCGGGGATTATCCGCGGACAATCCAGTTTAAGGCAAGCTTTGTAGCCCTCCGGTGTGACACGATATAGAGAAATACAGTATCACAGATGGAACCTTAACAGTGCCCTTGAAGGTATTATTTTTATTTTTTAAAAAGCTTGCCGTATAAATAAATAATATTGTTTTTTAATATACTACCTGATGCAAAATATTAGGTATAGGATTCCTACTGGGTATGTACTTTATGTAGACGTATTTAGATAGGGTAAAATTGAACGCTTTAAATATGATTTGAAACCAATTATATCCACCTCCTTATAAAAAGCAGTGTCTCTTTATCTTTGTTCGTTACTGTGTTTAGAATTCTATAACCACTTAATCGAATCAATATGCTATTACAGTACGTGTTATTTTAGGTAATGTATTGAGAAGTTATAGGGTAACTTAAATCATCAAAAACTAATATCATCAGTACTTTCTATTGTTTGTTCTTATAGTATTAAATATTGAGCTATACATTGTAATGGATAATTGTCTAGAATAAAAACACTGAAAAGATATCCGTAGTAACATAATTATAATTCTACATTTTAAACCGGAATAACTGCGTCTTTATTAGAAGAGGCCTGAAAAAACTTATAGATATAAAGGTTATTATAATTAGTCGGGTGGGCCTAGAAAACGTTTAATATATTTAGGTCTAATAAATTAAAATAAAACATTAAAACTAATTTTAGACTTCACTCGGGCGGGACCGCCGACGTAACTAGTGCAAAATAAATATTAAAGTAAGTTTGTTTAAATGCTTGTCAATCAATCATTTTTAAACGTCTGAACCGATTCTAGGGAAATTTGGTGTGAAAATAGATTGCCGAGAAATAAAACATAAGATACCCACAGTTTAGTGTTTTGCTTCACTCGATTCTAATTTACGATATTCCACGCCGCACTACACGGTCAGCACGCAATAATACCAACATTCTACTTATATACTTTCTTACTACATTGTGTACTACAATTCCTCCTTTACGAATCGTGGCGATTATAATGTATAATCGTCCATAAGAAATAGACGCGAAAAATGCAAACTTTTCAAATCTGATTGGTAATTCCAGAGATGAGTTCTACGTTTGTTTATCTAAATATTATTTACAGAATATTGTAGTAAATTACTTAAACTAGGTAACCTATAGATTATATTAGGATCAAATAATTGCTATGATTAAACGATATGTAATTAGTCGCAATAGATAATAATTAATTGATTAATGTACTAATGTACGTTAATTACTTTAAGTATATTTAGGATATAGTTTATTACATTATACAGTGTAAAATAATACTTTCAATATTTATAAGGTTGTATTTTATTATCTTAAACTATTGTTACTGTCTCATTGTACACTGTGGCGGTTCTCGGAATTAGGGGCGAATGGAGGCGTCTGAAAGGTTTTATTGATCTGTAACCTAGTATTTATCCACACTTCCGTCTGAGTTCACGTTATATTAATGGTTTGATATCGAATACATTGAGTAATATTTAGAACGTCTCGTCAACTCGCTCATCTATATTTAGTATGACTATTACGCCAGAGCACTTTACTGTCAGCTGTTTTGAAAGTTCACGATATTTTATTAGGATGGTTTTGTTGCTCATATAATTTTTTGTTTAAATAATATCGACAAGGGTTAAAGGTCGGTAACGTACATGTAACACTTCGGATGTTATAAGCGTCCATAGGCTGCGGTGACCGCTTTACATCAGGCGGCCCGCATGCTTGTTTGCTACCGTCGTGGTATAAAAATAGTATAATTATAGCAGAACGAATATTGCATTAATATTCTTCGTGTTCAAATATTTACGCATATCAATTTAATGGTATGAATAGAATAGAAGTTACTGTGCTGTAGCTCTTGTTATTAGCGGGTTAGTGAAATAGACAGCATAAAAACTTTCTCCGCGAGCAAACACTTGTTCTAACTGTCATGGTGATCGTTAAACCACTATTGGAGCTTATCAATCTCATATACCATTATGTATTTTCTGCACTAATATTATAAAGAGGAAACGTATTTTTGTACGTTTATAACGAATAAATTCAAAAACTACTAGAGTGATTTCGATAAGACGTTCATTATTAGAAATATTTTTCACTACAAAATAATAGGGATCCCTACTAAACTTTCAATAATGTAATCCAAGGTATGAAAAATATTGTCATAAAATGACTTTCATCGCATGCGCTGTGGAAACTATGAATGATAGAACAAAAATATGTTGTACAATAATAGAGAACATATTAATATCTATAAAAAACCTCGTGGTACCATATGCCCAGCTATTGGGATTATGTCACTAGAACTATTTTTGAAAGAAATCTTAACAAAAAAAATACCATGCCTAAAATACCATGTTATTTATGTTTTCTATTAATCCTTATCCAAATAAATAAATAGGCTTATTCGCGTAATAGAATTTTAGCTCATAGTCGTTACTCATAGTACAAACAAACATATACACATACAAACCATTAAAAAGCCTTTTTGGCAAATAATGACAGATAATCCTCTCATTTTTTTAACACGCCTGTTTATTATGACGTGTTTCACCAGTGTTTACCTTAACTGTGAATTAATTTGTTAGATACAGTAAAGAGTAGTTCCCGCTAAGCTATGACGCACCAAAACAGATGAAGTCACCGGGTAGTTTTTTTATTTATCATTTTGCTAGGTTAGCACAATCATCTATCCTCGAACAGAAGACATTTCTTTCTGTAAGATTTTCGATTCGGGGTATTGGATCGTGGGTACAAGATTTTCAAGACTATGATCAGTTTTAGCCAATCCATATATGTTTAACCCAAATGTTTAAAACATTAGTTCACCCGTGCGAATCCGGGACGGGCCGCTAGTTATATATAATACTAGCGGACCCGGCGGACGTTGTCCCGCTCTGTTATTAAAAAAAACCTAACCTTCGCCGTGAATAACTTTACCTACTGGTAAAAACCATATGAAAATTCGTTTAGTAGTTTTTGAGTTTATCGCGAACAGACAAACAGACTTGGCAGATGACTTTGTTATATAAAATGTAATGATATATGTGGTGATAGGGTGATTTCTAGGCCCGCCTGACTCACCCTCAGGTAGAAAATCTGTCGCCAAGCACATATATGTGTGTGTTCCGGCAGCTGCACTTGAGAGCCGATCCACCTCTAGTTCTATCGAGTTTACCACCATGGACCACGTGGTCATTTAACATCAAGTGAGATTGTCGTTTAACCCAAAAATCTAAGTATTACAAAATAATAGATAAGTCAAGTTTCGAAATCAGTGGAATGTATGTATGTATGTATGAGTATGATTTATTGCATTTTAATATCAGTTTTGTCACATCATGATGATATCACTTCTTGAGGTACGTAAGTAATTATATCATTTAATAATAAAAAAGGGATCAAAAGAGATAACATATTTGAAATATGATGTAGGAATGGTATTTTATTATCACATGGAAGCTTAACACATCTACGTGTTCTGTTATACGTTTTTGTTTGATGGGATTAAATGGGTAGGCTCAGTCGGACGGTGAATGATACTTATACTAGCTGATACACGTGACTTCGCCTGCGTTTTCTAATATCTTAATAGTATATTTTATGTATAGAAGAAAACACGTGAGCATCATCAAACACAAAAATAGTATACTCTTCTTACAAAATTAAACTTAGTCTATTGTAATGGTTATAAAGATGGTAACAATTTATTAATTTTATTTTAAGTGAAGATATCATGATATTTTTAGTTTATATAAGAACGAAGTTTTTAAGAAATAAAACTAAATAAATTGATGGAAATCTATCCAGTAGTTTTTGTGTGATGCGCGCACAATAGCAGACTTGTATCATTTTATTTATAAAGATTTTGTTTATTTTCTTTTTTATACCTTTTGTGTATAGCAATTTACAAGCGTGTGAGACTACGTCCTTGTTAAATTGTAATATATAAAACTTAATAACAATATAATAGTCTAGGACAGAATCTTTGTTTCGATATTTCCTATGATATTTTGAGTTGACAGTGAAAATAAATCGACTTTCTTTTGGCACATTTTTATAGATAATCATCAGCATTGTGCATGTATTAAGATATTTCTAATATTATTTACCCATTCCCTGTACGTATAAGAACTATTGAAAGTATAATGGTAGAATATTTTTTATATTATAGGAGCAGTAAATGCTGTGTACTAAGACGATTTATATCTATTTTTACGGATTAAAACGCTAGCTTTTCACGACCGCTTCTCGACGTACGATTGAATGGACGTATTGTTCATTTGTCGCCTCGTGGAAATCCCCATTGTTGGGCTTCAAATGAACCGTCATGACAAAGGAGCGTGTTTTGTTACTCGCGCGAACAGTGCCATACTGAACACTCTGCTATTGAGGCATTACTATGGAAAAAAGAATTGAATAGAGTTGATTGTATATAGTATCCATATAAAACAATAAACTTGTTATTTTACAAATAGAAATTATCTTGATAAACGTTTTATGTTAGAAATCGTCTCTGGGCACATTCCATCGAATAAGTTTAAGTAAGTAATGAAAGAAAATGAAAATAGTAAATGCGAAGTTTCTCAACAAGAGGAAGATATAATGGGATGTATCCGGAATGATCTTCAAAGACGACAGATATTCAAGGATAATAATTATAATATAGGCATTTATAAACAAATATTGTCACGCCCAACATTGGAAGAGAAGCCAAATAATTACATAGTATAAAACAAAGTCCCCTACCGCGTCTGTCTGTTCGCGATAAACTCAAAACCTACTTAACGGATCTTTATGCGGTTTTCACCAATGGATAAAGTGATTCGCGAGGAACGTTTTGGTATATAATTTCTCCAGGATTTTTTTATAATCAGGGCGGGACAACGTCTGCCGGGCCCGCTAGTTAATATATAATTTGGTGGACATCGGTATAAGGACAAGGTTCTGTTTTTTAATAAAGATTTTAGTTTCATTATTATTTATTGCATAGATGAGGGTGGCGTGGTTTTTTTTAACAAACCCCCTATAAAAATTAAGAGAATTAAAAAAAGAGTTTGAACCGTTGGACATACGATCCGATATTCGCTGTTTAAGCATAGCTCATTTTGTCCTGTTGCAATTACTCTTTGAAGTGAAACTCTTTAGGCGCGCTAAGCGGTATTTTTAGCAGAAGATAACTTACGATTTCGCGTCATGACATGCTACTAGTATGACCGACCGTATTGCCCTTGCGCGGCTTACATCGGACTTACGACACCTAGTATAGCGGGGCCTGTGTACATCTAATATTGATATTTTGCAGCTCATAATATGTCTGATTAATTAATAAACTGTATAACAATGTATATAATTATTGTTCGGAGTGCGAATAGATGTTAAAACCAGTCTAATGTTAATAATTTCAACATACAAATTATGAATTTTAAATGTTGTAATTAACATTATAACTTTAAATTATTATTATACTTCAAAAGTTCAAAAGAGAACACAATTATACTATTGTTTTGAGGTTTCATTTCCTTTTTTTTCATTATAAACGAATATTACGTAAATAATAAATTTATTAATAAAATCGGCCTGAATGTGGATGAAGATAATCGTTATACGTCGCTTCGTGGCGTGGTCGAGAGTCCTCTGGCCTTTGACCCCGGCGACATCGATGTGTTAACTCTCTGACCTTACGATATCATACTGCGATAATGTATATCTTGGAACATACCTACACATGCGAGATGTGCTTATACCTTTGCGTTATACATTAACGGATTCATGTATACAAACTGAATATATATCGATAATTACTGGAGATTTTTATC
The DNA here is from genome assembly GCA_015888305.1 of Antheraea pernyi. Taxonomy (NCBI): domain Eukaryota; kingdom Metazoa; phylum Arthropoda; class Insecta; order Lepidoptera; family Saturniidae; genus Antheraea; species Antheraea pernyi. The sequence continues at coordinate 184,669 of MU158893.1, read as the reverse complement.
ACGATACACTCGATATAGCATATCTTCTCATGATGTAAACATATTTATATGTCGACACAAAATACTATCGTTTTTCAACATGCAATATAAGTATTTATGCTAATTTATCGAAGTGTCAAATGCTCGTAGCGTGAATTATCTTTTATATCAATAAATTATTTGTTTTTATTTTTCTTATGACGTGGCGTCACAAATCTTTTGGTTCGAAATCGGTAACAACTAAGAGTTATGACCTTAGTGTGTATGCTAATTAACTATATTTATATATTTAAAGCGTTAATGGCTCAGTGATAGCATGTCCGCGGATATAGCGTCGATCGTTCTAGGTTTGAATTATATAATAAGGCGGAACAATCAATTAAGGAAAACATTTTGATGAGATTGTAGCATGATGTGGTTAAGTTTGATTAATTAAAAATCTTACGCCGAATACATACAACTAATGCTACTTAAATATAGTATTAAAGTGGGTGATTGCATTAGGTTTAAAATGTCGTAAATGTAAAACGATTTCAGAATAATGGCGCGGACTAAGTGTCTTATAAATTATTATAAGTGAATAGTATATTATTGTCTTATTATTATTAAAAAAAACACATAAGTATTTTCCGGCAACTGTACTGGACAATCAGCCCTCATTTAGCGTTTCATTAACTTAAGTCATATTGTCGTTTAGTAACAGATAAGATTGTGTTCGAACACTGAGAGCAATGAGCTATAAAAAAACACAATATTATATTTAAAGAATGAAAAAAAGAAGGTATTTCTTAAAGTAAAGATTTGTTTAGCCGGATTTTTGAGAAGTAGCAGTAAGGGCAAGTTTCTTTCCGTTATAATTTAAAAAAAATCCTAAAAGCCTATCCATAACTGTTTGAGACCTACGGATCTGCATATTGCAGATTAAGAATGTGTACAATCGGGAAGCAAATTAGTAAAGTACATAAAAAAAAATGGTATTCTTCGATCCCGTTTCATATACGGATCACTATACGGAACACTATATTGATTTAAATGAGTTTTGAGTACAAGACATGTCAGAAATCACAAAAATCTTTTTTCATACATTTTGAATCAAAACGTTTCAAACGTCATTATCAACATTTTGCTATATTCCCAACGGTTCCATATATGTAAGGCCTTTACTGCTCTCACAAAAATAACCACTCTCTTATACTTAAGGAGTTAAATAATCAGTTTATGAATGAATTATTTATATACCTATTAATTTCATAATTGATTATATACTAATGCGATAACAAGAAAGTTATCATAAATAACAAGTTTAATAAGGAGATAGTGAGATTATATAAAAAGCTTCAACAAACAACACGATAACTCGACTGCGACTACAACCGGGTTCGATTTAAAATACACTACTTTTAGTATTACGTGTTCAAATTAAAGTACTTCTTTATTAAGATCATTATAATGAACATTTGCAAGTCTAGTGTTATTGTCACTTCAGGTCTTTTATGTGTACATATCTGTGACATCTCAGTGGTACTACTTAAATATCGCATTTACATTAAAAATAATATTCAATTTATACTATTGTACTATAAATAAATTGTACATTGGAAAAAATTGTCCAAAACTGATTGTGGGTGATGTAGGGACTAGGGACAAATAACTTGTAGGGACAAAATGCAATAGGTTTAACTATTTGACGAATTTTCATGGCTTTTCCATAGATGATTTGAGCGCAACTGGGAGCAACATATAAATAATTTTACCAAAATTACTTTAAATTTTAATTTAAAGTTTTAGGTGTCATAAACTTTAATAACATAACTTTAACCAACATAAATCATGTTTTGTGCACGGCCAGTTCTATGTTATTTTTAGTTTATGTACCCAAGGAAACTTTACAGATCAAAGATAAAGCGTACGATGTCACAGGCACAACTAGCTTTCAATAACATTGATTGATTGCAAAAGTAGAAATAAAATAAGATGAAAGTCTGACGTTATAAGGTATAATTAGAAGTGAATCAAAGACATGTTTAAAAAATTAAAGACGACTTTTTTTATATCATAGGAGGCAAACGAACAGGCGGGTCACCTGATGTTAAGTGATCACCACCGTCCATAGACACTTGCAATATCAGAAGAGTTACAAGCGCGTTGCCAGCTTGTGTTTGCGGGAGGGGATGGGAAGGCGGGAAAGGGATGTGGGTCTCCGGCACACTCACTGATCGAACGAAACACAACAATGCAAGTACTGCTACTTCACGTCGATTTTCTATGAGAGGTTGGGGGTAGTACCCCGGGCGAGCCGACCCATTCATGCTGAAACCAGTAGTAGCTTCAGCGTGGCTCTACCACCATTAAATGCCACGATTGACGTATGTTTGAATCCTGCAAATGAGATTGAGCTGTGAAGTGAACAGTGAAGAAAAAGATACTGACCTTTTTTTGCTTAGCCTATGTGTAATTACGAAGATTGTACGTCTTGCCTGGTAGTTCCTTTATTACTAGTATTAATGGGAAAATGTTAATGAACGTCAGTATTTGATTACACTTAGATATTTACTCTAATAATAGTAATAACTCCTGTAGGAACTCGTTGGTCATATATAAAGTTAGAGTAGGTGGTAGAGCTACGCTGAAGCTATTAATGGTTTCAGCATGAATGAGCCGGCTCGTCCGGGTTAGTACCACCCTCTCACTGTAAACCGACATGAAGTAACAGTGCTTGCATTGTTTCGTTTCGTTCGGCTAGTGAGAGCGCCGGAGACCCACCTTCCTTCCCTTTCCCCCTTCCCTTACTCCCTTAGGTTGGCAACGCACTTGCGACTCCCATGGTGTTGCAAGTGTCTATGGACTGTGGTGATCACTTAACATCGTATGACCCACCTGTCCGTTTGATGTATGATATATAAAAAAAAAGAAAAAAAACGTTATCGTATTGGAGCATGTAAATCAATGAGGGTGTGAACGTCCGTATATCATATGGGCTCCAATTGGAAACCATTGCTGCAGTACTGCTCTACTGCACTAACAGAGGAATAGCGATGGCAGACAGAGCTTTGCTGTGGGACTCCACTGTCAAGCTTATAATTTTTGTCAAATGGTTATACTTTCTGTGGTCTTCGTTATACTTCAATTCTATAGCTTAGAACTATAAATGCAGTGCTTTTTAAAATGTCATGGTGCAAGTGAAAAAAAAAGGCTTAAATATTAATATTGACGCTTGGCCGTGACGCGCTTAAGTGAGATGACGTCATGCGTGCCTGAAGTGCGTGGCGAACGGGTGCTGATGCGTGTGTTCTGACCCTTATCTCGAGTGTACATATCGGCACATTATCATGACTTTTATTTATGACATGTTTTTGGCGGACTCTTAGTTTATAATTAGTAGTTTTTATTTTTTACTAACTTCTGCCCGCGATTCGTTCGCTTGGAATAGTTACTTTGGACTAACGCTAAAACGCAGCGGAAGCTCTCATAAAAGAAAATGGTCTTAGCGTGATATATATAGCCAATAGCTTTCCTAGATATGTGAGCTATCTAACAATGAAATAATTTTTCAAATCGGACCAGTGGTCCCCGAGATTAGCGCGTTCAACCAAATTAATTTAAAGGTAACTCTTCTGTCGTACTTAACTCGATCCGTCATTCAAATTACAATAATACTTATGATTGAGTGAACTATTATAATGAAACAAAGACTAAGTTACTCCCGAAGATATGCTTTATGATTTATGTTTTGAGGTTTTATTGTAAACCCAGTACTTTAGCAGTAACGCGTGTTCATACAAACAGACATTTCTAAAAATTGAAATGTATCCTATTACTTATTCCTAGACACGTGCAACATTTTTTTTTTCACAAAAATAAAAAAAGTACACACACGTCAGATTAACATTCTTATACGTATATAGATACCACATTAAATATGTGCGTTCTGTTTCTTCTTTAAATTGTATTTTGATATTTACCGCGTTGATAGCAATGATAGATTGTTTAATTTATGCCTATCCCGAGTAATGCTACGGACAATATTGTTGTTTGATTAATGATTGTTTGTACAAGTCGTATCAACGTGATTCTTGCTTTCAGTTTGCTCAGGAATTTTGAACGATACATATTTACATGTTTCACCGGAACAAATGTATAAAGAAATAATTAAATCAGAGCAGCCACTGTTGTTAACTGATTAACTAAGATTTGCGATATACGTGGGAAATAGAGAAGGCATTCAAAATCGTGTATCCTTATTAAATGGTGCCTGTTTATGACGATCTCTTAGTATACAACAGATCTGTTTTACCTTTTTTGGATCATTGTGTAAATGACAGTTAATACCTATTTGTACTCCGCACTTTCGGTATATCCTCCCTCCATAGCGACTCAAGCCTAAATATTATACTCTTGAAAGAAGAGCTTGAACACGTCGTATACGCGACACAGTTACTTTATCATTTACTAACATCCGCCCGCGACTTTGTCCGCGTGGAATATTTACCTTTGAGCTAACGTTAACACGCATCGGAAGCTGTCAAAGCGAAAAAAATACGATTTTAAAGCTCAGATAGATCGCGAATTGCATGTATCAGGCAACAGCCAAAGCCGAGGTGTGCCGTGCACCCTTGAGCTAGTTGTCAAAATAAAATCGGCTGAGTGCCTTAAGCGCTCGCCTTAGTAGCCCGGTGAAGCTGTTAAGACCTTGCTGGGTCAATAGCGTAGTCAGTTCGAGGAGAAAAAAAAAAAAAAACGATTTTAAAACATTCTTCATTGGTGCTCCGCTCTTATCACGTCCACCATCCGCGTTCAACCAAACTAAGAAATAACCCCTCCAGCTTTATAATATTAGTATCGATTAGCCCAAATTGTTATTGCACAGATTCAGTAAACGGACCTCTTTTGTGTATGTTGGCAGAATAATTCCGTTATATACACATCCTTAACACAACATACACTTTTTATCCAATTACAATGAAGTGACTGCATTTTCCTTGATAACAATCGAGAGATGGACAATTCATTACCAGTTATCGCTATCATATCAGCCTGGAAGTCTATCGGTAGATGGATACACTGAATGACTTTGAAACGCGACAAATCAAAACGGTCCCTATGACTGGTTTATCGTTTGGGGGTATCGCTACGGGTACAGACACTTCACCAACTTGTTTGAATATGAAACCTGCACTGTCTGATTCCCGAAACGCGCTTAAACGTGTCATTGTTGCAAGTTATATTATGCGATCTGGTATGTGGTGATCGCAACTGGTTTGTATAGAAATGTCGTGTTCAACCACCGGAATAATTTTCTGATCGCTCTTATTCTAAATTATTTAGGTATAATTATAATAATTTGTTTTTTTTTGTTATCGCTATTTTCAACGCGGTCCAATCTGGTTCACGGCGGACACGGTTTAATAGTGCTCTGAAGTTTTGACTAATGCTAATTGACACGTGTTTATATTTGTTTACCTACTCGTTACGGACGCATTTCAGTGTATTAATCGGGTTGTAACAACAGCGATGTATAAGTCCGCGTCAAATGTTGTGGCCGCTCTGATATAGCTCTGAATTCGGCTTTGCGCATAGTACAGTCAAGAAGTTAATACAAAGCAAATTCAAAATATTACCATAAAAATTTAACATTGCCATTTATTCATCTTTGTTACGATATTATACGTACAGTGTAGTACGTTTTGATTCAATTATGATTCAAGGAGATATTTGCCTATTACATTAAATAATAAGAATGTGGCAGTACAACGACCACATTACAACTTTCAAAAGATTTTGTAGAATAAAGATACGACTTCGAATGTGTCATCTTGTAAACGCTTTGACAGCTAATTTACGTAAATCTCTTTATTTTACATACATATAGAATATTTACAAAATATTAGATATAACAATAAACAGACAAAAAAATTGAATCATTACTGAGGTAATAAATAAACAGTAAAAACCAGAAATGCACGATGGTAGCTGAACGATAGACAAAGCTAGACAATTAACAGTTCGCCACATGATGTACTTGTTTAATCATCTGGTTGGGGAGTTTTGGGTGATCGCGTAGTTTAATTGAATGATCCGCCTTATGCAGTATTTGTTTCTATCTATGGGTTATATATTGTGCATGTATTATGCGTGTTACAATACCGTTATTGTGCAACACCTTCCAACAACAACGCCTTCCATAGATACATCATTTTTCGAAGTGAATAGGTCTTCTAATAAAGACAAATATACAAGAAAAAGAAAATAACAATAATATGTAATTACCAACAACAAAACTAAATCGACTTCTGAATGCAACTGTACTGTAACTAATAATGACAGGACACGTGTCAACGTGGGTGAAATAGGAGACGAGGTATGTGAGGGGGCGTGCTTACTCCCCTTTTACCTCACTACGTCCCTCTGATACCTAAATTTGTGTTCTGCGCATCTTCTTCAGAGCGGTTAAAAAGTTTGACGCGGACTATATTTACCAGCTCTTAAGAATACCTCCTCTATCTATCGGTTATATGAGTCGTTACATTTCAAAATGAGGTAAATCCAATTTTTGATCGTTCATATATGTTTAATTATTTTAAGATTGTATATACCGAGAACGAAATTTCGGTTTGCGTGTGTGTCCGTCCGTAAATTTTCTCCTAAACGGCTTCATCCATTTTAATTTTTTTTTTTTATCATTATGTGGTTTAATTTGTTTAGCTAAGGTCGAATCCGGAAGGTAGTAGTGTTGTTATGGAGCTCTAGATTTTTTTTCCGATAAAATTATTTTAGAGTTCTTCATTTCTGACATAATGAAAAACATGTGATCCGAATTTTCAAAATCCCTTCGTTATTATATATCAAAGAATTTGTTTAGGTTAGGTTTATGGTTGGTGTTTAATTTGAGTACTTTTACACCAAAGATTAATTTTACTATACTTACCAACAGTTACGGCTAATTTTGAATGTACACAACGAAAATACTACGATGTTTGGACGACGTACCGTTACAAATGGTCCTAGTATATAAAAATGCTAAGGTATTATGATCCGCGTAATCAGCGCTTTTGATCTTCTCTGTAATCACCTATATATTATTCAACAAAATTCTCTGCCACGTCTGTCTGTCTGTTCGCGATAAAATCAAAAACTATTGAACGGATTTTCATGCAGCTTTCATCATTAGATAAGTGATTCAAGAGGTAGGTTTGGGTATGTAATTTGTCAAGGTTTTTTATTATCAGGGCGGGACATTGTCCGCCGGGCCCGCTTCTTATTCATATAATGTAGTTCAATTCAAATCCATCGTCCGCGCTCGTCTCGCTTGTCCCAAACTGAGCCTAATTGCATTGTATTTAATCTAATAAACAATTTCTTTAATAAATTTGTTTTTTTCTACAAAGGCCTTCGGCCAAATCCTTATATCTAACAGTACACACTTTGAAGATGGTTTACTTTCCATGTGTAATAATAAGTTGCAATATCGTTGTTTAATATAATCAACATACGAGTCTATGAAATCGAAACAGGTAAAGTAGGTTTGACCTATAATTTGGCAATTACAAAAAAAAAAACGATAAATTTTAATTGGTGTCATAAATAATCGTGGTGAATATTTTATTATCGTGTTTAGATTAGATTCAGTGTTGTCATATATTTATTGAGATTTGGACCACTTTTGCTATATTTGATTGTATACGACTCTATATATAAAACTTATAAAAGTGGTTGTTGATATATCTGAGAGCAATAAATTAGAACAGTATTTGATCGATCATCGTGAAATATGATAGACCTAGACGTTTCTAGTGAAGGTTTTTATGCTATCCATTTTGCTATAAACTAGTAAACTCGATACTAGATGACGCTGCTTAAGTAGCTAAATTTATGTTGGTGTGATACAAATTATGAAAACATTAGCTGTTGGCCGGGGTTCCTTCTGTTCCCTTAACAATGTGTATGTTAGTTTTCACAGTAATCGGTTGAGTAGCTAATGTGGAAAAGCATAACAAACAAACAAACTCTCGATCGCATTTATAATGTTGACATTGTTTATTATGCCCATGTGTTTGTGGAAGTCAATTCTTTCTTTAGTTTGGATATACATTGTGATAGATCGATGACTCTATAGAAGTGTCACAATATATGTACCTGAAATATATGAATTTAAATTAATTAATACTCGATTATGAATGCGGTTGACAGCCTTAGGTCGGACGCGTGACCTTCTAGGGTCGTCGGAGCCAGTCGGTCAGGCGAACCACTTTCACTGGCGCGGCGCGGCTCGGTTGGCGGGTCGAGGCCGCGCCGCTGTCTCTCTAAACTCATGAACGAGTCTCGTAGACGACGTCTCGTCTTTCTCGGCCCTTCCTCGACGCGATTCATGATTTAGACTCGTTGTTTATTCCGTCTGGATGACGTAATAAACGACTTTTAGAAACTACCGCCGCGGTCGATTTGTGACAACTTGCTGTATTCATACGTCAGATACTTTCCTTAGTTGGAGAGTTTTTGGCGAGATGTGCAACTATAAGAGTAAGGATATAAGAAACATTTCTCAGAATGTGTAACTCTTATGACGTGATAAGTGTTGAAACTCTTTCTCTTTTCTTCTGAAATCACTTTTTGCCGCTTTTAGTGGCTTTTATATTTTATTCATAATTGTCTGTTATTTGACTTGTAATATTGATGGCATTTTACGTAATATAGTTCGATTATTGTGCGCAAGTGAAGTGGATGGGAAATAATACCACGGAGTATGGATTCTGATATGTCACAAAACTTCCTAGAAAGTTCTATGAAGGGGGTCACCGTCTTGTTAGAACATAGAAATTATTGCAAGATACTGCATTATTGCGTACTCGATAATGACAATCATAAATTGGACAATTGGTTACCAAAAATAAAATAAAACTAAATTACTTTCCTTAATTATAGAGTAAATCACAATAACATTCTTTAATTTCATATTAATTTAATTTCATAGTGTAGGCGTTTGAAATTAAAATATCGTAGTTTGTGTGAATTTAGACACTTTACGAATTATGATGAATCGTTTAACTTTCTCTACTGTTACTTTAGTTTCTTCTGTTGTTTACATTATCATCGACCTTGAACGGGTTTTCAATAAATAGATAGAGATAATATCAGAATAAATCAGATTCTCTGTTACCATTCACCAAAGGTATTATTAAAGTATGTAATTCAGAACGCTATCAATAAAATTTCATTAGTGATTGATATTTTCATTTAATTCAATTTTGATATGCCCCAATGTTTGTTTATCGTAGGATATAATTAAATACGAAATATGTACGACAAGAACTTTAATTAAGTAGAGTTTTATAGTGATACACTAGCTGATATCCGTGACTTCGTTTGCGTGGTTTATTATGTCAATTGTTTTGTTATATCTCAAAGGGATATTAGGCAGCGTTATCGAGGAGAGTTCCCAGGCGGCCCGCACTACCAACAATGATACTTCAATGAACTTACAAAAAATCTTGACAAATGATATACTTAAACCTTCTCCGTGAATGACTATCTATTAATAATGAATACCGCATGAATATGCGTCCAATGATTTTTTGAGTTTATCCCGATCAGACAGACAGACGCCGCGGAGGACTTTGTTTTATGATATGTGGTGATAGACAGTCCGTCGTTACATTCGATTATATGTATGGACAGATGACAGCTGGACGTGAATATAGATTAAAAAGTTAATTTCTTTACTTCTATATGTACGTAGATAAATCAATGACTGAGTAGTCTTTGGCAGTGACGTCTTCATCAACAACTTTTATTTACGCTATTAGGTACTTGGTTAAGTTGGGTAGATAGCACGTCTCTGGGACTGAAGGAAACAAGCCCGTTGATTTACCGGTTTGAAGATAAACAGTATTACATTTTGCAACAATTGATAATAAAAGTATTTATTGGTAATTGAATTAAAGAAGTGCATACACTTCGTCATGTGGTTGTAGTTTTTTGAAATAATCTTGTGAACTCTTTGATTTACGAGTGATTATTTGATAGTTGCCGAAAACGGTCAATGCTGTTTTTTTTGTTGTTGTAAATCTTACAAGAAGTTTTCTAAAACTCCTTCAATTATTTTTTAGGATCCAGATCTCATCAAGTCTACCTTCGTTCGTATGGAACTTAAACTCTTACCTTGTTATTACAAAAAAGTTAAATACGTATTGAGTGCGTGCATTTAATACGAATGTACTCAAACTTTTTAAAGCAAGTATTCAATACGTATTTAACTTTTAACTACATTTAAATTTAATCACAAAATTGTTACTATTAGTATATTTACAAATGTATTATCATGTTGATGACCCGTAATAAAGAAATCCACTGTATAAAAACGAAATACTAGACATGTATATTGGTAATCGAATGTACAAACAATATATAGTTCTGAGTTGTGCAATGAACTTGAACTTTCAGTGAAGGAGAAAGTATAATGCACGTGCTACGTCGGCTCAGTCTATGTGCGTACTACCGTTAACATTGAAAATCTGTCGCCAAGTAGGTACCTATAGTTTTTAGCGTTAGGCAGCGATAACCTGATGTTATGTGAATCAAGGTTATGCGATAAACCTAGAGAACTACTTACTGGCTTTCACTTCGATAATTACCGGAATTCACCGATTTTATTTAGTTTTGGCAACCAATCTTCTGTAGATTATTACTGCCATTGTCGGGTAGGTAACGATATTACAAGTTTATTGTGATCACTTCAATGTTTTAACGAGATGGTAGCCCTCTTCTTAGTACTTACCATGGAGTTTTTGTGGCAAGTCAATAACTGCTCCGTGGTATTCTTCCCCATCCACTTCATTAGTCTACTATAACCAAACTATATTACGCAAGACAACACAAATATTACAGAATATAGTCAAGAGTCAAATAACACAAGATTATGATTCTATACTAATATTATAAAGCTGAAGAGTTTGTTTGCTTACACGCGCTAATCTCAGGAAGTTACTGGTCCGATCTGAAAAATGATCTGTGTTAGATTGCTCATTTATCGAGGAAGGCTATATATCTCATCACGCTAAAAGCGATAGGAGCGGAGCACCAATAAAGATTGTTTAAACTTTTTTTTTCCTTTTTTCTTTTCCGTTCGTTGCATAAACAGTCGAACGAAGTCGCGGGCACAAGCTAGTAAAATATAAAATTCATTACATGATATTCCAAGATTGCGCCAAAAACTCCATGAAAACACCTATATATGCTTGGCGACATATTTCCATCATTAGCATGATATTATATTCTCATCGTGATGTTCTATGTTCACTGAAGAAAACTGTCATCCCTGTATGTTGGTTTCCAGGTGCGGACATGTCCTTCCAGGGGGAGTACGCGGCCCAGGTGCTCGGCCTGACGGGGGACACGCCGACTGCGGTGCAGGGCCCCGGGGCGGGGGGCGTGCGCGAGGACGCCCCGGCCGCTTCCCCCCGCCCCGCCTCCCGACCCGCGTCGCGACCCCTCTACTCGGTGGACGCGCCGGCTCCTCCCGCCTCATCACCGTTTAGGAAAGAAGAGAAGGAGAACAACCATGTAAACAAGTTTATAAACAACGTAAGTACGAAAATTATTCTCCTGCAAGATTCAATGCATAGCATGGCATAGTGTCTAAAAAATGTAACACTGTCTCAAACTTTAAATAAAATATTAAACGTGGTGAATGTTTTACTTTCGAGTGTCTGCCATAGTAGTTCGAGGCTTACAAAGGATGTTACAAAAGATGTTACAAAAGATGTCCATAAACACTCTGTATTTGAATATGGTATCTAAATTGATTGAATAAATATAAATATTAAAAAAATATATACGATTTCGGTAAAAATTTCAAAGATCTCATGTGAGATTGAGGTATGTGCTCGACACAACTCTCACGACATCGCACCAGGGGGCAAGGAGAGGCAATAAATCCTCTATAACGCTTCACATAATTAGTGGACGCCCCCGTAAATTGTGACAGTTTGGTCGTAGATAATGACATTTCCTTTGCAATCTGGAGAATTCCGCTTCTGTTTACGTCAATGTCCAAGGATTTTTGATTCTTCGTATATTGGATGTCGGTTTTTTGGTTTTAATGAGTTCTTCATTAGATATGGATATTGGGGTGGTAGTATTATTAATAGGTAGCGATAATTTAAAATCTTAGGTCTCCTCACCGTAGTCCGGTGAAGCTGTAAAGACCTTGCCAGGTCAATAGCATAGTCAGTTCGAAAAAAGAAAAAAAAAAAAAAAAGTCTCCTCACTGTAGCATTTCTTGGATTGGAGACAGGTCTTGATCATTTAATTTGATTGCTCAGACATATGATTCGTAATAGGTTTATTTATTTTAATTACTACTCATTAAAAATATTGGCATATAACCATATATAATATTGACTATATGTGCCAGAGATGCGTGTATTAGATGGATGTGTGGTGTAACTAAAATGGATATGATTATTTATGTATGAGTATAGCAAAGGAAGTTTGTAAATAGCATCAGTGACAGAGAAGTCGAGGAATAATAGGTTGAATAATGCTAACGATTAAAACAATTATACGAGTTTAAAAAAAAGCTTTTCTTAGAAGTAGTCCGGTGAAGCTGTTAAGGCCTTGCTAGACCAATAGCGTACTCAATTCGAAAAAAATCTTTATTTAGAAATAATTATTTGTATACATTTTGTTCTTTTGTTGTCATCATATGCGTTTGTATCGTTGCAAATGGATATATATATTATTTTCGTGTAACTTTAACGTTTCATGCATCGCACACCGAAATACCTTTGAAATGGCAGAATTTTTTCCAAGTGACACTTATCTTTTTATTTTTCTGTCAAGTTTTAATCAAAATCCGTGTAGTAGTTTATGCATGAAATAGTAACTAATAACCGTAGGAACGTTCTAGTTTATAATATAAATAGATTAGTATAGTGAAAGAAATATATATAACAATTCCAGCAGCGGTTTCCGAGCGGCGTGGAGGAGGAGGGCGTGCTGGACCTGCGCGCGCGGGACCCCTCCGTCATATCGGTGGGCTCGCAGCACTCCGGCGCCTCCGAGCCCGCCGGGTACCTCGACGCCGTCAGGTGACACTCTCTCTCCGCTCAACCCCTTCTATCCTCTTAACTCCCTCTGCCCTCTCATCCCTTTCTACTATCTCTCTGAACACGGAATTTTGTCACTTGTCGAAATTTCCGTTTTCTGCCGTTACTACGTCTACTGAAAATATCGTTAGCCGGCTTCTCTAATTACATGTTTAGTTTTAGGTTGGTTATGAGTGGTACATAATTTGGAATTTTTGATATCGTTTGTTCTTACGAGATACGTACATCAGAGGTTCGTTACGTTAAATTATTACTATTATAACGGCAGAAGCTATAAGAGAAGCGCGAAAGACAAAAAAATATTTTAGAAAAAAAATATATAAATTCGTACTACTACTCCTACACGAATTGTAATAAAAGTGTCTCTCCTTGAGTCAAGAGGCTTCAATACTGTTATGTGGTTTACATATTCTAATACCAAAACCCGAAGAAATATAAAAAAAACCGTTATATATCTCTAAAAAAAACGATCTTAGTAAACTTACAGCGAAATAAACTGTATGCTATTTAAATTTACTATTTCTCTACGAAGTTCGTAAAGTGTATTTATCTATTTATAAATTCATTATGCAAATCTATTTAGTTACACTTAATTGTAGATACATTTAAACATAACAAGAATTTTAGTTTCTAGTTATTTGTTAAAAGAAAACAGCGCGTTGTTCCTTTTCTGATCTTCTATCCTAGTGTTTATTTAGAAATAATAATATTGCGGCACCGGTTTAGTTCCATATCGAAGAAGGTCGACACTCAGGTTAGGTACCCCATTTTTGATTACAAAATCCATATGTTCCTTCGGTTTATTTGATAGTGATCTAGTGTAGATTTTCACATCCTATTTATGTTATTTTACATGTGTGAAATAGTTTCCTCGAAAAGCATTTAGTACTGAAATATCGCGATACTAAATAATATTGCAAACAGCCGTCGCCACGGTGCGTCGACATTCAGACGACCGCCCAAATATCCACAATGAAATAATTTTAGCGTGCGGTGTTGCCCGCTCTTGTATTATGTCCCGATTACGGAAATATTTTGGAGGCACCGGATCTTAGAGTGCTGTCGGATATTTTAATGTTCTTAGCAAGTTTTAGAAATGATTTTATTGACTATTATATATTTAGTTATAAAAGACATTCCTACAAAAAAAAACAAACTAAACTTTTACCAATAAATATGAATATAATTGTAACTGATTGCACAAACAGGTTATGTTTGTTTTCATTCCTCTAACATTGCGCTGTTATGTTGACAGTGTATCCAGTTTTATTTAAGACATGTTCAAACTAAAGCAAAATGTTAATTACTGGAAAGGTTTGCGATAAGCACTATCCGACAGTAATAAAAAAAAGTTTTTGGAATAAATTGGTATAAGTTTCGGTTAATGAATTAATTGTGAAGCCAATAACCATCTACTCGATGGGATTTCAGATCGACAACGCTTCAGGAACTATTATTCAAATCCTTAAGGGGATGAATTTCCGTATATCCTATTTTAGAACTCATCCATCTTGTGCAAGAAACTCTTAGCAAAATGTAATGCTTGTAAACCTACCGGTTGACATTTTACATTAACTTTTTTAGTTTTAGAAATTTAGTAATAGACAAAAAAAAAATCAGTTTATTGTTGAGGCTTTTTACCGGGGTACTTTTTAGAAATGTGCATTACTACTGTCATATGAACCTTGTTATAGTCTTTTATGAATATGAAAAATTACGTACGTTAATCTTCGCATTATACCTCCTTTTGGAACTGATTTCATGATCTGCTCATTTTTTTCTTTAATTTTATTTTTGCCAACGAATCGCTCAGATTATTAGTGCCATTGTCAAGTATTTAATATTAATATATTATGAGTGTCTTGCGTTAATTTCAATGATCTAACAAAATGGTGGGGTGGTTCCCTTGATAAATATTTTTTTTGGAGTTCTGTGGCATCTCAGAATTCATTCTCCGTGGTATTATTTACTATCCACTTAACTTGTGTATAACACCACCAATATTATAAAACATAGAATAAAATAACACATTATGAATAAGATATATAATCCACTACATGACTACTAAGAACCCGCCAAAAACTCCCTCCTCATATTTTAGAGATCCTTACAGAGTCCGAGACAATTTCACTACTGGCAACACTGTTAATGTGGTTAGCTACAGCATTATCGTTTATATGTTACGCAAATATGTAATTTTCATGACACTAATTTATTTAAAATGCATATATGTAATATATACATAGAAAATTGTTTGTTGGGTGCAATTTATTTCTGAATGTGTTTGATTGCAATGTGATAATAGTAATAATAACATTGGTACTGAAAATCAAATATATACTTATTTCGTTTATTTAGTCATCGGTTCAAAAATCATATCATCAGTTATCGACAAAAGTTATCAGGAGTTTTAAATTGTTAGGTTTAAAAAAAAAATATATACTAATTTTTGCCTTGGCCTAATTCTATAACTGATATTATACGAGCCGAGCTGGTCACGCGTTGCTGTGGCTCAGTTATTACATGTTCAATTATAATACATTATTTTCAAAATTAAAACATGGCGCCATCTATGATAATCCATAACAGTTTTCTGCCAACAATGTAATTTAAAGCGCCATCTGTTCGAGACAGATGAAACTTACAATTAATAACAATAATCAACATTTACAATAATTTTATTTGTAATTAAAAGGTATTGAGGCCATCAATCGAAATATAAATTATCTTAGTGCTTAAGTTGAACCAAATTATACCTAAAAAATACCTACCAAAGTAGTTTCGGAGTTCATCGTGGACAAACACCACGACACTGGATTTTTATATATTAAGATAAAATTGAGTGAATTGTTACGCTCATTAACCGATCTTCACGAAATTTTGCATACGCGTTGTCAGTGATACATAAAGGGCATAGGTTAGTTTTCATACAGGAAAAGTGTTATTTCAGAGAGATAGGCCAATATACATTAGAATGAGCGAAGCCGAGGGTAAAAGCTAAGAGTATAATCGTTTCCAAGTAGGGTGTACGATACCATAAGAGAACGATTACTCGGTTTTTGTTTAGTATTATTTTTAGTAGTCAATATTGTTGCGATTGTTTTTTTGAAGTGAAAACTTATTTAGGTGCGCTGAGAGGTATTTTTGGCTGGAATAAAACTTATGGTTTCGTGTCAGCGACATGCTACCTAGCGTGATCGACCGTATTGTGTTTGCGTCAGACTAGTGACGTAATGTGATATTGATATTTTGTAGCTCATCATGTTTGATTGATTAATAAACTTTATAATTATTGCCAATAGATGTGAAAAGCAGACTAAGACATTTAAATAACTCGCACTATAATCCATTTAAAAAGTTCAAAAGAGAATACAGTTATTCCATTGTTTTGAGTTTTCATTTCTATCGGCAATCCTTATGACTGCCTCGACTTTTTTTTAAAATGAATGAATAATGAAACGCAGGTCGACGGTGTCCGTGTACTCGGGTAACTCGAACTCGAGTTCTGACCGGGATATCCTGGACCTGTCGATGCCGGACAAGAACTCCATGACGGAGGTGTGCTACGTGTGCGGCGACGAGTACAAACGCGGCACCCTCTATAATCTGCACACGAAGGAGCCCAAGGATAAGTCGGTAAGCACCTATGCACTGTAACGAACAACGTATAGTCGGTCAGTCAGGGAAACCCATTAACACTCTGTAGTGCACTGTTTTTTTTTCTTCGAACTGACTGCGCTATTGACCAAGCAAGGTCTTAACAGCTTCACCGGACTGCTAAGGCGAGCGCTTAAGGCACTCAGCCGATTTTATTTTGACAACTAGCTCAAGGGTGCGCGGCACACCTCGGCTTTGGCTGTTGCCTGATACATGCAATTCGCGACCTATCTGAGCTAAGCTAAGCTAACGATTCATACATATATGAGTTGTTGAAACATATGTGTACCAAGCATACATACCTCAACAACCCTTATATATATTTCGTATCGGATAATATTCTAAACTATTTCAGTTTGATAAGGGAAAAAAGATAAAACCCTTCAGCTTGCATGTGTAAGCGTGTATGCGTGCACGTGTGTGGAGGTGATATGTGTAATGTTGTCGCAGTGATGTAAGATTTTGTGTCACTGTATCGCGCGAGCAGCGTACTCAAGAGCTCCACGCCGAGGGAACGGACCTAGGCTTGAGCTGCTGCCGAGGGGGGCCTAGTCTGGTGTGCGGGAGCGAAATTTACCCCCAGACCACGGCGGCGTGATCTGTGGTTACGCGGGCGTGGGAATGTAGTGCACTGTTACTATTTAATCGCCTCACAGTAACTTACACATAGAAGTGACTCTCCTATCATTCACATCTTTCCTTTTTTAGATTGAACTCTAATAGGGTGGCGCTAGTGGTAATGGTTCGGTCTCATCTCAGATGTCTTGTAGCGGTACCGAAAGTAGATGATTAAATGATTCGAGTATCATTTTAGTTAATAAAAATATTATAAAGGTTACTAGCGGGACCGGCAGACGTTGTCCCGCCCTGATTATAAAAAAAACACTTGACAAATTATTTACCAAAATATTCCTTATGAATCACTTTATCTACTCGTGAAGACCGCATGAAAATCCGTTCAGTAGTTTTTGAGTTTATCGCGAACAGACAGACAGACAGACGCGGTAGGTGACTTTGTTTTATACTATGTAATGATATTAAATCATTAAAATTAATTACAAAAATTAAAGTCATGACAATACTAAGTAAAAATAGGCTTATCATCGCTCAATTATACTATGCACTTATACATTCAGTTTAGATTAATTATTCTTATATCTCTTTGTACTCTTTCCGAAGTCTTGAGTAGAACTGTCCTCAGACAGTTCAGAGAACCGATTTTATATACCGTACAAAGCAAAATGAAATTCTCTGGATATATTCCATAGGTATCATTATTAGAGCCCATTGGTTTCTTTATAATAGTCGCTGTTTATAAGCTGTATGTATTTTTTAAATTCCCACGCCTCTGTAACTCATCTGTTGTTTATTTGTAACATCAAGTTTTTGTACTTAATTAATTATGGATTTAATGATAAAAGTAATACTCTTAATTGTGATTATTGTAATAATTAACAATATAACACAATATCCCTAAGCAGTGATTAACAAATTATTATATACATAATTATTCTGTTATTTATTATCCGTTATTATTAGAGGTTAGCATATGCAATCGTCGTTTCGTACAAAAATTAATCCTTTTATTTTGTAGAATACACTTATTTCCTTCTTTCTTTCTTTGTTATTTCGTTAAAATATTTACCTTCCTTGCCTATACATTTCTACCATGTAATTAAAAGATCATATAAACTTTTGCGATAGAACTCTGGAGACTCATGGACTTCTTGAAAGCATTTGGTATTACTTCCCGGGAAGAAAACTTTAGCTACAGGTCTAGTAGTGTTAAAGTGATTAATTTTTTGAGACCTTACAATTCGGCCCAAAATCTAAACATTTCTATAGGTAAGCTACAACCTAGACAAACAGGTCAAATAGTGAAATACTCATTTTTCAATTTTTTTTATCCGTTTTGCTGTGAATGGCTCAATATTATGGGGATGTTGAGTTCAAATCATGCCGTTCTTAAACTTTGATAGACATTTCGGTATGTAGCGACTTCCATCTTCTTACCCTTATCCCATCTAAGTAGTGTCGGCACAAAATATTTTGTTTTTCCACTGTCTCCTGTCACATGTCATCTCAGTATTCACACCCTGTATACGCATATCATTCTTCACACAATCCATCCATATTTTTTTCGTTCTTCCTTTACTACTATATCCGTCCACCATATGAATCGGCTTCCATCATCAGATTGCATTAACCTTACTGTCTGGTCTCTCTCGTGGTTCACTCTTCAAGTCTTAAGTTATCGCCACAATAGCGGTTAAACTAAAAAGACACGGTGCTTTCGTTCCCCGCGCCCCCTCCAAGTCTCCTTCTGCTTCTGTTGCTTTACTCCCACGTCGGAATTCGTTTCGAAAATTTCTCTGACTTTCGCTGTATCTTCAGTTTGTAAGCTGATTGTAAAAGCAATTAAAAAACGAACTGTCAAATGTCATTTTTTTTATTAAGAAGGTTGTTTGATGGAAAATAATTCAATCTAAAATCTGACACCATACAGATTTAACTATAACTCAAATTGGCTATTGCGGTTAAACGGTAATTTAATTGTGGCCTGTTATTCAATCTCTAAACTGTATCGAAAAACGAATATAAACCATATTCGGTATATTGTTGAATTTTTGTAAAATAATTCTGGAAATGCAGTTCTGAGTTAGTAACAACAAAGTATATACCGAGTCATTGCCACAAAACGAACGTAGCGTGGGAACTAAACATCGTGAAATACATGTAACCTAATTTATTGATGACTCTTATTGTGAAAATGAATCTATATAGTGTTTACATGACATGCTGGTGAAGGTTGGAATTAATACTTCATGCTACTACTGCTACTGTTCTTTGACTCCCGGTCTAACTATTTAGATCCATGCATTCAGATGGATTTAGTTACATTTATGTCGAGGTTACCACCTCCTTGTTGTTCTAGATTTATCGATACATGTTCGGTTCTCGGAAGCTAAAGTTTTAATTCGTTATTGTTTTTGATGGTATTCGATTCCTTCAAGCTAAGAAGTCGGCTTTTATTCAAAGAGTAGCTAGCTGTACCTGCGGTTCTGTTTGCGTACATTGCCTTGTTTTTACTTATGTATTTTTTGTTTTGTTAATATTTTATTGATTATTTTTATAATGTATGCAATTTCGGAATAAAACGTACACCTCTGTAAACAATGTTTTTTTTATCAATCAAGCCGTTTGTCATTTAAATCCTAACATTTGAGTTGATAAAAACATTTTCTTTGATAGTAAACTCGAGATCAGTGTTTGTAATAAAATATGCGATAATTGCTCAGTGGTTAGCGTGTGCGGACACTCTGTCGGTGGACGTAGGTTCGAATCCTTGCGAATGAGCTGGAGCTTTCGGTGAAGGAAAAGTGTAGCATGGTTGGCTTTTGTTTGAACCCGCCGCCCGTTAACTAGCACCCTCAAATTCAAAGTCTATGACGGAACACCTGTTGGTGTGTTCCGGCAGCCGCACTTGAGAGGCAGTTCTCTTCTAGTTTTGCCGTGTTTACCATTTTAGACTACGTCGTCATTTAACATCAAATGAGACTTTGGTCATAAGCTAACAACCTATAAAGTATTTTTTTTTAATTAGAAAAACTAATAAAGACAGACATAACTACATATTTATATAGATAATAATTATTTATTAACGAAATCATCACTACCAATGGACACGTTATATGTTTGACACTTTTAAATTATTCTAAATATATGTATATAATATTTTAAAACCTATTTTTTTGCCCTCGTTAAGACAACGTTTATATATTTTTAAATATTTAATGTACAGAGAGACTAGCTTAGTATATTTATTTATATATATAACAAGAGCTCACTATATTCATCTAATATAAAATAATTACAATCAACTTTTTGATTATCTTTTCGTTTTATACCGATTCCAATAGGTTAACTTGTTTTTTTTCCTCCAAGTAATTCATTATTTGTGTAACATTTTATCGGAGGTTAAGAACTTATAAACATTACGATAAGGGATGTCACGCTGACACGCGATGTTGTCTTTGATGTTCCGGTTTTTTTTTAACATCTATACTAATATTATAAAGCTGAAGAGTTTGTGTTGCTTGAACGCTAACGCGAATCTCAGGAATTACTGGACCGATTTGAAAAATTCGTTCAGTCTTAGATAGCTCTTTTGTCGAGGAAGGCTATTGGCTATATAACATTAAGACCAATAGGAGCGGAGCACCAGTGAAGATGATTTAAAATATTTTTTTATATCTCTCTCTCTTTAGCTATTATGTAAAAACTTAGTTGTAGTTGGTAGAACCACGCTGAAGCTATTACTGGTTTCAGCGTGAATGGGTCGACTCGCTCGGTGTACCACCCTCTCATAGAAACACCAACGTGAAGTAACAGTGCTTGCGTTTCGTTCGGTCAGTGAGAGCGCCGGAAGCCCATCTCCCCTCTCCTCTCCATCCCCCATCCCCATTTCTTCGCCCTCCTCTCGCCCCCAAACATAGGCTGGCAACCCTAGCCATCCCAGGTGTTGCTAGTGTCTATGGACGGCGGTGATCACATAACATCAGGTGACCCACCTATGATATATATATAAAAAGAGGATATACAGAGGACAGACAGATAGACTGACAGACGGACATCTTTAAAAATGATTGAAATGTATTTTATTACTTATTCCAAGACACCAGAAACAATTTTTTTCACAAAAATCTAAAAAGCACAAATGCATTAGGTTTTCGTTTTTATTATATGTATTATAATTAGATAGAAGAAGATAGATTTACATTGTTATTATATGTATAGATTAAGTACTTATGAATATATGGATGGACGGATATATATAAATAGTATAGCGGTGACAAAGCGTCCGATGACGTGGAGGAATCAACGTCTGCCGACAAACAGGCGATAAATTGAATATA
Organism: Antheraea pernyi; assembly: GCA_015888305.1. NCBI lineage: Eukaryota > Metazoa > Arthropoda > Insecta > Lepidoptera > Saturniidae > Antheraea > Antheraea pernyi. The sequence goes on along the minus strand of MU158893.1, from coordinate 163,014 downwards.
TCTGTAAGATAGGCTAGGGGTGAAGGGGCGAGGGGCGCGGGGGGCTATCACTCAGTGGAAAATATCGTCGATTGTCGATTTAACCTTGCGATCCCGACCGGGGCTATCGCTTCCCTCGGCGCGGGGGAGGCGCGCCCAGATCGAGACACCTACATATATTGTACTAACGACCCATCCTCACTTCGCACGAGTCTAATGTACTAATGTTGCGTCTTAAGTCTCTAAACGATTTGTTAGTGCAATGTCAGGACTTATAGAATCGTCGATAGCGTAGTCCTGTGAAGCTGTTAAGACCTTGCTTGGTCAATAGCGTAGTCAGTTCGAAAAAAAAAAGAATCGTCGATAGCATTTTGATTATACAAGAAGTGAAAGCAATCCTGTCATCTAAACATTTTGACATTCAAGAAGACCAAAAAGAATAATAATTATTTCAGCGGATTCATAAATTCATTAAAGAAAAATTATGTATCAATTAATTATTTAAGCATTTATTAATGTATATTGAGAATTTACATATTATATTCTGATAAAGTTAACCTACAATTTGATCAGTTAATTTCAAAGGAATGTAAGATATAGAACGTAATTCATGTTAAAAATATTGAATATTGGATGAAAAAAGGTAACTGGAACGTGAGTAAAATGACGGCTGGTGAAATTGGCGAATTCGCAAGTCACAGATTCGCTAATTTCGAAATAAAAAAAAATGGCGTTAAATAACTTCATGACTCCAAAGTCGTGGTGGTCAAGCAGTTTCACCGGTTGACTATGAATCTGATTTCCGTAGGTTCGAACCCTTGCAGTGGATCTCTTACAGGCCAAAGAGGAGGAATGGCATTAATAAAAAAAAATACTAAACAGAATTGCTTGGCGAAGTATGTTTTATGGGTAATCTTCGAAGTGTCGCAAATGGTTTTCAGGAGGCCTTTACTGCCAAATAAGGAATTTTTCAGAAACTTCTATCTAAACTTCATCATTACGCTTTTGTATAGATAAAATTTAACAGAGGTCACATAAAATCGGTAAGAGGACAAGTAGTAATGACAAAATTTAATTAAAAAAAAGACAGCCTTCTATTAACCCAGATAATATACGTACTTTTCATGAAACAAGAGAATTAATTATAAAGCGCGTAATGTTATAAAAGGGAACACAACACATTCATAAAATCTCTTATTTATTTACATAAGTGGGGAAACGATTAAGAACATCTCCCTCTGTTTCTCAGCCGATTTTCTTCATTTTTTTATTGTGTTATAATATTTGTAAAAAGTTTTTTTTTCTATGTTTGAAGTGTGACCCACTAGACGAACACTCGTATAAATAAAATGGTAGAGAACTTCTGGATATACAGGGGTGAGGAGCAACTACTTGCCTTCCATATATTCTTGGGGTGCCCGTTTGTGGGGGTATATAGTTTATTTCTTAGATTACAAGTATTTTTATGTAATGTGATACATGATGTTGTTTGCCTAACTGAGTATTTGAACGCGACTGACTAAGTATTCAATAAATATAATATTAATTAATATGTGCTGATGCGCACATAATAAGTAGGGCGACATGCAATGTACGTAACCGTACATAATAGGTTTCGATCATTTTTTTATCTTTATTTCTTGGTCGTTAAAAATATTTTATAGTATATTATATAGTTATTCAAGTTATATGAAACTAAGATCTACAAAAAAGACTAAAGGAATTCTGTAAACAAAGTATAATTTCCCTGTATTTATTTAAATATTTCTTCATCTGTACATAAATTAATATGAGTCGTCACATTTCAAAATGAGCTAAATCCGATTATACCCATTCCTATATTATTTTATTTTACGTTATTTTTCAATATCTTCAAATTTTGTACCTTATAGACGATAAAATTTTAACTTCGTTCTTGGAGTATAAAAACTGGAAATCTTAAAAAAGCTAAACATGTTATATGACCGATTAAAATTAGATTTAGCTCATTTTAAAATGTAACAACTTATATATTGTTAAATTAATAAACAACGAACTCGCGGTTATCAACTGGTTGTGAGTGACACAGAGTGTTTAAATATAATGTATCTGTCCGTATTAGTGACGTCTCCCCTTTGCCCTGAGTATGTACAGAGTTCACAGTCGTTACCCCCGTCTCTCTACAATTATATTTTTCTCTCTCATTTAATGAGTATCATCACGTTATCATCATCACCTTTGCTCTGTCGACGTTGCTTGTTTTTATTACCCGATAATACTAGCCTTTCAATACGGTTTTGCTTTCGTTTTAATATTCGTATTAATATTTTTATGTTAAACATTATATTAAACATTTGAAGAAAATATTTTCAACCGCTTCATTAATTTTCTTATAGTAAGTAGATTTTTTTAATTGTAAAAATTAAAAATTAAATATTTTAATGAGGGTATTTTCATATATGTAAAATTGTAGTTGACTCGGTAATTGTTTTCGTATGTTGAAAATTCTCTGTTTGTCAATGCATACAAAAACAATCATTGTAGTTTTTCTCTGAAGTAGTACGAGAGTGCTCGGCATATCAGCTTGTCCCCCGCGACCTATGAACCGTCTCGCATCTCTCTGTACTGTAATTTTTTTATTTTTTTATTTTAATCTACTCTACATATTATAATGCGCCATAAAAATATTACATTGTTTAAGCTTTAATTATTATTATACAAAAGCATAAAAAGGTTATCATGCCACGTAAAGTTGTAAATAATTCTGGATACTTATGTATCGTTTCGCGATATTGATTGGGTTTTTTATTTAATAAAAAGTATGTCCGCTTGGAAGATAATGTAAAAATTGACCAATAAAATCATCTGTATGTATTAAGTCCATTTACTTACTACTTTCTTTCTTTCTTAAGTCGCATCGTCATTAAAATGACATTAACTTTTGATAGAGTGAACCGATTTTAATGAAACAAAGACTAAGTTATTCTCGAGGATATGCTTCTATTATATTCTTATCTTCTTATTTTATCGTGAACGCAGTATTTTAGCAATGACGCGTGTCAAGCAGATATATAGACAGAGACATTTCTAAAAACCTATCCCAAGATGCCTGCAGCAATTTTTTTCACAGGAATCTAAAAAAGTACAGAAAGATTTATATTCTTATTATATGAATAGATATTACTCGTGTAAAAGCAAACGAAACAGAATAGGCAAGTTCTTTATACTAAATCGGAAAAATTACTGCTTAGTACCTGATAGAAAGTTGGCGGTAAATTCCATCTGTAGTCGTCGCAGTCATGCCGATATGCAGAAGTGTCTCTCTGGCCTCGCTTGTAAGATACGATATCGTAGGGAGAATGGAACACGCTGGTCAGAAGGCGATTCGAAGTCTTTACAGGACAACAGCTATAAAACATATGAACAATTTGTGTTTGCTAGGAAATTGAATCGACGATGGCTTAGTTGATAGCGTGTTCGGACACAGTGTCGTTGGACGTATGTTCGAATCTTTGCAATTGAGTCAGAGCTTCCGGTGAAGGAAAACATCGTGACGAAAGTAAAGCATGATGGTAGGGTTTTTTCTAAGCCCGCCTGTCTAGCTATCACCCGTAACTCAAAATCTGTCGTCAAGCACCCGTTGGTGTGTTCCGGCAGCTGCTCTTGAGAGTTAGGTTAGTTTAGGTTTAGCGTGTTAGCGTGTTTACCATCTTAGACCACATCGTCACTTAACATCAGATGAGATTGTGGTGAAACGTTAAAATCTATAAAGTTAAAACATTTACATGATACAAATTATAAATGCAATATCTCTTGATAAATGGAACTGTTCTAGACTCTTAGTGTTGTCTTATCTGATGTTACATGACGGATTCGAGAACTTAAAAATATGGTGTTGCAGAACGTTATCAACTAAGCAACAGAGGTTTTGAGCGGAACGATCCCAGATGCCAACAATATTTGAGCCTTTATATGAAAAGGCATAGGTGACTGGGCATGAAATACCATCACCGCATGTTTAGGCCGTTCAATCCTCCTGGAGAAAAAAAGTTTTAATCGATACCTGAACGATGGTGACGTCTGGAAATGACGCCCCTCTCAATTCATCCTCCAAAAACGATTATAACTGGATTATAAAATGTTTGTAAAAATATGTACAATGTAAAGACAAACCAGATTGAGTTTCTTACCCGTCCTTATCGATTACCGGGTTGTTTTTCGAACCGGCGGTAACTTTGACGTTCACAAGCGCCTTATAAGAACTTAAATTGAATAAAGTATTTTCGATTTTCATTTTTAAAAGGTGATCTCTGAGATTGGGGTCACATTTTTTTTTTTTGTTTTTCGACCTGACTACGCTATTGACCAAGCAAGGTCTTAACAGCTTCACCGGACTACCGATTGGGGTCACAGTCGATGTCTATGTCTAGGATAGTGAGGCTTTTACGAAGGCGTAAACACTTGTAAGAACAAACAAGTGAGTCATTATGAAGAGTGAGGACAGGGGTATAAAGAGGTGGTTTTCGATGAGATAATTAAATGAAAACACAGAACTATTTTTATTAATCTCTTCGAGTCTGCTTCGCTTAAATTCGGTCAAAAATGGGATAGTAAAATATTTATTGGTGGATTTCATAAAAAATTATCATGTTTTTTTTTGTTTAGCCAAATTGTAGGCCGGATCTACTTGCTGTTTTTTTATATATATACGATTATTATATAAGTATCTAATATTGTGCAATATTGTGTAATGTTTATACTATTATGTAATACACATATATAAATAAATATGAACTGGCGTATGTATGTGCGCTTATCATTTCAGCACGGCTGCACAGATTTGGCTAATTTTCGTTGTTTTTTTGTTTTTAGTTGTCAGGGCGAGATTTATATGGAAGAAAATTTTTGAAAATATGTTCGGAAAAATCGCATAAAAAGTGAACGAGTGAGTGAGACAAAGCACAGTAAGGAGATCTTCAGAAACATTGACAGATTGACGTTTCTTTCTTTCACTCTTCTTGTCTCATTCACTCCCTTTCCTATGGACATTTTTAATACAATTTTTTCATTATTCATTACAATATTTTCCCAGACAATTATAAATAACAAAAAATAAATTAAAACTACTCAAATAGGTACAGCCGTTGTCAATTGATGTGCGTATCTACATTTGATAATTGAATTATGTTTTTATAGATTTTAAAATTGTATCGCGAGGTGAAAGTAAAGCATAATTTTCTTAAGCTATTATACGATATTATAGTTACGTTTACTATTCATTGGTGTTTTATATCTATACTTAAACTAAATCTTAAAATAACTGATCATTTTCAAAGACTTATTATTATTCGGGACTTAAATAATTGTCGGTTAGTATATTCGAATAACGAAGACGATTATTGTTTGAAATATATTCATTAGTACTTCATTTATCTGACTGTTTGTCACTGTACTCGAATCGGTGATAATCGAATTTAATGACAAATTGATTCCTGTAAATCTCTTGATATTGTTTCTTATTGTACGGTTATGATAAGTTTACGTATTACTCTAATTTCAATAATAGTTTGTTATAAGCAAACTCATTTTTGTAATCATAGAATAGACGAAGCGAGTAATTTTAGTGCAATTTTGTTATAACAACAATTTAACAAAAGACGAAATACTTTGTAAATATTATATACTTTTTTCATTTAGTTTTGTTTTTGGCAATCAATCTTCTAGTAAATTATTAGTGCCATTATCGAGAAGGCAAATATCACAAGTGTCTTGTGATCATTTCAATGTTTTAACAAGATGGTGGCCCTCTCGTTAGAACTCTCCAGGGAGTTTTCGTGGCAAGTCATAATGCACGCTCCGTGATATTATTTCCCATCTCCTGCAATAATAGCCGAACTATATTATGTAAAACACCACCGATATTACAAAATAACACAAGATTATGAATAAAATCTACTACGTGACAGACTAAAATCACGGCAAACCTCCCTTTTTTCATTTATTTCGTAAAGATTTTTGACGTTCAATCTTTAGGTTTACGATGACAGTTGTCTTTACTGTCTTTATGTAAAATTGTAGGAAGCAAGTTGCAAAACAGGTTAATTGTGGATATCGGTTTTGTTTCCAGACGAAGCAGGCGTACTTCCCTATATTCGGGGAGCAGCACCCGCGGCCGCCGCGCTCGCGCCCCAAGGACGCGCAGGGCACCGTGCGCGCCTGCTCCGCCTGCCACCACCACCTGCTGCACCAGTGGAACACCTACCAAGTAAGTCGATGCTCCCAGCTTCCAATATCATAACCTAACAATATTATATTATATATATTCCACAGAGTTCCACCCTCCTAAACGAAGAGTTTACGAGAAATCGTTTTTTATGTGTTAAATAATTATAAGTTGTGTCATTATCTTCTCTTTCGTTATAACTTTTTAGGCCGAACAAAAAAGTTTACTTATATGTAGCTTAAACTCTCTCACTTATTTATAGATTCGAAAAGTACATTTGAAATATCGACACCTATACGAGATACATATCCCGTATAGAACTATAGATGGGGCTTGTGTCAAACTCATCTCACATTCTTCTTTATTCTGGAAAGAAATCTCCTTTGTCATAAATTATTCCTCTCACTATCAATTGGGATATTGTTTCGTATTTACAGTTACACAGTTAGCGTCTTGTTGTTCTCTAATGTACCAACAAAATAGTGATACTCTTGTAAGAAATTTTGAGGGAGTTTTTGAGTAAAGTCGGAATTTGTGTTAAATTTTACGATAATCCACTTTCGTTGTGCGAAATAACTAAGCTATATCACGTAAAATATTCATAATATTATAAAGTACAAGCTAAAATATGCAAGTAAAAGCTATCATAATGCATTAAAGTCACGCCAGAAATTCGTTCATAGTTTTCGAACACAATTAACATCGCCATTCCAAATCTGTCAAAACTAATGACAGTTGACATTTGCAAGTTTAAATTACGTCTTATTAATTGCAAAGTATTATAAATAAATTAGAATGTGTTTATGAACCTTTAAAACGTTCTGTGGTAAGCCATTTTTGCCTGATATGTCCTTCAGGCCATTTGATATTTTGACAAATAATACATGTATTATTATACAATATGATCAACATCATACATAATATGACATAAGTAATTCTTTCTTTTTCTGTAGTTATCAAATCGTGTGCCACAAGTGGTGCATATAACCTAAAGATCAAGTTTAATGTGTACCACCAGTGGTACAAGTGGCACGGTACTTGTTAACAACGATACACTTTCAAAGATCTATACAGAGTACGCTTAATAAAAAAAAAATTAAACGAGATGATTTAAATAACCTAAAGAAAGTAAAGGATAGAGACAAAACCTTACGCTTTTTCAGCACATGCGCGAACTATAATGTGTATTTTTTTTATAAGTTTTATCATGCGAACACAATTTGACCTGATGTTAAATGACGACGTGGTCTAAGGTGGCAAATACGCTAAACTTAGAAATCGACTGACTCTTTCAAGCGCAACCGCCGGAACTCAGTTAAACAGACAGACATTATACAGTGGCTTTTTTTTATGGACTGACTACGCTATTGACCCAGCAAGGTCTTAACAGCTTCACCGGACTACCATTATACAGTGGCGTGGTACTCATGCCATTCGAGTATGAATTTGTTACAGCAAATAATATTAAAACGCATGCGAAATAAAATAATCTAAATCTAAAATAAAATAAAATAATCAAGGTTAGCGAAATAAAACTATGAATTTTCTTCCGAATCTATGTTAAAAAATTGAGAGGGCTATGCCACCGGTAGAGATTAGTGTATCGTAATTGTGTACTGATACAGACGTATCTCTTTAATTACACACGCGGCTTATATAAATATTACACAAAAAAAATAACACGTCGTTAAATAATGTTTTTATGTTTTACTTCTTTATCATCCATTCACCCATCGAGTGTATCAATAATAATTTGCGCAACAATTCATTGGCTATATATTTATATCTATATTGTATATGATTATTTATTATAATTAGGGTCATCCCGACAGATGTCACCGTTATCTTTGGAGCCGGTTCGGGTCACCGCACCTGGTATCTCTAATGCGAACGACGTAACGATATTCTTAAATTGATTTAAGAATGAAAATCTTAACCTAGATCAGTCAGTAGCATCAAAAGGGAGAGGTGTCTGGCTGCGTGTCCATGACGGTGCTGTATTAACAAATGAAAATTGGAAAATTTGTTTCGATTTTATAGCATACCGAAGCTAGATTCTTAGTGAACTGTCTGTAGCAAAATAACGTGAACACAATTTAACGTAGAAACAAGAGTAAAAAAGATGTCTTTCGATTGCGGGACCAACATAGACCCTTTACTTTTTATTAAGTGAGGATCCTCTAGTTTTTGCCATTTCTAATATGAATTATGGTCTAAGGATTAGCGCAACAATGATACCCTGCGTAGCAGTTGTCCATAGGCTACAGTAACCATTTATCATCAGATAGACTATTTGCTGTCTTTTTCGTTTTTTTTTCCTGCAGACTCTTGGTCCGCACCTTTATCCTAAAATAATTTTAACCCTAGTGCGGTGGAAATACAATATTATAGTGAGGAAGACATTATTATTATAGTTAACTAGTTACAGCTGTTTGTTAATGTATATTTTTTTAAATATTTTGATTTAAATTTGCTACCATATAGGAGCAATCCCAAAAACCAAATGATAACAAAATCGGGGGAAACAGTTAGGCAATGTATTCTGTACATCCAAAATTAAATTTTACCACTGTATAGCGAAAGGATCAAAGAATTTATTACGCTAAATCAAGAATGTAATACATCTCACATGCCGTGGGAGGAAGCGCCGGCATTTTGAGGTCATTCTGCTGCGTTTTGAGATTTCAATTTAGTATAACTTTCGACTCGGTGAAGCTACGACGTTTGTTCAAGTTGTTTCCATCTACAGCGCTTGTCAAAGTCTATCGATTATATATAAAACTTTAGTATAAATTCGTGACTGTGTATATATTAAGGGGTTAAAATATAAAAAAAAATATATAATGTCGGCCTATACGCGTCGAAAAGCCAAATCCAAATACAAAAATCGTACAAGGTTGGAAAGAGCATCTCAAAACCATTCGAATGGTACCAATAAAACACCATATGATAGAGTCAAGCAGTGTCGGCAACGTAAAAAAGTGAACGCGGCCGAGCGGATCACACAGACCTTTAATTAATGATGTTATAACACAGTAATTATTTGTTTAGTTGATTTATTTTTTGAAACCGTTAATGGAACAGTTGCCATTATAAACAAAACATGGAAATCCGGAGGACTTCTTATGATTATGCCATACATAATTAATAATAATTTATATAGAAAATATCGCCAGTTACGAAACGTATTCACGTACAACAAACGGCCGTGTCCATGACACAACCACACCTAATTTTTTTTCTTTAATTAGTTACTCTAATTTGTTGAAATAATAAAATTATTGTTATGTTTTATAGCTGTTTTTAAGTTGCAATCCACAATGTTATACCCATTTAGCATATAAAATAAGGAAGATATTTTTAGAAGTAGCAGTGAATACTACTTATTTTGCACAAGGTGAATATACTGATTCTTGGTAAATACAGTACAGTTAAAGATTATCTGTGCACTAAAATAGGGAGTTTTGAAAATTAATTACATATATGGGCAAACAAATAGAACTTATTGCGGTATTGCCCATTGGGAAACTCATTCGACACACGGTTCATTCTAAAGGAGTATGTAATGAGTAGCTGATTTTATTTTGTCAACTAAAGTGTTAATTGTGAGAATTGTAAGTGAATTAGAAATTCCAGGCAGGAATGCTCAATTAAATTGATTTAAAATGTTGCTTGAAAAATTTAGCAATTGTATGTAAATTGTGTATATAAATATATATTTGCATAATATAGATGAAATATTGTGCGAGTTTAATCTAATTTAGCACTTCTATACCATTAAAATACAGTGTATTTCTTAATTTGTTTTTCTTTAAGAGAATCCAGTATTCAGTATCGTGATGTTTTTCCACGATGAACTCCGAAACTACGATTTTCACGAAACGTTGCCATTTATGTGTAATTTGGTTCAACTTGAGAGATACAATAATTTATATTTCCATTAATGGCGACAATATTTTTTGATTACAAAATAACTGATTGTCAATGTTGATTATTGTTATTAATTGTAAGTTTTATCTGTCTCGAAAAGATGGCGCTTTAAATTAGCTAGTTGACAAAAAACTGTAGGACCGACTGTTATAGATATCTCATAGATTGCGCTACGTTTTAATTTTCTTTTTCAACTCGAGGTTATTTTATGGTGCACGTGTTCTGTTTATCTATTTACTAAGTAACCTCGCTTTTTCTGTATCAATTTTTATTTCAGTTTCATGTTTTGTATATAATTTACAGTTATATATTTAACTGGGTCACAGCAACACGTGGCCGGGTCAGCTAGTTTTAAATATATTCTACATAATTTGATAATTTATGAAATTATACCAGTTCTGGGATTTGATTGACGGCGAGCCCGTGCACAAATACGGCGCCGTGGTGTTGCACAACTATTGAATAATTCATTTAAGATAATAGACCGTCGTAAAAGTGTGTGTAACGTTTTTAATTATCATAAAATTACTATGTGTACGATGTATGTGTCGGCGCTAAACAGAATTGCTCAATTCGGGTCACTGTGACGTTTCATATGCATTTATTAAGTTTATGACTTTTTAAACTTCTAAAATATTTAATGAAAACCATGTGATTAGATAATAATCAAATCCAATATTTCTTTATAAAGGCTTTACTATGAATATCGTTGCGCAGAACACTAATTTACGTATAAGTACGTATATTATGAATATGTGTGGTATTGAGACAACTTAAGAATAAATATATGTTAATTTTAGACTGTTATAATAATATTTTACTTTGTTTTTGTCGTAATAACGTCTTATAAATCGATCCCGTCCGGTAGCACGCACTGCACGCGTACGACTCATTGTCACGTTCCGCCTGAGCGCTCGGTGCAAGCGAGAGCTCGGAACAAGCGATAGAGAGGCGCGATCGACCTAAGCGTTCGGCTTGTATAGCATCTATATCTCTTCCACTCCATCGGCCGATGCGTCCGAGTAGAACAGAGACAACAGTAACACACAACCTACACGTGAACTGCTTTGTCAACTGTTTATAAAGTGAAGTGAAGAGTTAATGTGGTTTTCATTGTGTATTACAATGCGGCAAAAAAAGTAATTAATTATTGCATTTTAAGAATTTGATTTAATCTCATATATTTGTTCTTTGTTTTTTTTTTTTTTTAAATAATGATAATAACAATTCAATTCATAAAAATATGCAATTTTTCATCAATGTTTTCTTATGACCTTATATAAGTTCGAAGTTATGACTATATTCAGAGCAGCTAAAAAGAGTGACGAGAATATGTAAGTTTTTTTTTATGAAACAGGATTTTATTTTGTACCTCCCACTTTACTTGAAGAAAGTTGTTTCACAGAGTTGCATGGAAAAAATCCATTAACGTACCACGATATTTGGCAACTGTTTTTTTTTCCTCCATAATTTCCACTTTCACGGTTACGTCACGTGAATTTGTATAAGCATATGTTAGGAGCGCGTTCGAACGGTTCCACAATACAAACAGACAAACAGTTCGGTGGCTCGCTGTTGACCCAGAAACCCCAGTCGCATGTCGGTTACCGCTGCGAGCTGTCGAACCGCGCGCTGCGCAGACGCACGTCCATTTATACCGGCTGTAACCAGCTTCATTCTAACGGTATCGACATATAGTTGTGATTTATCAGTGATAAATCGTGTAAAAAATAATACGTCGACAGTGATGAGCGCGCGGTCGTACGTGCGCGAGCGCAATGTGGTACAAGGGTAAATATATGGTGCCAGTTTTACAAGAGGTATTGTTGTTGTGATCGTCCGTAGTATTGTTTCGGAGTGTTTTTGTGTTGTTATTTTTTTTTAGTATTTTTGAGTGTCTGTGGTGTTAAGTGTTGTTGAATTTGAAGGATGCGATGCTGCTGCAACAACAGCAGTGCGGGAAGGAGGACGCATCTCCGCTGAACTGCAAGGTATTTTTCAGACAGAAATGTACCAACTTGTACGATTTGGGTCTTTAGAATTAAAGGTCGGTGTGAATGTCACATTTTTCTAGAATTCGGTTTGGGGGAAAATATTAAAATAACCGTTAGCGAATAGATATGTTGTAAATTTTAACATTTTAAATGTTGACATTTAAAGACGTGTTTTAAATATTTCATATTGTTTATACATGTTTTTTATGCAATTAATATACATAAAAATAGTCGTTTTATTCATTATATTTCGATTCGCCTCTATCATTTTTTTACTTAAACTGTTATAATACGAATTAAAGATTATTTCCCCAGATTCCAGAGCATTATTACTTCATCCCACATATATGTACTTATATAATGAGAATACAATTCCTTTAATAACCAATGAATATATGAGCATAGGTATATAACCATTCGATACTGACTTTTTCGTAGATGGTGCTAGGGTAATTATCTTTCGGATTTGTTTGACCACTTGTCGTTTTTTAATGCTTAACGAAACGGGGTGGGGGTAGGCTAGTTTGTGTGTAAAAAGTTTGAATTACTTTTAATTTAAGATATTAAAAAAAGAGTTCTTTTTATTTGGTTAATCTCGTCACAGCAACTTAGAACTGGAACACGCAGCGTCCGTAAATCAACTGATAAACTGCCATCTTTTAGCTTTACTAGGAAATGTTTAAAAATGATCTTATTGTATTAGTTTTGCTTAGTTTTGAAGCGATAATGGCTTAGAGCGTGTTCGGACACAACGTCGATGGACGTAGGACGTATCCTTGCAACTGAGTCGAAGCGTTCGGTGAAGGATAGCATGGTGTCATCACCACAGCACGGTGTTAGGGCTTTTTTTAAGTCCCCCGTCAGCTAGCTACCACACTCCATTTGAAAATCTGTCGCTAAGCACTTGTTGGTGATTTCCTGCAACTGCAGTTGAAAGCCAGTTTCCTCTAGGTTTGTCGTGTTTAACATCTTAAACCACGATTATGGTTAAATGCTTAATCCTATAAAGTATTTAAAAAAACACTTCGTATATCATGTGATATCTGTTTTTGACAAATATTTATGGACGTACAGACACACAGGACAGTTTCAAAACGTTCGAATTTGTCATACGATTTGCGTTAATAGTTTATAGTCTGTGCGTTACATGACTTGCAGAATATCACTAATGACACGCGATAGTAATGAAAGTCATCTATTTCATGTTAACTACATTACCTATCAAGGGATACGAGACTTGATAAGCGTGCAATAGAATATAAAACAATGGAAAAAGTATCAGATATAGTTATTATTGTATTCCACACACGATAGCGATGATACTCTAGGAGTAGATAATGTAGATAGCGGCTTATTATTATATTATACTAATATATAAAATCTGATAACGAACACACTGACAGATATCAACTTTGGAGTCGAGTCCGGTATTTGGATACTGATATATATATCGTGTAGGTTCTTGAGAACAAGCTTAAGTATGTTGATATTATATCTTCAGAACTCCATGATAAGTGCTCGAATTGAATGATAACGATACCTAGAAAAAAAATATTGAGTAAGGAAAAAAATATTGTGTAAGATTGTCGGTTTGTTGCGATAGTTTTTACGCGATAATCGTCTGAGGAATTTCCGTTTATTTTTGCAATTGATATGTATGTATTCATGTGGTAGCCTTGACCCGTTGTATGTAAATTAAGATAGTATTTTTTTAGGCCGAGGCAGACTGCGTCAACTGTGCATTCCACCAACGTCAAAATACATGGAGCTCGTGGATATATACTTCATATAAATGAATATTAATATGGTATACTTAAATTTATATAATAGAAAATATGTAACTTTAGAAGTTCGCCGCCGGATCTTTAAAAAACAATATATTTTTTTTAGCATGAAAGCATGACTATTGTATAGGTAGCGGTATGGTACCTTATTGATACATGCATTCACAATTCTGTCCTTCGTGGTAATGCTCTGTTCTCGTCCCGCAACCATCACTGTATCGTTTCCGCTTAACGTACTATCTAACCTACAATTTGTATATTAATTTTTCTTCTAAGAGTCTTACAAACTTCCCCAATAAAAATAGGCTATGACTTTTGTAACTATGACTGGTAGTTCACGAGATTAGCGCATTCAAAAAACTTTTAGTTCTTTAGTATGTCATTATATAAGATTTTCGCTAAGGTTTCATACTGTATATGTAAAAGACCATTATATAAGTTAAATAAAACCAATGTTTTGTGACAAATCGATTATCATTAACTTAATTATAAACTCTGTTGACTTAACTACCGGGTATCATTGTCCTGTTGAAGATTTACCGTCCAACAACTGTTCTACGAGAAATGTGGTAGTGGTAGTCTTTGACGTTCGTAAGTGCCTTATTATGGCCAAAACTGAATAAAGTATTTTTGATTTGATTTGAAATAGTTCAACATTTTGTTTAAGCATGTTATCAACGTCGAACACACCCGGTTCAAGTTGTAGACCAATATTTTTTTTTTCAAATATTTTATTTTATTTTATACCTTATAAAATTTAGTGCTTGACCACAATATTATCTGGTATTATGATTTAAGATGGATTTAAGATGGTAAACACGAAGGTACACAAAGGGTACTGGCTCTCAAATGTAGCTGCCGAGATAGGTGCTTGCTTGCTTGGTGACAACTTGAGGGTGGTAGCTAACCAGGCGGGTGTCTATTAGAAAAAACCCTATCACCAATGCTAAGATTTCATCAGGATGTTTTCTTTTACTGAAAGCTACGACTCAGATGCAAAGATTCGGACCTATATCCATCGACGCGGTATCCGAAAAGGCTAACAACTAGGCCATCACATCGCTTTAAAAAAAAAAAAAACCATGACAAATATTTTACGAGATACGTTTCTACCTGCTAACCGATAAGACGATAACGTATTGTGTCATTTTGACTGCAATTTAAGTCAATTAACGGCTTTAATCCGAATTATAAATAATTGTATTTTATCTTTCGGATTCATAGTCCACCTAAAGCCGAAAAATTTCAACCGATGTTCTAAATTTGGTAACCGATTATATTTAATGAAAATTCTCTAAATAAAATAATTATATTAGGTCTTTTCCTATGAAATTGCCGTTTTGTATGAAAAAATTTAAACGAATTCTTTTCATGTATTTTTTATTTGTATTCATCGAAGTAATCACCCATGCAATCAATCCATCTTTGCCGACGCAGTGGCAGTTTATTGATGCCCTTCTTAAAGAAATCAACTGGTCGGGAGGCAACAAATTCTTCAAATGCATTTTGTACTGCCTCTCGGGTATTGAATTTTTTTCCCGCCAAGGAGTTATCCAAATTCTGGAAAAAGTAGTAGTCTGTAGGCGCAAGGTCTGGTGAATAGGGTGGATGACGGAGAACTTCCAATCCCAGTTCTTGCAACTTGGAGACCGTCTGCTGTGCAGTATGAGGTCGCTCGTTCTCGTGCAGGAGCAGCGGAGATGAGCGCTGGTTGGAGATGTGCCAGCTTCTCCATCATTGTGTTCAGTTCTTCACAGTACACATCTGCAGTAATGCTCACCCCGTTTGGTAAGAAGCTGTGATGAATCACACCGGCGCTAGACCACCAAACAGTGACCATCACTTTTCTAGGGGTAAGTTTTCGTTTAGGGCATTGTTTAGGTGCTGAACCAGGATCCAACCAACTTTCTGAGCGATTGCGGTTATCAAACAGAATCCATTTTTCATCGCAGGTAACAATGCGGTTCAAAATTCCTTAATTTGTGTGTCTGTTGAGCAGTGCAAGGTACGTCTCGACGCGTACTTCGCGCTGGCGATCATTGAGTTCGTGGGGCACCCATTTGTCAAGCTGTTATACCTTGCAAATTTGACGCAAATCGACCAATATAGTTTTGACGCTAACGTCGAAAGCTGCTGCTAATTCAGCCGTAGACTGTGTATCATCAGCTTCCACAATCGCCTTTCATTCGTCATTGTCGACCAAAGTCTTCGGACGATCGCGAGGTTCCTTTTTCAGGTCGAAATTCCCAGAACGGACGCGAGCAAACCAATAACAGGTGGTGCGTTGATTTGTAGTATTAGCTCCGTAAACGTCGTTGATGTTGCGTGCTGCTTCGACGGTACTCATATTTCATAATTACTAGAATTTTTAACGTATCCATGATGACAAAAAAGATTGAAATGCGATGAAAATGTAATACTAATCAATATACAAATGACTACTTTTGGAAAAAGAATTCCATGTTTTTAAAATAAAATTAATTTGAAATTAGAATTCTTAGCCAAACAAAAATTATTTTGATTTGAAACCAGTACTGCAGAACGGCAATTTCATAGGTAAATACTTATTATTAGCCGCTAATATAATCATTTTTCATTTCATAATTAGCGGATGTTTAGTGCTATCCCAAACTACAAGCTTAGACACACGTGACACCATTTTTTTTTTTTTCGAACTGACTACGCTATTGACCTAGCAAGGTCTTAACAGCTTCACCGGACTACTGACGTGACACCACAGTAACACACTATATGTGAATATAAAGTATCTTGTCGAAATTAACTATAACGAAAAAAAAGTAGGGGTGTGTTATGAACACACGATATAAATGAAAACTTATCAACACAATCATAGTGTGCTCTGACCAAACAAATGCATATAAAGGTTTGTCAGGCTTTGGCTATCACTATCAGATGTCTCGGCAACTGTATAAAACTTGCACTCTGTTTCTATCGCGTGATATATATATTTTATTAACTATCTCGTTTGTTTTATAAGCTGGCGAAAACCAGTTGATGTGTGTACGATAGGGAAATACCATTAGGCCGTAGATAAATATGTTTGATTAGAGATACCGTGCGTGTACGGGATTTTTCGTCTGTCGTCATTTATTTGCTGTTGCGAAAGATATCATTGAGTCTCCATTAGTTTCGAGTGATGTCCCAAGTGAAAATTAATCGAAATGTACACCGATTCTCGTTTTAATATAATTCAAAATAAAAGTAAATATGTGGGTAGGTTTCTGTAGTAGGTATATTTGTAGTTGCGCGATTTACTAAGATTTTATGTTTATTGTAATCGACGATGTGTTACGAGATTTTAGTGTATAAGATACTAGGGTATCATTATTATCACATAATGTATATTATACTTGTATATATTGTTCATTTTTAATTTTGGATCTATATAAATGAAATGAAAGCGGCGGTTGCTTCGCACGGCTGAATTAATTTTGTCCAGACTGACTTACAGATACTTAATGGAGTTTTATTATACTTTTCAATAGGAGTGAAGTAATAGTAATTGAATTTGTCAGAATAAACTTCAAATAAAGAAAATAATAGATAGGTAAACATATAATGTAACATGAATTAATAAACTATTTTCAAGAGAACGAAGACGCAGGCACCACCTAGTATATACAGTATATACCTGACAGGTATATATACTCAATGAGACCGAAGTAAATGAATTCAAAACTTAAGAAGGAGGATAAGCTTATTAAGGGCATTATATAAGTTAGTAAATTAAATTAACTGTTTTAAAATAGTGGCGAAGCTTTTGTTAGAAATGGCATGTAAACTGAATTGTAAACTTGCTAGCTTTTGGCCGCGACTTCGCTCGTGTGAATGTACATTTTCTCTAGATGAGAGTTACTCTCTATTTCATTTTCTGTATTATGTAATTTTATGACGATCGGTTTTCATATTCGCATTAATAATATTAGTAAGTATAAATGTATAAATCTAAATATATACTTTTAAAATCAAAAGGACATTTAAACACATTATACCCATGACTAAACAGTATTCAGTAAATTCTCGTTTTATTTTCCAAAGGTTAATTTTAGTTTTTATAGCTGAAAATTCATCTCCAGTTTTTCATTTATTATGTTCTATTTTTTTTGTTTTTGAAATATTTAATGTTACATAATTTAATTTTTCAATATTATGAATATTGTAAGTTGTATCGATGTGATAAAGCGTTGTAGGTTTTCAGTCTAGTATGCTCCTTCTTATTGTTGTTATTATTATATTATTTATCGGACTGTTGGCTGTTACAATTGTAAATAAATAGGTCTAATTAAAATAAAACAAAATTTGTCTGTATTATGCGAGTGATACCGCGGGCGGAATATTAGTGATGATGTATATAAAACTTTAAATAATAAAAAAAAACTCATATAACACGTTTAATATACAGTGATATGACCATTTGACAAACGGCAGAGGCTGTGTTTGTCGTCGGCGTTAACACATTCTGTAGATTACGTCCCCAATGCGGCGGCAGTCGTCGGGTGCATTAGCGTCGCTTGTCTGTTTGTACATCTACTCGGTGTTTGTTTGTCACGAGCTCGCTAACTGGGCCGTGTTGGTTTGTTTGCGGCTTTGATTTCATTGTGGTTTTTTCTCTTTTTGCAATATTTGCTCGGGAGCCGTGCACGAAATCTTAGCATAGGTGTGAATATGACTGCATCTCGCTGCAACGTTTACGTAACTGTAAACACTGAAGGTTAATGCTTTCATTATTCAATTTTTTTTATATAAATATCGGTATATAGTTAGGTTATAGGACCCTTATGAGGCGAAGATGTGGGCTGTAACGATGCTCAAATAAAACCGAAAACTTTATCATTCTGTCAAAAGTATAGGTCCACGTGTTCCATATGTTAAGAGGAACTATTTTGCTGTACGAGGCTGCTATGTAAATACAAGCTTATGTCCGCGGTTTTGCTCTCGTTAATGCGTATTTCACATATCAACGTAAAACGTATCCAAAATTTCATGATGATCCGTTACGTAGTGCAGGCGTGAAAGTTTAACAAAAAAAATACATTTGGGTTTATAATATTAGAGTTTCTGATGTTTAATCTGATGATAGGCAATATTTCTGGTTTGAGTGATGACGATTAAGAAATATTTCGTGTTTTCCTATTTGATAAGTTCTCGTTGAGTAATATCATACCAGTAATTGTTTACATTCTTATTAGGATGAGCTGTGCCCGCGGCTCCGCACACCTCAAGTACGAACAAACAGCCTCCGTAATTGTATTATAAGTGGTTTATGGTAAATTTATATATCACAATTAGATCAAAAAAGAAACCTGTGCTCTCGTAAATCGGGTCATTTGTTTTCGAGATATAATACCTATACTAACAGACACAGTTCCTATTTTTGTAGAGAGACATTTCTTTTATTGTTATAGGTAACGAGAAGGATTTTTTAAATAATGAAGCTCATTGAATTTTATTTCGTGTTATTTGGTACAATTTTATGCGATTGCATTGTGTCCCGATAAAAAATATTTTAGTTGTCGCGGATTTCAGTACATCACATATCAAAATGGATAAATTCACTATTCTTAGCAAACTTCTCCACTTTAATCGTATTGTAATGGTTAAACATGCTATGTAACGATATTGGCAGTGAACAATCGCGTCTTTCGAAGAAAAACAAACGTTATGAAACTAAACAAATATCCCCTTGGTTACCTATCAGCCTCAAGATAAAATTGATGACCAAATAATCACCTTTAGTTGTGTTTCAACAGCTGTATTTGTAAACCAGTTAGTTACTATTTTATGCTTAACGTGTTTACCGTCTGGGACCACGTCACTACCTTAACATTATATGAGATTGTGATCATGCTCTTCTAGATCTATAAATACTAAAATAGTTATGTCATACTTTGACGTACTGTTATCTGATATAAATCAATTTATTATCGACTTATCTATCGTCATTCAGCTCTGACTTGCAGAAATTACAAGTATTTTTTTAAAATATATATTTCAATGAGATTGCAACGATTACAGAATATGAGATATTACAAGATATTACAAGATAGCTCATAACAACGTGCTTTAAATAAATTGAAATGGAATCCGAATTTTAAGATATGTATAAGGCGTACAACTTTGCTTCCGCCGTTTTTTTCCGAAATTCGAGGCTTTATTTAAAAAAAACTGGTTATACGTTTATGATTCAAAGTATTGTCCATCGCTGGCCACTACTTTCTCCCACCTTCGGGCAGCGTACGAATCCCGCGTTGAAAAAACTGGTCATCTTTTGAAGCGACCCACGAATCGATCCAATTTTTTACTTCTTCATAATACCGGAAGTGCTGGTCAGCCAGGCCGTGTGCCATTTATCGAAACAAGTGGTAGTCCGAGGGAGCAACGTCTGGAGAATACGGCGGGTGGGGTAGGACTTCCCATTTCAAGTATGTCTTGATCACTTTCGCAACATGGGGTCGAGCATTGTCATGCTGTAAAATCATTTTATCATGTCTTTCGTTGATTGCGGCCGTTTCTCTTTCAATGCTCGGCTCAAACGCATTAATTGCATTCGATAACGATCGTCTGTGATTGTTTCAGTCGGTTTTAACAACTCATAATACACTACGCCGAGCTGGTCCCACCAAATACCTTGGAACCGTGAATATTCGGTTTGGCCGTCGACGTGGAAGCATGGCCGGGATATCCCCAGGATTTTCTGCGCTTGGGATTACCGTAATGAACCCATTTTTTGTCCCCAGTCACAACGCGATGCAGAAATCCCTTCCGTCTTTGCCTTGCAAGCAGCTGTTCACAAGCAAACAAACGCCGTTCAACATCTCTCGCCTTCAACTCGTACGGCACCCAATTTCCTTGTTTCTGAATAATTCCCATGACTTTCAGGCGTTTTGAAATGGCTTGTTGCGTCACTTGCAATGATCCTGCCAATTCTTGTTGCGTTTGACATGAGTCTTGATCAAGTAATGCCTCCAATTCTGCATCTTCGAAAACGTTGTCTCTTCCACCGCCATGCTGGTCCTCGACATCAAAATCACCGTTCTTGAAGCGTTGAACCCACTCTTGGCACGTTATTTCACTAATAGCGGCCTCACTATAGGTATTTGAGAGCATTCGATGAACCTCAGCCGCAGATTTCTTCATTTTAAAGCAGAAAATTAAAACCTCCCGCAAATGACGAGAATTTGGCTCGTAAGTCGACATGTTTAATCAAGAATAACTTTATGATGCAGACACAAATCGACTAATATTTGTATGGCGTTATGTTTACAAATACCTAAGCTTATTGTATGACATCTACGATCTATTTATTTCGACTACCAATTACCGCTACAGCAATCTATTTCAAAACGGCGGAAGCAAAGTTGTACACCACAAAGTTGTACACAAAAAAAATATCGTCACCACCTTGTAAGTAACCCACTGTAGGGCCATCATAGGCTTCTTCCCGAATGAAGGTATGGGCATAATCACCTCACGCCAGCTCACGACGTATTGGCGATTTCAAACTCTGAGAAATCTACAGTTGTATGTTTGCCCACATACAGTAGTACTACAAGAACATCTCTCAGGTTCAGGTTTCCTCACGATGTTTTCCTTTACCGAAAGCTCCGACTCAGTTCCCACGCTATCAACTAAGCCATCATCGCTTAAAAAATGTGTCATATATCGATGTGCTAAAGCGTCACATAAAAGAGTGTGACATAGAACCTTGGCTCTAGGAGAAACTAGCAGCTAAATGTTCAGAATGGAGAACTCATGTAGCAATTAGAGTGCAAATTTACGAAGAACATCGACGTGCTGCACTCGATATTAGACACTATGAATTGAATGACCACCAGCGGCAATCCGTTATACCAATGAGAATGGTTTTCTCACTTATGCACAATGTTTACTAACTTTCTGAGATTAAATTGGCTATATCAAAGTAGTAGCATCAAAGTAAGAGCATCGTAGTTGAAGCAGTAGCTGTGGCCGAAAGCGGCCAGGAACATACGTACATACAATTTCAGAGAAATAGTTATATTTATTAGGGTATATTTCCTTATCACGAATTTACGTAATATATTGATATTTCTTTGACGATCGAATAATGTTGCCGCTTGCGTAAATGTCAATGATGTGTCGTCGGCAGACAAGTGCTGTTTAGTAATAATATACAAATCGAATGTAAACGTTGAGCAACTTTGTGGATCCTAATCGTTAACATTGTAGTGACGTCCGATGCAGAATTATTTATAGCTCGCGTGCGTTATAAAAATCACAATTATCTGCTAATAGAGGATCGTTCTGAACTCTCACGACCCCCGGACAAGATCACTGGCCTCGGCAAAAAACTGTTGACCGCGCGCTTCACCAGATAATGTACTGACCTTTCGTAATAGTCGACGCTCGTTTCGTGTTATCTGCCGTGTGAATTATACCGAGATGCATTTGTTGTTTGATACTTAGTCGTTTTTGTTCTTACACTACAGTTGCAATAGTTAGGAAATAACTTTTAGGTATATACTTTTTTCTTTATATCTGCTGACTCGTGGTCCGCATCCTTTTCTACTTTCGATTATTTTATTAGATAATCACATTAAAACTAGTTTTTAATTTGAGCAACTGTTATTATTATTCTATTTAACTTTTACACTTTGGATTTTTAATTAAGATTATTACCTTTATGCCGGCGTCGTTATCATCTTTTATAGCCATTTTTAAATTATATTCCACAATGTCCGGCGCCGGAGCGTCTACCGCCCTATGGATGAACCTGCTAATTGTTGATAAAAGGGACGGAACCCCCGAATACCCACGACCGGGCCCAGTCACGGGTGCTAGGGGGTAGGAGGGGTAGGAGACTAGGGAGAGGGGAAGGGTAGAGGGTGAAGGGGAAAGGATCCGGGACGCTGGCGGGCAACACCAAACTGCACGTGTCGCCGAAGGGGAATTTATTCGACAGACTTACAATAGTCCTTACAACTGACGCGAATCGCGGTTACAGCGGTCACTGTACACGGGTACAGGTCGCAGAACAGGCAGGCCAGTAGCCACGGATCAGACCGAAAACGCGGGTTCTTCCTGGCGTAGCAGCGCTTCGATGCGTAGCGACGGCTTGAATCCGATGACTCACGGCGAACGATGAATTTTCCACGATGAAACGATGCACGATGAAATTCCGATGATCTTCTTACGATTGACACTCTGTTGTAGATGGTCTGATTAGCTAAGAACCTGCCACAATTTGATCTTCAGGCCTTGTTGCGTGGGGGGAGTGTATGTAAACCAGCTCGCCCCCGCAATCTTCTCAAAGTAGTCGACTGTTGTCCTGTATTCTTCGGCGTCGGAGGGGATGATGCGCACCCCGGCTCCGTAGGCGCGCGCTTTGGGTCCGCGCCCCAACTTATCCGCCAATTGTGAGAGCACAGTCTCCCAGTCAAGGGGGCAGCTCTCGATCACAATCGGCGGAAAACGCGGACCGATCGCGTCGGGTGATGCGGGTGTTTCCGATTGGCTACCCGTTTCGCGGGCGGCGGCAGCACTGTCGCGCGTAGGCTGCAAATTAGGGTTCCGCGGGCGCGTTACCGGATTCGGTTGCGGATCGCGCGCAGATGGCGCTGCGATCGACGCATGCGAGGGCTGCTCACGGGCAGCCCTTCGCGGTGGAGACCGAGCAGGCGCAGGGGTGGGTGCGACCACCCGCGCAGCTGGTGATTCTGTTATTGGCCGTGTGGGCTCCCCCGCAGTTGGCGCAGGTCGCCGGTACGTCCTTCGGGCGGTCACATAGGCGGGCGGGGTGTGGCCCCCCGCACCGCACGCAGGCCATCTGTCTGTGGCATTGGTGGGAGGAATGCCGAAACTGCTGGCAGCGAAAACACTGCGCCAGCCGGCGCTCCCCCCTCCAGGCTTCGATTCTTATTTCGGGCATACACATAAGCGTGGTGATCTCATATATTGCGGGTATTAACCCGGGCGTCCTCTTGAGCACGACGTGGTAGACGCACCCGGGTCTGCCTCGTCGTGCGTTGATTTGACGGGCGTATTCTACTTTAAATCCCTTCTTCATTAAAGCTTCCGAGATTTGTGGTGGTGTTATGCCGCAGGGTAGTCCTCTGATGGCGATCTTCAGGCCTTGTTGCGTGGGGGGAGTGTATGTGAACCAGCTCGCCCCCGCAATCTTCTCAAAGTAGTCGACTGTTGTCCTGTATTCTTCGGCGTCGGAGGGGATGATGCGCACCCCGGCTCCGTAGGCGCGCGCTTTGGGTCCGCGCCCCAACTTATCCGCCAATTGTGAGAGCACAGTCTCCCAGTCAAGGGGGCAGCTCTCGATCACAATCGGCGGAAAACGCGGACCGATCGCGTCGGGTGATGCGGGTGTTTCCGATTGGCTACCCGTTTCGCGGGCGGCGGCAGCACTGTCGCGCGTAGGCTGCAAATTAGGGTTCCGCGGGCGCGTTACCGGATTCGGTTGCGGATCGCGCGCAGATGGCGCTGCGATCGACGCATACGAGGGCTGCTCACGGGCAGCCCTTCGCGGTGGAGACCGAGCAGGCGCAGGGGTGGGTGCGACCACCCGCGCAGCTGGTGTAGTGGTAGTCTTCACGCGTTGTGGTGTAATACGTAGCAAGGCGGGGCTCTTGACTATACAGGCTTTCTTCGCTGCTTGTGGTGGATCTTCTACGTTGAGCTGCTGAGTTTGAAGCGTTGACTCGCGAATCGCGGGCCCTGCGTCGGGATCGCTGCGCTTCCGGCGCAGCGCTCGACCGAGCGGGCTGGACGGGTTGTCCGGAATCGTGGGTGACGTGAGGATGCCGCAGGCGGCGCTTTTGAGCGCCGCCGCGTCACTCGCGGATAGCGGGTTGCCCTCTGTGGCGGCCTCTCGGATGCGCAAGTACAGCGCCATCCAGCAGCACATCCCCCTCGACAGCGCCCCAGCTGTGATCAGCTGGGCGAGAGTGAGAATATCACCCTCGTGTGCGTCTGTCGACGAGGACGGTCCGCCGGGCGGCCTCTGTCGCGCTTCCGGGGAGGGGAATTTATTCGATAGACTTACAATAGTCCTTACAACTGACGCGAATCGCGGTTACAGCGGTCACTGTACACGGGTACAGGTCGCAGAACAGGCAGGCCAGTAGCCACGGATCAGACCGAAAACGCGGGTTCTTCCTGGCGTAGCAGCGCTTCTTTTCTTTCTTCTTTTAACGATGAATTTTCCACGATGAAACGATGCACGATGAATTCCGATGATCTTCTTACGATTGACACTCTGTTGTAGATGGTCTGATTAGCTAAGAACCTGCCACGATTTTACGGGGCCCCCGTCGAGCTTAAGTAGTTCGAGGCTATACCGTAATGAGAGCCGCGGTGGCTCTTACGATTTTTACTTGTTTACATCTTTATTTTTACTATTATTCATCGATATTTTACCAAATATTTTCTTAATTACAATTATAATAATTATGTGTTATATATCAATAGATTCGTCTCGGAAGGCTCGATACAATGCAATAATTAGCTTAATTGTACGATAAATACATAAAAAGTTGTACACGAAAAATATATGTTTTTACGACAAAATTCTGTTTTCCTACTTTTCACTTTGGCCTTTTTTGGCCTCTTTATATATTTTTATTACTTTTTATTGTTGTTTTATATAATTTTACATTATTTAACACATAATTTACTAACAAATTCCATAAGTTTTAACATTTTACGTAATACGATACAGAATGTTTACTTTTACAATTTCAAAGATTCTATGTTCATTTTTATTGCTATATATGCTTTTTAGCTTTAAACCTATTAATACAATACAATTATTACGCAATTCCTATTAATTACCATGAAAAACACAAATTAACACAAAAAATTGGGTACACTAGAATTGTCCTCACAGTGCCCTATATGGCGTCAGACCGATATTGGTATGCGCGCGCCAACACCTTTTTATATTTCGCTAAATTTACGCTGCGTCGCCAACAGTTGGTGTGTCTGGATATTGCCATTATATCATGTGAAACGCTGTCGTGGATTTGCATCCTTCTGTCCTCCTTCCTTCCGGTATAAATTTGAATGCTATAATTTAGTGATATGCATCGGGTCCCTAGGGGTGAAATATATAGTGCGCACTCAGACTTATATCAACCTTAAGTCCCGAGTTTAAATGCAGAGTAAGTTTTTTTTTATATCATAGGAGGCAAACAAACAGGTGGGTCACCTGATGTTAAGCGATCACCACCGTCCATAGACACTTGCAACACTAGGGGAGTCGCAAGTGCGTTGCCAGCCTGTGTTTTTGGAGGAAGGGAAGGGGAAAGTGGAAGGGGAGGGGAGGTGGGTCTCCGGCGCTCTCACTGACCGAACGAAACGCAACAATGCAAGTACTGTTACTTCACGTCGGTTTTCTGTGAGAGGGTGGTACTAACCCGGGCGAGATGATCCATTCATGCTGAAACCAGTAATAGCTTCAGCGTGGCTCTACCACCTTAAAAACCAGCTTATCATTCAATTAGCTTGATCTGAGCTAAGTTAAAGTCATCAAATTCAACAACTTACAAAAACTTGGGTATGACTTATTAGCGAATAAAAAAATGTATGACAAAATAATAATGTAATCGTGACATTTCTATACTTCTTTGATTATCATTATTAATTGATTGTCAATGGCTTGATCCTTCGTTGTAGAAATGTTAAAAATGCCTCTATTGTTTTATTTCTAGATATTCAAGATTTATCCTAAATTATTTTGACGAATGTTTCGGCACGTATCTGAACATTAAAACAACTCTGTAAAAATAGCTTACGATACCGTTTATTTTATGTAAAGTCAAGTTTCGTGTATTCTAAATCCCATATCCCCCCTCTATATACGTGCCTGCGCATGTTGTTATATTTTGGTCAATTATAAACACATATATTGATAAATTATAGTCTATGTTTTTTTTCTGATGTATTATTTATTAACTACATTATTGGAAACTTTAATAAAAATCCGTCGAATCGTTTTTTAATGGAAAGAGTACGAAACATCCTCGTTTATAATATTAACAGGATAGATATATACTACTTTCTCAATATCAAATATTAAATAAGAATAACGTCATGTTTAATTAGGTCATAGAGAGATAAAATGCAGGTCACGGCGACTCCGTTACATTAAGTTTACATTATGGACGGATTAAGGCCTTTGAAATGATCTCGTTAAAAATGTATATTTGATTATATAAAATAAAGCGTACAATATTTTGTAATATCGTCGTTTGTAACGATATATATCGTTATGCTGTAGTTTTAGGTTTGTAGAAATATTTTTTCCACGGGAAGCTCATTTTTTTATTTATTTCAAAATCGCTTTCACAGATCCTGTTTAAATATTTTTCAAAAAAGTGTCTTATAACTCCAGAGGTGTTAAATGCTTTTGATACATGTCTTAGCGTGATGACATACACTCTTCAAAAAAGTCTAAGCAACATGTACTAATTTAAATTTTAGGATGGTTCTTCACATTATAACGTTGTATTTTATTTTTAAAATAATATCTTTAGGGTTCTATGATGTAAAAATAACAGCTGTTGTCTTTATAAGTTCTTTTAATAACAGAAATGAACAATATTAGAATATACTGTAGAAACTAACATACATGAGAAACTAAACTTTTTTCTTACAAAATGAAATTTCTAAAGAAAATGTATTTATTGTGAAAGAATAGAACAATTTAATACAAAGTATGGTCTCCTCTGCTATTCAGAACTTGTCGGCAACGATAATTCGTTGAACTAATGAGACTGTCTATGTCATCTTGCGGTATTCGCTCCTAATGGAATTGTAGCAAATCCTTCAGCTGTTGGGTTGTTGTCGCTCCGTCCAAGTCCTTCAAAACACGTCTCTGGAGCATGTCACATGCGTGCTCGATGGGGTTGAGAACTGGCGATTGTGCAGGCCAGGGCAATACCCGGATGTTCTCCGTTGCAAAGTATTCACTGGTTCGCCGAGCTGTATGTGAACGCGCATTGTCATGCATTAACCTAAAATCGGAGCCAAAGGTTTGTGCAAATGGGTAGACATAAGGTCAGAGAATATCCTCAATATAATTTTCAGCATTCATGTTTCCATTTACAAAAACGAGCTCAGTTCGCCTGTTCTTCATAATACCCGCCCATAACATAACTGTTGAGCCGCTGTATGGATGAACTTCCTGAACGCACCTGAGCCTTTCAGTATTTCCGGGCCGACGATACACTCGCACCCTTCTTGTATCAGGCTTAAACCCGAATCGCGACTCATCGGAAAACATAATTTTATCCCATTGTTCCTGGGTCCATGTTATGCGTTCTCTACACCATTCATATCGACGAGCGCGATTCCCGTGACGTATCGGTGGACACCTGATTGGGCGTCGAGCTCGTAGGCCGTACTCATGCAGTCGATTTCGCACAGTTTGAGGACTTACATCAACACCACTTGAAATTTGTAGCCTCAAACTTATCTCTCGAGCGGTTAACATCGACTGGCGTCTTGCAGTCAGTTGTATGTACCGGTCTTGCCGAGTGGTTGTACTCCTTTTACGGCCTGGATGCTGTTCAGCGGGTTCGCCTGTATTATTGTAGCGCTGCCAAAGACGACAAATAACACTTCTATGAATGCCAAAATGTCGAGATACCTGAGATTGATTACTTCCCGTTTGCAACATCCTTACAGCTCTTTGCATTTCATCTGCCATCAATGACGTCGCTTCATGACGCAAAGAATATCTAACAATTCAATTTTGTCGCTAACTGTATTTAAATGGTTGGTAAAATTATAAAATCAAGACTAAACGTAGCAATTAAAACGCACTTAAATTCAAACAAATTCGCAGTTATTTGAATTTTATGAAAAAAGAAAACATAATCAAAATTTTTTTTACAACCAGCCTGTATGTCATCAATAACAAAAAAGTTTACTTACCTACGCACTTTGTTTGATTAAATACTTAGAAATTAATTAATATAAACGGTAAAATTTGTAATATCACGCATGTTGCTTAGACTTTTTTGATGTGTGTATAAAACCTATAACCTTCCTCGATAAATAAGTTATCTAATTTTTCAAATCGGACCAGTAACTAACTCCCTGACATTAGCGCGTTCAAGCAAACAAACTCTTCTTCAGCTTTATAATATTAGTATAGATTTGTTTGCGATTAAGCTGAATAAATCTTTTAACAGTTTAAATAAATTATAAATAAAATAAACCTGGGAACGTCGGATGTTTCTGTTAGTTATGTTCCTCGTAGATAGCTCGTGTATTGTTTTTGTTTAAATATTTATTATGTTATGATCTGTGGAATCTTTCTGTGTTTGTTCTCAAACAACATTGATAAGTCGGACGTAAATTCATGTGTCGTGTGTGATTGTACATAAACATATTTTTATTAAATTGCGCCTTGATTCTTGAGTAATTATAAAAATCATTTGTATTAATATATTAGCTAATATCCGCGACTACATCTGCGTCGTATATTATCTCGCTTGTTTTGTTATATCTCAACGAGATTAAGCAACGTTTTCGACGAAAACTTCCAGGCGGCTTGACTTTTTCGACATTTCAAACAATTATCGTTATATTTCAACCAATTTACAAAAAACCTTGACAAATTATATACCTAAACCCTCCTCATGAATTACTCTATTTACGTGTGAAAACCCCGTTCAATTGTTTTTGAGTTTATCGCGATCAGCCAGGCGCGGCGGAGAACTGTGTTTTATAATATGTGGTGATATAAAAAAAAAATGTTACTTTTATTTAACAATTCTTACCATGAAATATTGTGTCACATTACCTTATTTACAAATAAGAACTAAAATAAACATATAGATAGCAATAATAAAAATAACTAGAAAAGAAAACAACAATCTGGAAGCATCCGATGTCGGTTTTAAATGTATAAGATGAGAACAGTTTTGCTTTTTGTAATATTCTCGTAAATATAAAGCGGTTAAATCCAGAAATACACAATCTTAAGTTAACTTATCCGTATATACACACGTACCTCTAATCACACGGTTGTATATTTTAAAAACTTATCAGTTATAATATGATATACACATAATGTATTAGTAAACAATACGATAATCCGCTTAAAGGTTATCTATCGATTTATCATTCGCCTGATAACGTATTGATAGTATCGACGGATCGACGGAAAGTGCCCACTTCTATATATTACGCAAGGAGACCACATCTATACTTATAAATAAACACGTTATCTGTTATCCGTGATTCATTTTATTGACAGCACGAGATTAATATATTATCATGGATATCTACAGCCTTAACGTGCATTTTGAACCGATTTCCCATGACAATTATACATTTAAACCAATGATATTGTAACTAATAAGCTGTAGATACGTTACCTATATGATATTTTGACAAAATAAAAACCCCCAACACAGGTTGGCAACGCACATGCGACTCCCCTGGTTTTGCAAGTGTCTATGGACGGTGGTGATCACTTAACATCAGGTGACCCACTTGTTCTTTTGCTTCCTATGATATAAAAAAGAAATGTTGCTTAGATACGGGCGGATTGACGGGGCAGTCAAAAATAAGTTAGCTAGCCAAGTTTTAACAAGGCGCTATCGAAGCGCTTATGACGTATATTGGTTTGATGTGTACAAAAAATTGACCATTTAATAAGTAATCTTATGTTACAATACTATTTAACACAACCTACTACCCAGGCACTACAGGATCATGCGAAAATTGAAAAAACATTTTCTTTAATACAATTTGTAACTTAAGTCTCAAGTGAGATCTAATTTTAGTATCGGAAAAATGACTTGGCACGGAACGTGTTAAGGTGACAAGGTTCATATTTATTTGTGTAAAATATTTTGAGGAAAAAAGGAATGTAAAAATCCTATACGCCGACTATCGAATAGGTTAGATTATTACAGAAGTTGAAGCGACTATGCCTCAGTGGTAAAGTCTCTGAACGTCGCAGCAATTGGCTCTTTTAACCCTACAACAATACAGAGATTTCGGACGAAAAAACATCTCAATTATGGCAACTGCCGCCACGAGGTAAAAGGCGCGTATCGTATTAAAATATAACTCGGAGAATAATTGTAAAATCTGTAGTCTGTAAACCTTTAGTGAAATGCATCTACTTCGCTTCTAGACTAAGTGTAACTGGAGGGCAGAAGCTAATATACTAAAAAAAAACCATCTGATTAAAATGAAACTAGACACAGTATACTTTTATGATAGTGTATTGATTAACAGGTACAATTTACACTCTCTTGATTTAAAACTTTGACGATATAATATTAACTTATCATAAATCAACAACCCAAGACAATGGCATAGCGCGTCCTCACGCTCCGTAGGAAAGTCCTCCCCAAACAGCGTCTCCGTAGTGACGCCGTTATTTCCGTTCACAAATCGATATCATTATATCCCTAATCGATCATTACATGATAAACATTTTTCCTGATTCTGAATGTTGATATCTATAGATAGGTTGGGATTGCTAGCTACACTTGGTAAAACTATAATAAATTAAATTCTAATAATACTTAATATTTAATTATTTTACAGATTTAACATAAATAATATGATTGTAACAGAAAGAGAAATAAAATACTAAAACTAATTATAACTCGAAAACCATATTTTAAAATAATATATATATAACAGAGAGAGAACTTTTTTTTAAACTAAAACCACATCATTATTTAATGTCAAGGGACATTGTCGTCAAAAACGAAACCTATGGAGTATTTTAAAAACTCTGTAAATTAATTTATGCCTTTATTTAGATCTACGATGACTATCATCATTCGTGCTCTGATAATATTTGCATAGCTGTATAGCTAGCTGCACGCTGTCGAATTTATCGTGTAATTAATTACTACAACAAGTATACTTGAAATATGATCCTCCGTTTGATTATTTGTTATCCGAGTGTATCGTGAGGCGGTCCTTAATGCCCTCTTGAACTGCGACCGCGATAACCCTGGCGGCCGATATGTTTACCAATCAATTCTAGCTACTGCGGAAGAGGAAAGGGAAGGAATGTTCTCGATGTCATGAGCTTAAATCCATTAAGTATCTTCACAGTACTTCCGTACATCTGTGCATTTCATTCTATTCCTGGAAATCTCATTTACGTGGATATTTTTATTGCGCTTTTTTATAAACAGTCAATTATGTAACGTTTCGTCTGAACGTATATTGATTTAAGTTGTCTTTTATTGGAACGTATATATACGTTCAGAGATTGGTTTTACACCTCTTTGCCATTTATATTCAGTATTTATTAATAGCAAATGCATGTTTTTGAATCAGTTTTATGATATCGAACAACGTGTTATTAATCATCAGCATTGCGTAAATTTCAGCTTTTATACTGTTTATTTTTAATGGTCTGCAATATGTTTGGAAATCATAATAAAGTCCTTTTAAGTAGAAGTTTGTTTCGGTCAAAGACTCGTTTACATCAATTTAATATTTACACGCTGCTTATGCAATATGCGACGTGTTGTGAAGTATGATTTTCTTTTATCATGAGAAGAGGTGAAAGTCATGTATCTAGAAAATTTGATTATGAAGGTATGTATTATGTAGGAGTAAGAACGACCGAATAAAGTATGGATGGATTGTGTGAAAAATGATATGTGTGTAAAAGGTGTGAATACAGGGATGACATTTGATAGAGGATAGTGGAAAAGGAAAACATGTTGTTCCGATCCTACTTAGGTAAGATAAGGCTAAGAAAAAACTTATGGATATACGAATTAGGCAGTTCATATAGTTTTACCGAATATGCGATATGTATGTCACTTTCCAAATGCGAATAGGCACTTTCTTGGCTTATTTTTTTTAAATCCGCGTTTTTGGCATAAATCCATATGTACGTGCTGTTACACGGCTGTGATTGTTTTTTATATGTGGTAGGCGATATGTAGCAAAGGGTAATGGGATATGTTTGTCTGTGTGGTGTAGATGCGCGGCGTCCCGGCGAACGAGCGCGTGTACACACTCCGTACGCGGCCGCCGTCGCTACTGCCGCCGTCGCCACTCAGCCTCGCGAGTTCTGGCGACAAGAGCCTCGCGGCGCACACGCACTCGCCGTCGCTGGAACGGCCCTCGAGCCACCCGTCCGCGCTGCCCGCGTCCGCCTCCGCGACCGCCGCCGCCGCCGCCGCCACCGCCAGCTTCGTCTGCTACGTGTGCGGTGTGGGCGCGCCGAGCTCGCAGCTGCGGCTCGTCTACTGCTGCCCGAACCCGGAGCGCGAGCCCTACTACCCC
>MU158893.1:87652-118489 GCA_015888305.1 Antheraea pernyi | reverse complement strand
ATCACTATATAGTGTACCAATTCAAATAAAAAGAGAATCATTAAAATCGGTTCATAATTGACTAAAACATCGATTAACATGCATGAAAAAAATACATACAACCGAACATAGTAACCTGCTCCTTTTTCGAAGTCGGTTAAAAAGAAAGTCCTCTGTCAGTTTATCTATTCACGATAAAGTCAAAAACGACCATTTTCATGCCATTTTCACCAGTAGATAGAATGATGATTCATGGGGACGGTTTAGGTATACTTTGGTTTAGGTATAATTTGTCAATCGGAGCGGGACAACGACAACAACTTCCGACAACTTCCGAGCCCGCTAATTATCTGCCCGTAAAAGCCCCGTGAAAGTCGGTACAACCAATTAGGAGATAGTAGGATATTGCGGTATTTTTATAATACGTAATAGATAACAAATAAAAAATTAGAAATAAAAGTAGTATAAACTTTTTGCATAGGAAAACAAAATAAACTTCGAAAATGTTTGCGATAGAAACTTACCACGTTACCATGGCAACGTATATAATACTAACGCTAACGAAATCTTTATTTGAACAATTTTGTTTTATGATTATGAAGACTAAGAAAATAATAATGATGGATAAAATAATGTACGACATATTATATAGAAGATTTGGCGCTTATGCCTTTATTGTAACTTAGACATGGAATAAAATTGATTAAAGGATATATAAGAAATACCTATATTGACAACTTCAGAATTGGCAGTATGGATTAATTCCTTCGCCTGTCCTATTGAACGAATATTATTACTACTACTAACGAAATCTCTCAAAAGGAAAAAAGTGCCCGATTTTGAAACGTTCTTCATTGGTGCTCTGCTTCTATTGGTCTTAGCGTGATGATATATAGCCTGTAGCCTTCCTCGATAAATGAGTTATTTAAAACCGAAGGATTTTCTCAAATCGGACTGGTAGTTCCTGAGATTATTAATTACTTTTTTAAGGTCTGTTATCTACCAGTAAATACCCCGTGAAAATCGGCCCAAAGTAATGCGGACGAAGCCGCGGACAAATAAAGTAGAATATGTCAACCGCTATAATTTCGGTTATCTGGCAGTAAAAAGTAAAATTCCCGTTAAAATAGGTCCAGTCGTTTTGGAGATTACCCAGGACAAACAAACAAACAGACAAAATATAATAATATAAAAATATAGACAAAGTATAAAAAAAGTTTTTTTTGGTCATTTGTAGCCATATCCATTCATCAAAAAGTTGTTATTTTAATTGTACATACACAAACTTTATTTTTATAATACGTAATAGAGAACAAATAAAAAATTGGAAATAAAAGTAGTATGAACTATTTGAATAGGAAAACAAAATAAACTTTGAAAATGTTAGCTTTGATACTTACCACATAACTTCAGAATTGGCAGTATGGATTAATTCCTTCGCCTATGAACTATTTGAATAGGAAAACAAAATAAACTTTGAAAATGTTAGCTTTGATACTTACCACATAACTTCAGAATTGGCAGTATGGATTAATTCCTTCGCCTATGAACTATTTGAATAGGAAAACAAAATAAACTTTGAAAATGTTAGCTTTGATACTTACCACATAACTTCAGAATTGGCAGTATGGATTAATTCCTTCGCCTATGAACTATTTGAATAGGAAAACAAAATAAACTTTGAAAATGTTAGCTTTGATACTTACCACATAACTTCAGAATTGGCAGTATGGATTAATTCCTTCGCCTATGAACTATTTGAATAGGAAAACAAAATAAACTTTGAAAATGTTAGCTTTGATACTTACCACATAACTTCAGAATTGGCAGTATGGATTAATTCCTTCGCCTATGAACTATTTGAATAGGAAAACAAAATAAACTTTGAAAATGTTAGCTTTGATACTTACCACATAACTTCAGAATTGGCAGTATGGATTAATTCCTTCGCCTATGAACTATTTGAATAGGAAAACAAAATAAACTTTGAAAATGTTAGCTTTGATACTTACCACATAACTTCAGAATTGGCAGTATGGATTAATTCCTTCGCCTATGAACTATTTGAATAGGAAAACAAAATAAACTTTGAAAATGTTAGCTTTGATACTTACCACATAACTTCAGAATTGGCAGTATGGATTAATTCCTTCGCCTATGAACTATTTGAATAGGAAAACAAAATAAACTTTGAAAATGTTAGCTTTGATACTTACCACATAACTTCAGAATTGGCAGTATGGATTAATTCCTTCGCCTATGAACTATTTGAATAGGAAAACAAAATAAACTTTGAAAATGTTAGCTTTGATACTTACCACATAACTTCAGAATTGGCAGTATGGATTAATTCCTTCGCCTGTCCTATTGGACGAATATTATTACTACTACTTACCACGTTACCATGGCAACGTATATAATACTAACGCTAACGAAATCTTTATTTGAACAATTTTGTTTTATGATTATGAAGACTAAGAAAATAATAATGATGGATAAAATAATGTACGACATATTATATAGAAGATTTGGCGCTTATGTCTTTATTGTAACTTAGACATGGAATAAAATTGATTAAAGGATATATAAGAAATACCTATATTGACAACTTCAGAATTGGCAGTATGGATTAATTCCTTCGCCTGTCCTATTGAACGAATATTATTACTACTACTAACGAAATCTCTCAAAAGGAAAAAAGTGCCCGATTTTGAAACATTCTTCATTGGTGCTCTATTGGTCTTAGCGTGATGATATATAGCCTATAGCCTTCCTCGATAAATGAGCTATTTAAAACCGAAGGATTTTCTCAAATCGGACTGGTAGTTCCTGAGATCATAGCGTTCAACCAAACAAACAAACTCTTCAGCTTTATATATTAGTATAGATGTATACGTTGCATGTTACATGTAAGTGGCGTGTGTGTCGTACTTACAATTGTTTTTAAAGAGCATTTCTATAATTTTACATGGTCTCACAATTTTATATTTCTTTAATATAATTTTTTATAACACATGCGGAGCTGGGTACAGTTAGTTTATTATAAATTTTCAATCTAATTGAATTATAATTCCTTTGACTGACAAACGAATCTGTTGAACTAATTTTGTATATTAATAATTGCTTAGTATTTGATAAACATATCATTATTTAAAATCATTAAAGTAGTTTGAATTATACTCATAATTGAAATTATTTTAATAATCCGAATAGTTGGTATAATACGCATAGTTCGAAATATTGAAGTATGTTGAATCGAATTATCCTGTTCGATAATTCGAACATTCGAAAACACCTAATTAATATGCAATGATGGATTTGGGCGGGAAGAGGGAGAAGGCGGATAAAGGATGCAGTGAGCAATATAAATATACATATAAATAAGATGTGAGTGAGTTTGAATGTTGTGGATGCGATGTGTGTGCAGGACGCAGGCGCAGGACTACGAGCGGCGCGGCGTGCCGGTGGAGAAGCGCGAGTACAACTGGTTGCAGCAGCCGCCGCCGCCCGAGGACAGCGCTGACGTCACCATCGCGCGCCTCCCCTCCGGCGACCGCTCCGACAAGCTCGTACGTACTGCCTCGCTCCCTCCCTACACCTACACACCACACCACACCACACACAGTACTGCAGCAGCCGCCGCCGCCCGAGGACAGCGCTGACGTCACCATCGCGCGCCTCCCCTCCGGCGACCGCTCCGACAAGCTCGTACGTACTGCCTCGCTCCCTCCCTACACCTACACACCACACCACCCCACACACAGTACTGCAGCAGCCGCCGCCGCCCGAGGACAGCGCTGACGTCACCATCGCGCGCCTCCCCTCCGGCGACCGCTCCGACAAGCTCGTACGTACTGCCTCGCTCCCTCCCTACACCTACACACCACACCCCACCACACACATTACTGCAGCAGCCGCCGCCGCCCGAGGACAGCGCTGACGTCACCATCGCGCGCCTCCCCTCCGGCGACCGCTCCGACAAGCTCGTACGTACTGCCTCGCTCCCTCCCTACACCTACACACCACACCACACCACACACAGTACTGCAGCAGCCGCCGCCGCCCGAGGACAGCGCTGACGTCACCATCGCGCGCCTCCCCTCCGGCGACCGCTCCGACAAGCTCGTACGTACTGCCTCGCTCCCTCCCTACACCTACACACCACACCACACCACACACAGTACTGCAGCAGCCGCCGCCGCCCGAGGACAGCGCTGACGTCACCATCGCGCGCCTCCCCTCCGGCGACCGCTCCGACAAGCTCGTACGTACTGCCTCGCTCCCTCCCTACACCTACACACCACACCACACCACACACAGTACTGCAGCAGCCGCCGCCGCCCGAGGACAGCGCTGACGTCACCATCGCGCGCCTCCCCTCCGGCGACCGCTCCGACAAGCTCGTACGTACTGCCTCGCTCCCTCCCTACACCTACACACCACACCACACCACACACAGTACTGCAGCAGCCGCCGCCGCCCGAGGACAGCGCTGACGTCACCATCGCGCGCCTCCCCTCCGGCGACCGCTCCGACAAGCTCGTACGTACTGCCTCGCTCCCTCCCTACACCTACACACCACACCACACCACACACAGTACTGCAGCAGCCGCCGCCGCCCGAGGACAGCGCTGACGTCACCATCGCGCGCCTCCCCTCCGGCGACCGCTCCGACAAGCTCGTACGTACTGCCTCGCTCCCTCCCTACACCTACACACCACACCACACCACACACAGTACTGCAGCAGCCGCCGCCGCCCGAGGACAGCGCTGACGTCACCATCGCGCGCCTCCCCTCCGGCGACCGCTCCGACAAGCTCGTACGTACTGCCTCGCTCCCTCCCTACACCTACACACCACACCACACCACACACAGTACTGCAGCAGCCGCCGCCGCCCGAGGACAGCGCTGACGTCACCATCGCGCGCCTCCCCTCCGGCGACCGCTCCGACAAGCTCGTACGTACTGCCTCGCTCCCTCCCTACACCTACACACCACACCACACCACACACAGTACTGCAGCAGCCGCCGCCGCCCGAGGACAGCGCTGACGTCACCATCGCGCGCCTCCCCTCCGGCGACCGCTCCGACAAGCTCGTACGTACTGCCTCGCTCCCTCCCTACACCTACACACCACACCACACCACACACAGTACTGCAGCAGCCGCCGCCGCCCGAGGACAGCGCTGACGTCACCATCGCGCGCCTCCCCTCCGGCGACCGCTCCGACAAGCTCGTACGTACTGCCTCGCTCCCTCCCTACACCTACACACCACACCACACCACACACAGTACTGCAGCAGCCGCCGCCGCCCGAGGACAGCGCTGACGTCACCATCGCGCGCCTCCCCTCCGGCGACCGCTCCGACAAGCTCGTACGTACTGCCTCGCTCCCTCCCTACACCTACACACCACACCACACCACACACAGTACTGCAGCAGCCGCCGCCGCCCGAGGACAGCGCTGACGTCACCATCGCGCGCCTCCCCTCCGGCGACCGCTCCGACAAGCTCGTACGTACTGCCTCGCTCCCTCCCTACACCTACACACCACACCACACCACACACAGTACTGCAGCAGCCGCCGCCGCCCGAGGACAGCGCTGACGTCACCATCGCGCGCCTCCCCTCCGGCGACCGCTCCGACAAGCTCGTACGTACTGCCTCGCTCCCTCCCTACACCTACACACCACACCACACCACACACAGTACTGCAGCAGCCGCCGCCGCCCGAGGACAGCGCTGACGTCACCATCGCGCGCCTCCCCTCCGGCGACCGCTCCGACAAGCTCGTACGTACTGCCTCGCTCCCTCCCTACACCTACACACCACACCACACCACACACAGTACTGCAGCAGCCGCCGCCGCCCGAGGACAGCGCTGACGTCACCATCGCGCGCCTCCCCTCCGGCGACCGCTCCGACAAGCTCGTACGTACTGCCTCGCTCCCTCCCTACACCTACACACCACACCACACCACACACAGTACTGCAGCAGCCGCCGCCGCCCGAGGACAGCGCTGACGTCACCATCGCGCGCCTCCCCTCCGGCGACCGCTCCGACAAGCTCGTACGTACTGCCTCGCTCCCTCCCTACACCTACACACCACACCACACCACACACAGTACTGCAGCAGCCGCCGCCGCCCGAGGACAGCGCTGACGTCACCATCGCGCGCCTCCCCTCCGGCGACCGCTCCGACAAGCTCGTACGTACTGCCTCGCTCCCTCCCTACACCTACACACCACACCACACCACACACAGTACTGCAGCAGCCGCCGCCGCCCGAGGACAGCGCTGACGTCACCATCGCGCGCCTCCCCTCCGGCGACCGCTCCGACAAGCTCGTACGTACTGCCTCGCTCCCTCCCTACACCTACACACCACACCACACCACACACAGTACTGCAGCAGCCGCCGCCGCCCGAGGACAGCGCTGACGTCACCATCGCGCGCCTCCCCTCCGGCGACCGCTCCGACAAGCTCGTACGTACTGCCTCGCTCCCTCCCTACACCTACACACCACACCACACCACACACAGTACTGCAGCAGCCGCCGCCGCCCGAGGACAGCGCTGACGTCACCATCGCGCGCCTCCCCTCCGGCGACCGCTCCGACAAGCTCGTACGTACTGCCTCGCTCCCTCCCTACACCTACACACCACACCACACCACACACAGTACTGCAGCAGCCGCCGCCGCCCGAGGACAGCGCTGACGTCACCATCGCGCGCCTCCCCTCCGGCGACCGCTCCGACAAGCTCGTACGTACTGCCTCGCTCCCTCCCTACACCTACACACCACACCACACCACACACAGTA
This sequence comes from Antheraea pernyi, assembly GCA_015888305.1. Classification (NCBI taxonomy): domain Eukaryota; kingdom Metazoa; phylum Arthropoda; class Insecta; order Lepidoptera; family Saturniidae; genus Antheraea; species Antheraea pernyi. Next base: position 111,686 of record MU158893.1, on the reverse strand, counting down.
CTGCAGCAGCCGCCGCCGCCCGAGGACAGCGCTGACGTCACCATCGCGCGCCTCCCCTCCGGCGACCGCTCCGACAAGCTCGTACGTACCAGCCCTCCTCACCCCAGGGTGGACAACCTCGCTCCCTTACACCCGCCGCGACCACCTCGCCCTCGAGTACGCTGCCAGCGCGACACGCTTAAATCGCATTCACTAGCTTATTACACACACCACACTGCATTCCACACACGTGCACGCCTACACATTACTTGCATGGGTTCTGTAAAGAGACCTTTTATCTTTTTTGTTTAGTTATCCTTAACCAAAATTCACAGACACAAAATACATGTACGTATTCGCACGGCATTTATGGAAGATACGTCTGTCTCACTAAAATGTACATGTTTGTTTAGCCTAGCTCACATAGTTAGTTTATTTTGATTGACGTTGTTATCTTCAAATCAACAACAGCCAAAGTCAAGGTTAAGCCACTTCGGTGCCCTTGAGCTTGTGTCATTCGACTGAGCTTCAGCTAAGCGCTCGCCCTAAAAGCCCGGTAAAGCTGTGAAGGCCCATCAGGGCAACAAATTCAAATCAATTGAAAAAAGAAAGTGTACTCTAGGTCAATAATACTGTCGTCCAGTCACTATTACGATCAACAACTACACGTTTACGTTATTGTATGTGTTTACGGTATTCGCGAATTTCAGCTGAAATCCACGTATCTATTTTTTTTTTATTTAAATCTTTGCAACTTTTAACTATGTAATTTCCATACTGCTACATAATTTTGTGATCTTCTGAATTGATTTGATTTTTATTTTTCAAATTGATCTATCCAGTTTGAGAATGCCGATATTTCGATATTACTCAAAAACAAATCAGCAGCTTGAATAGTTGAAAACTGGCTTTAAGTATTCTCTATCTAGAGTTCGTTACCATTAACTTCTTACAATTATATAACTATTTAACAATTTTCCGACATATGAACCAGAGTCTGTTAGAGGTTTATATGTGTGTTTGTGTCAGATCCCACAGTCGCTGGTGTTGCAGCGCAACTCCTCGAAGCGGAACAGCCCCAAGCAGCCCTCCGCCCTGCTGCAGGACCGGCGGCTCGCGCCCGCCAAGCTCGACAAACCCAACGAACAAGGTAACCACAACATTCCAGAACATTCCACCCATAGAAAATAGCCCACATCTATGTTAATCCCTCACCTATCTTTTAATATATAAAAATACAGTGTCATGATGTTTTTTTATTCACGATGAACTCCGAAACTACTCAATCAATGTACAAGAAACGTTTTCATTTATGTGTAATTTGAACCATCTTGTGAGATATGATAATTTTTATTTCGATAAATGGCCTCGATATTTTTTATTACTAATTAAATGATTGTCTATGTTGATTATTGTAATTGATTCTTGTTTGATCAACCTCGAACAGATGACGCTTTAAGTTAGTTTGTTGAAAAAAATACTGTAGGACCTACTGTTATAGATATCTCATGGATGGCGCTATGTTTTAATTTCTTTTTCAACTCCAATTTTTTTTACGGTGCACGTGTTTTATTCAATTCAACATCTAATATCTGAGGCACAACAACGCGTGCACGGCTCAGGTAATACGTGCATATACATATATAATGTCTTTTTGTTGGAACTGCTGAACCGATTTTGATGAATTCTTAACTGAAGATTAAAGGATTTCGCCGGACTGCATTCCGACCACCCTACACCAAGTGTAATACTGAAGCGCTTTAATTAATAAAAAAGTTCGATGTTAAGTGTTCCCAATAGTTCTTTGATCATACGTTCTAGAAAGTACGATATCATTTAACAGTCAATTTCCTACACGGGAAATATGTACATCTCATCCACAAATTAGTAGGTGTAAAGTCGCCTGTGCACCAATAGATGGCGCTGTACAATATCTGGGTACAGCTGTATCGCGATGTCAAGAGGAACGTCACACTAATGACCATACCGGTTCGGATTTCAAGACCCCAGCTGCTGGGGGCTTTTGTACCCAGTTAATAATGATTCCTGCAATAACCCGGTCGATAGCGATAGGGGGTTAAGAAAATATCGATATATTATAATCAAAATACTGTAAGTCATGCCATTGTCCTAACAGTAGGCATGCTTCAAAAAATTACATATTTATTTTAAATTTGTGTAAAAAAAAACATGACATAGTTTAATAATGTATATATATATAAATAAAACTTTTACAAACCGTCAAAAAATGAATTTAATCTCAATACATTCTCATGAAATATTCCGTGCGAAAATTTCGCAATTTAATTAATTATTAGTGGCAGCGCACCTTTTTGTGGAAAAATCCATAATATTATTAATTCCATGTACTCGTCACTAGATGACTCTAGAAAATAGTTTCCATAGCGTTAATTTGATCGCTATGATAATTGCTACACTTAGATATTTGAATACGTAAAATATTTACACAATATAAATTTTTCTGTGATTCAAACATTTATTATAACAAATTACAATTAATTTCAAACGCATCCGAACCAGCGCGCATACCTAGTATTTATATATATATTTCACATGTCCGTGTGTATGTGATTGAACTTCTCCTAAAAGGCTGGACATATTTTGATGTAATTTTTTGTGAGTGGATTCAAAAATGGTATCGATTCACAATTGGAGTCGTTAGGTGGCGCTGCGGTTGAATTTTAGGTTTTTTTTAAATAACAGCAAGACAATGTTCGCCGAGCACGCTAGTATTCCATAGAATACTACACATTATACATATACTATTATATACAATTGCGTTTTTAATCACTATCATAATTTTAAAGATATTGACCATCGTATAAAACATATCTTTCGAAATGATTTCTATACGAAAAAGTTATCACATTTCCAGTGTATACAGTGTAGTGTAGTTCCAGTACAACACTGTTTAAATTTTATAGTTTGTAGTGAAAATTCGTATTTTCTTGACCGTATTCACAGCCACTAATGACCTCATAATGTCTTGGATGCGGGTCTGTAAGAGAAGTACTTTGGGTAAAGGTTATTAGCACGTAACTCGGAATAAGGTTCGCTCCCTTTAGCTGGGTAACCACCTGTGGATGCTCAGAGTACTGTGCGTGTACCGCCTTCCGTCAAAGATAAATATATTATTATTCAGTATAGTCGATGCCTTCCTCTCTAGTGTCTCTGAGAGACATATATCATTAAAACTTTATTATGTTGGTGTTTATATACAGCTCTGAATTCTAAATAAGTTATTATACTCACGTATGTAATTGTTTTTTTTTTATGTAGTTTTACCATAATAAACAATGGCATAGTATTTCAGTTACGTTGGACATTTAATATAATCAAAATAGACATTTATATCATATAATTTCGATGAGTATCTCAAATTTTAATTTTCACTTTTTTATTTATTCCTGTGTTTGTTTTCTTTTTCAAATGTTTATCAATATTTAATCATTACATAGTACAAAACGAAGTCCACTACCACAACTGTTTGTCTGTCTATTCGAGATAATCTAAGAAACTACTGAACTGATTTTCATGCGGGTTCACCAGTATATAGAGTGATTCTATATTATAAGGGCGGAACAACGACCGCCGGGCCCGCCATTGTTATGTAATTTAGTTTTCCAACTTATAGTTAGTAATAGTGTAAGTTGTATCGATGTGATAAAGCGTTGTAGGGTTTCAGTCTAGTATGATCCTTCTTATTATTTTACTATATTACTATTCTGGACTGTTGAATGTTGCATTATACACAATTGTAAATAAATAAATAAAAGGCACGACAGATTTAAAATTACGCACATCAGAAGTGAAGCTGCTGGTGTGTCGAGACTTATTATAAAGTTTTACCGATTTTCATGAACTGTTAGGGTTAGAGCGGGAAAAAATGGTACGGGTCTAAATCTTTTGAACACGTATGACGTCATATGAAAATATCCTGATATGTTTATTTATAGTATTCTTATTCTTAGTGACATAGTAAAATAACGGTACTATACCTGATGGATAGCGTAGTACAAAGCAAGAAGGATCTCAATCCTCTCGTCTGTTTGATAAATACTGGCTCATACCAATCGCGACAAACGAAAAATCACTTACTGTGAAGTATTTATCTCGGATATCATACAAACATTTTTTTAAATTAACGCTCTCTCGTCCCGTGTAGGTATAATATAACGTGAGATCAGAGATGGTGACGCGTCTGTTTAATGTTTGCTCCGTGTTGATGAGAAGCCACCCCCCGTCCTAAGGGTGGGAAACCCGACTCGCGTCTTAAGTGCAAACGGGTGTTAGTTACACGCCGGTTTCAGTTTACCCCCGTCGTCCCTTTCTATTAAAATATTCCAACACGTTTCCGTCTTAGGGGATGTTTTACGTTTGTTATCGTGTGATTCAAAAAATTATTACTGTTTGTTTTTCAACAATATGAAAGCGTGATGTTGTAAGGGATGCAGAATATGCATACTGACTTAGAATTATAATAATTCTTGCAGTATTTTATAGACTCTTTTTGAAGACGGCCTAGAGTCTATATCAATGATCTGCATATATACAAAAGGAAATAATGCTTTCACGTTTTTTTATTGTGGTATCAATGTCATCTACATCCGTGTTATTACGAAAAAGTTAAATACGTATTGAATAGGTACTTGCTTTAAAAAAAGTTTGGGTACTTTTGTATCAAATGCACCGCGCTCGCCGAACGCTGTCGCGGCAAGCTCGCGTTAATCTTTTTCGCACGTCTAACCTAACCTAACCAAACTGAGATAAAAGAGTAAGATCTCGAATGTTCGGCGAGCGCGGTGCATTTAATACTAAAGTGCTCAAAAATTTTTAAAATAAGCATTCAACACGTATTTAACTTTATTGTAATAACACGGCATATGTTTCAAAAATTAAACAAACTATACATCACAGTAAGTGATTTACTAACTCCTATTTAAAATTAACTTTTCCACGTGATTTGATTTAAGTGTGTTTGATACTTATAAGTATTACTTAGTATTTTTCCGCAACAGTTTATATTTTAGTATAAATTAATATTTACCATGAAATGTATCCTTATTAAAGTCTTTTTCGAATATTCTTAATGTACTCGAAATTTATACATGGAGAGGGAGAGTGAGAGAAACGTTGAAATCTATATTTATATTATTTTATGTCGAATCGTAGTGACTATCGCGCAATTTTATAAATTATTCTGTGTTGTGTATTATAACCATTGTTATATATATATATTACATATATATTGAAGTATTACAAAAAAATACCGAAAACTAATGTTTACCACCTCCATAGTCCATCTTCATCTGATTCTCTTAAAAGTTAATCAGGATAAAGTTTCACTCCTACCGCTTGTGAACACAACGTTTTTTTTCATAATATGTTAAAGATAAAAATGAACACAGTGAGTTACTTTTAGGCGATAAATATGGCGTAAAGCCTTTTGACGGGGTAAGATACACCCCTTTGTTCGAGTCGTAATTACCAACCCTTAACTAGTATCTGATATTGACGTAGCATGTGATTAGTTGGTTGCAAGCTCTCTCTATACATGGTATGTCATCACTATTTGAAAACTATACCTTATAGTCTTGGTATTAAAGTTCACATTTGCTTAATAAAGCGTATAGGGTTGAGATATTTCAGAGTCGCTTGGTTCATAGTGGTAACATATTACAAAGTTCGTGACATAATACCGCGTTACGAGTAGGAATTGATTGTTTTGCGTGTGGTTTAAACGAAAGATACTTTATTTAGAATAAAGATAGGCACTTTTATAGGACGAACTAGTTGTGCCCGTGATTACAGCCGTGTAGGCCCTAATGTAAAAAAAAAACAATCGACTAATAAAATCACCTGAATGCATTAAGTCAATTTACTTATCTAGTTTTCTCTCGTATTTAAGTCGCGCCGTCATTAAAATTACAATAACTTTTGATAAAGTGCACAGACTTTAATGAAACCAAGACTATATGTTACTCGAGGATATGTTCTATGATTTTCTGAGAGTTTTTATAAACGCAGTATTTTACCAGTGATGCGTGTTCAAACAAACAAACAGGCAGACAGACATTTCTAAAAATAATTGAGATGTATTCTATTACGTATTCCTAGACACATGCAACAATTTTTTTCACAAAAATCTAAAAAGTACAAACACATTCTTATTATATATATAGATGTAGTGATAATAATATCCCTATCTATATGTCACCAATATAAGATCACCTGGGTAACGAGTTTCGGATATGATCCACAAAGATATTGTACAGGTGACCATTTGACATAAAAAAAAAACAATGCGTGTATCAGTGCGTACACGTGGAGGGCGTGGAAGTTTCTTTGGCTTATATTGCTTGAATTATACATATATTATAATGCTCATAAACTATATACTATACGAAGTCCCGTAGTATAGATACTTAACTATACATTTACACATTTTGGTATACTTCAAGACCCAGACAGACACTCATACATACTTATTTTACGTTTAACGCGTAACGAAAATTTTCCCCTACCATGCCATAAGAAGTATCACTTCCAAAAAAAATCAAATATAGCTTTTGAAATGTAACGCCTCGTACGCCACCTATTGTAAAGGGGTTCTACTAATTCAGATACCTCAAAGGCCGGGTGCACAATTATTAATCACAAAATTTTTAGCGCAATCGGATGTAGAGTATACCTACCTAATAAAACAAAATATATGAGTAGTATATATCGCTCGAGATCGACGCAAAAAGCACACGCGATCGACCGTTTGAGTACCCCTGCTATACAAGATTCAACTACGGAGGCAACATAGCAGAGATACTATCAACATTATATTCTGGTTCGAAGGGTGTGGTTGATAACACGCACTAATAGACAAATCTCTCCAACTCAAACCTCACAAGTAACAATCTATTACTATTAGGACTAAGGTTCTTTTAATATTTATTGATCACTAGCTGAACCGACGGACGTTGCTCCGCCCTGGTAATAAACAATCTTGACAAATGATATACCAAAACTTTCCTCATGAATCACTTTATCTACAGGTGAAAACCGTATAAAAATCCGTTTAGTAATTTTTGAGTATATCGCGAACAGACCGACAGACGTGGAAAGAAGTTTGTTTTATAATAATATGGTAGTGATTACGATAACATGCAGTGACCATTTAAAATCGCTTTTTTTTTTCGAACTGACTACGCTATTTACCAAGCAAGGTCTTAACAGCTTCACCGGACTACTAAGGCGAGCGCTTAAGGCACTCAGCCGAATTTAAAATCGCGTTATCCATTTGCCTATGTGTTACTTCTCTACACATTATAAAACAAAGTCCTCTGTCACATCTGTCTGTCTGACTGTCTGTTCGCGGTATACTCGAGAACTCGAGAACTGAACCAGTAGATAAAGTGCTTCATGAGAAAGGTTTAGGTATATAATTTATCAAAACTTTCTTGATTACCAGGGCGGGACAACGTCCGCCGGGCCCGCTAGTTGTAAATTAAAAAAAACACAGAATCATCGTCATTATAGTTCTTTATAATAATCAGTGAACGAAATAGATACTCTCTCTCGCCACCTCCCATGAGTTGCGGCCTCGTATAGTATAGTCATTGGCAGATTTGTAGCACCACGTCATGTATATGCATAGGTCCGGGTGTCCACGTTTGTTTGATACTGAACTGTTTAACTGCTGTTCAATCCTTATTCTGTTTACTCAGTGCAATCAATAATATATTATGAATTAGTAGAATCAATTTACTGTCTATATAAATACGAGAAGTATATCTGTTATATTTGCTAAGTATATTATATATATGTTTATTTTTTCCATATTAAGAAAAGTATTTTTCTAATGAAGATGTTTGTATATTTTACTGCGCTTAACTTAATTTATTGACAAGAAACACAGTGACTTAAAAAATCAAATTATAAACGACATTAAAATACATTATCTCAAAAGAAAAGACATTTATAAGATCTATCATAATAACACAATAGGGAATAATCTAACCGGCGCCAGAATTAGCAATATCGGCATAATAACGAGAGTAGAATGAGGGGAGCACGATGCGCTTTGTGCGCGCCGCTCCAATGTCTGCGGGGCTTATTGGAATAGGGCTACGGTGTAACTGACAGCGGTTAAATCGTATCAAAAATACTTTATTCAGTTGAGGCGCTTATGAACGTCTAAATTACCACCGGTTCGGACAAATAACCGGGTCACCGAGAAGAACCGGTAACAAACTCGATCGGGTTCATTATTTTAAGATATCTATATTTACATTACACGTTACATTCGTTTTAAGTGGATGCACAGAGAGCAGTTAATTCCCGACATCCCCATCGTTCACATATTGATCCACTCTATAATAGCCTTTTAACACCAAAACCCGCTTGACACGGCGATTAAACTTACAGTATAACAAGCATATCACGTTGCAATCAGTGATTTTACGAAATTACTTTCTACTATTGATTTTCTCATTAAATATGAAGTTCATTAAATTTTTAAGTCTAAGAACAGAGGACCCTTTGTCTCTCGCTCCTCGCCTTACAACACAAGGAATCCAGCATCCGCGTGGTGAACCCATGAAATGCTAAGAAGTTCATTATCTCTAATAAGACTTAAAATTTTGATGCATGATGTATCCATTTACGCCTATAGATGTACATCGACGGTCATCTTGCCAAATCAAGTAAGAACTTATCACAATCACTTCAAAGATTCCCTCTAAAAAGGAAGTTATTATTGGGATTTTGTTGATATAATCATTTTTATAACAAGAAATATATTTTATCAATGTTGAATCCCATATTAGACCTGCGATTCTTTTGGTTTAATGAAAAAAAATCAAGTAATTTGATTTGTACACATAAAATATTTATTATTTTTATAACGTCTAATAAGAATCTAATAAGATGATATTATCCCGTCTATAAGTAAAAATGTCTTTACTTGTCCGGTTCGCTCGCACTAGCACCACAATCAAATCTCCTTTGTCGCGCTCCACTCGGTCGTACATACAATGTAGGTGTCGATCGGAAGTAATCATGTTTTATTCCTGCTGCTTCCCGCTTTCTCTCTCTTTCTGTTTATCAACGATTTCTATTTTAAACAGGTGTATTATATAATATATGAATACTGAGCATGTATTGTGATATATATGTATATTAAAATAGTTATTGTGAATATACAAAGCACTTGTAAGACCTCAAAGGCGTATTGTATTAACAATTAACAATATAATAATATAATACAAGTATAACCAATTAACAATTATCTTTTGGTCTATAATTTTTATTATTTCTTATTAATATTTTTTTAACATAATAAACGGTGAATATAAATATAAAATATTAACAGCCTTAAACAAATCTATCGAAATTTAAACACCGATTAAAGTTTTTCCCTCTTTATCTTAACTATATTATTAGTACGAAAAATAGATTTCAAAATTTCGTTTATGAGTAAGGTCGTACTAGCAATTCGAACATAAAGTTTTATACTCACCTGAAAAGTTTTCTACGTAACGCGTTAAATTCCATAAAATACTTTTGCCCGCTTTAGCTATAATTGCGTTATTCTTCGTTTTTTTTATATTGAACTAATTTTGTAATTGACGAAGCTCAGTTTATATTATTTTGAGTATTCCTCAATTAAAATTGGCATTAATAGTTTCTAGTATTAACTGTAGAATAACAAACCTTTGTACTCAACGTTCTGTGTTGTTAGACTTCGGTATAAAATATATGATAGTGTGATAAAATCAATGTTGCTTTATTGAATTATAATTCTTTGTTAAATATATAACAAAATAATGTCATTTACAACATATAGCGGGAATTACATTAAATATTTTTGTATGCTGAAGAGAAAAAAATATTTAAGGGACGTTAAAAGTCTTACGTTACCGCATACCGATTGCGGCCCTCAGAGACGCGCGGTTTTTTTTTCAAACTGACTATGCTATTGGCCTCACCAGAAACTTGCGGATGATTGAGAACTTGAATATAAAGACGCGTTACTTATATTCCGACATCCCGTATCGTTTGGTAGTTTTTTTATTCAAGTTCATTTATTTCATTCTGATGATTCATCAACCTTTATTTAATTTAAAAGCCGAAATTTCAATCTTACGTACATATAATCACAACATTGTCTAAGACCAGCGATCCCTAAAATGAGTTACGTTCGGCGAAAATCACACATGTCACTGAATGAAATTATTTTTGGCTGCTGGAATTATTATTTCAAAATAGGCTTTTAAATTTTCACTCTTATCGCAATATAACTAGTGCCCCTGAATTTGTTCTTGTCAAAATGTTTGACCTGTTGTTTTATAGAGACTGTAAGTGTGAGTTGTCGTTTTTTACTATTTTATTTCTTTAACTCTTTTACCGATTTTAAGTTACATCTGTTGTACAATGTATATAGCCTATATAATACTCCGATCAGTCATCTACCTACCATTAAAAGTCTTATCAAAATAGGTTTAGACATTTCGGAGATTAGTCTAGGACAAATAACATACACTTAAATATTATTTATATATATAGCCTAGCCGTTGCTCGCGGCTTCGCTCGTCTTAGTGTAGACTTGATTAATTCTTCGTGAACGTTATTTTTTTTTGGATGAAAGTTAATTTGTTATTCTCTGTGGAACGGACAAAGTATAAACAATTTCATGATGATCGGTTGGGTAATTAGGGCGTAAAAGCGTACCAAACAAACAAACTCACATTTTTTTTTCTCGAACTGACTACGTTATTGACCTGGTAGGGTCTTCAAGCTTCACCGGACCGGACAAACTCACACATTCATATCATTTGTAAGGATTAGGAATATACTGACTTTGGTATATAGTCATTCACTGTCATTTAAGTATAAAAAATCAGGTATTGTTGCTGGTTTAAAAATCTTTAAATATGTTGTATGTACATATTTGTTAATCGTAAATATTACGATCACATTAACCATCCATTCTAATACGCTATAGCGTAACAATAGATTCTTTATTGAAATACCTTGTTTGTGTACACAATTTAAAAAAAATCCTCTTTAGAACAGGTGTATGATTCTTTGAACATAAATCGCTACCGTCGACAACCTGTGGCATACGAACTTTATGACAGTTGGTGGGGGCGCACGCGCGGAACAAGTCAGACGGTTATTTGTCGAGGTAATACCGCGCCGCGCCTCCCGTCAACTTGTTTATTTTCAACCTATCTCCCCCACTCTCCCTCCCACCGCTACCTCCCTCCCTCACTCATCCCCCAACCCTGCGTCTCGCAAACAGAGCTCCGAGTGGAGTTATTTGTCATAGAACGTCGCTAACAAATTGTACAGTTGACTTGGTAACGCGAGACATTTGAATTGTGTGCGTATTGCAATTAAACAGATTATTATGATATCATGCGTTATTAATAGTAGCGTTTAGAAATATCTATTTACTAGCTTTTACCCGCGACTTCGTCCGCGTGGAATAGTTATTTTGGGCTACCGCTAATACGCAGCGGAAGATCTCAAAAGAAAAAAAAACAATTTTGAAATATTCTTCGTTGGTGCTCCGCTCTTATTGGTCCTATATCCTTCCTCGATAAATGAGCTATCTAACACTGAAAGAATTTTTCAGTCAAATCCGTTCAGTAGTTCCTGAGATTAGCGCCTTCAAGTAAACAAGCTTTTCAGCTTTATAATATTAGTATACATTGGTTTACTGTACTACAAGTTACTAATTACACGATGATATAGACCATAGATGAAGATTTATGTTTTTTGTATCATATTTTTATATACGTTGTTCGTTCGTACGATTAATTTGAAACTGTACAGTAGGTGGCGTGAGTGTGGTTTCAATTGTTTTGTTGACATGTCGTTCAGTACCAAATGTATGGCAAAATATTTGGGCGTCCCAAATACGTTATATTCTTACGCCCGTGGGTAATAAAACGATGTTTTTGGCGAAAGAAAATTGCGTTGGTTCGTAAAGACGAAAATAAAAACATACTCACTAGTACACAGTTACACTTACATCTTATAATGATGTGTGATTATAGTTCGCTTGTAGATCTCTTCCTTTTACTTTTTTCTTCACACCCGCGTCGATGTCCAGAATAGTACTTTTCTGTGGGAACCTGTAGCGCGCTTATATAAGTAGCTCATAGAACGGAGGATAGTAATATCTGGAAGGTTGCCATAATTTGGGAGATTTGAAAAGATTTTATAGAACTGACAGTTCAAAGTAGTCGGAGGAACAAGGAGTTTATACATTCCTTTTGCCCACGTTTCGATGATTCATCCGTTGTTTACTTTATTGAGACTTAACTTTTGGTTGTGGCTTCGCTCGCGTGAATGTAGATTTGACATATCTCTTGAGAACACTTTTTTTTTAAATGAAAAGTATACCATGTCGTTTTCTCTATGTTTTTTTAATGAGTAATATTTTAAATTCAGTAGTTAAGACGTAAAAGCGTAATAGACAACCTCATGGAAATATTTATAATAGTAGTTAACGTTCTAGAATTGTTTATAGATATCCGAAATTTTTTATATAGATCGTAACAATATTAAATGGAAATGATTATCAAGCACCTATACTTAACATTTAGATATTTTTATATGTAGGGATAATCCGTACATGATACTGAGATACTCTGGTTTTATTTTACCAAAACATCTAGAACTTTGTTTTTTTTTTTTAATATATACATATACATATATTTTGGTAACCAATCTTCGAAATTATTACTGTCATTGTCGAGTAGATAATAATAATATACCTAAGGTTCTTGTGATAGTATCAATGTACTGACAAGATGGTGGCCCCCTTGTTAGAAATTTCCATGGAGTTTTTGTGGCATCTCAGAATTCATGCTCCGAGGCATTATTTTCTATCCACTGGTTATTGGTTGTGCACAATAACTAAACTATATTAGATAAAACACTACCAATATTACAAAATATATAAAGTTAAATAACACAAGATTATGAATAAAATATAAAATCCATTACATGACAGACTAAGATCCCGCCAAAACCTCCCTAGATGTACTTCATGTTATTATTTTAAAGTTTATTCCCCAAAAGATTTATATTATTTAGATATAAATTATTTACAAAATTAAAATGGCGCCAATTTAAGCTCACGTTGACGTCTATACCAGTCGTGAGACTGTATCAAGACGCCAGCTCAAACTCATGTTATGCAAATGTATAGTAATCAGGGTTAATCATGAGTTCTGACTATTTCTGATTGTTGAGCATGTGTGTGTGAGTGTGTGTCACTTGATGTTGTGTAAAATTCAACGCAATAACATCCAGCAAAACATTATATTAACTCGATATTAGAACAGGAGTCGATGGTAGGGCCGGAGCGAGCGGTGTGTGGGGGGAACATTTGCAAACATACGTACGTACTGGCTGCCAATCGCGAACACCACTCCGGCGCGAGGGGGCACTCGCATGTTGCTCTAACTAGGGGGGGGAAGGTGGTGCAACAGGGAGGGAGGATAAAGGGAATGAGGGAAGGGAACGAATCGGCACACTCCTGTCTGTGAATATTGTTTCACGTTGTTGAAACGTCAGCGTCGCGTCGGTCGCAGCTATCACGGTTCTGTGAAAGGAACTCCGTGTCCTAGTAAGAGGTGGTGCTCGAACAGAGGATATTGGTTTGATGTCTCCTGGGCATATATTGAGGAATTTCCCAGGATTAATATTTTTTCATGTACCTCGCATCAGGACAGCTGTACCTATTTGGCCAGATCATGTTCTGTTGCGTTTGCATTTTTTGTATTTTTTGTTATACCTTATAGGTCTAGCGTTTGGTCCCAATTTCATCTGCTGTTAAATAACAATTTGGTCTAAAATGGTAAACATGCCGGAACACACCAACAGGTGCTTGGAGACAGATTTTTAACTTGAAGGTGGTAGCTAGTCAGGCGGCCTTAGAAACAGCCCTACCACCATGCCGATAGCAACTTGTGTAAAGTCATATGCATAGTCTTAATATATTTGATAATATTTGATATTATATCGTCCACCGCTGGAGTCTTTATTGAATGCTTAGTGCAGTTATAGTAAAACCTTAAGAGCCAGTAATTCGTCCAAGTAGCTGGCTAGTAGTTAGAGATCAAACGAAGCTCGAGGTAGTTCGAACTTAATATTCAGCGCTCGCCACCTCAAAGGCTTGGAAGTGTTTACGACTGTTTTATTTTGTACCGTTTTTACACGTATAGATAGATGTATATCGCATTTCTTTAAAATTAATTTTGTGTTCGAGTGAACAGAGGTGTTAATCAGAAGATGCCTAAACAAATATATTACGAGTACATATTAGGTATTCCTGGCCAAATTGGACGATTTGAAAAAATAAATTATTTCCTCAATTTTGTGATAAGTACCTCTCAAAATAACACTCCTGGTAAATTTTGTAATTTTTTTATTACTCGTTCAAATATAGATAGTTTTATTCTGAGCTTTTTGGGCACAACTTTTTTAAATTATCCAAATTTAACCAAGAAGGGCCACATCGTCATTTAACATCAGATGAGATGAGTGGTCAGATACTATAATCTATAAAGTATTATAAAAATCTACCTATCCTATCCCAATCATAATCTTACATATCCTAACTATTATTATGAATGCGTTTGTGAGTTGGTTTGTTGAGCTAATCTAATCGTCATGATATTTTTTACACCTATTTTCCGGGATATACAAAAGAACATATAGTAACCTTTTAAAAAAAAACTATTCCCGAGGGATAGGTGATAACTATATTATAGCAAGCGTAGCCGCGCGCAAAAGTTAGTTTGAAATATTTCGGTGATCAAATTCTCGTACACTTAGTTATGACAAACAGACAACACCCAGAGAAGTTGCTTATAAATAATAGGAAAGGCGGTTATTTGTTGTTGGTTACAATGAATATTTATAAAAATAACTGTGAACGTATGCGACAGACCCCCATATTGTTAGCTTCCCCTCCTTCCTTCTCTAAGGATAAAGCGCGTTGAGGAAAATCGGTAAAAATAAACCACTCACCGTATAAAGTCGAAGGTTTCTCCGCTAAATGGACACGTGTCCCGTTCAAGTTGATATACTGTCGAACTGTGTGGTACAATCTTTTCCATCCTGAGCAGCCCGTCCGTACAACGCGCTCTAGTGATGGACGAGTCATGTTTTAGGAAATTATCGATAAAAATAACGTTTTATCAAGATTCGACAAGGACATGAATGGAATAAAATCCTTACTAATATTATAAATGCAGAAATTAGTTAGTGTGCTTCTTACGCTTTCTACCTTAACTGTTCAACCGATTATCACAAAATTTTGCAAAACGTTTCCACCCAGAAGAAATCTACTCTTTCCGAGGGATTGATCAAAGCTAAATTAACGCGAGCGAAGTCGCGAGCAAAAGCTAATGTCTATGTACAGACAAGTGTAATTACTTTTAATTTAACCAATTTTTACGTCTTTTATTAGGATTAATTGTGGACTGCCTTCTTTTATTATGTTTTGTCATTTTTGTTTAATCCCATAATAATCCTTTTATCGATTTTGACTTATCTTTGTTAAATTTAACCATTACTTCTTAACCTATCTAAAAAAGCATAGATAATTTATTTACTCTGGAAAATCTTGTACTTACCATTCAAAATCTTGTCGAAATCAGTTCAACTGTTTCGGTGATGAGCCTACACTAGCAACGGACACTACAATTTTATTTATATGTATAGATTGGCAGAAAATTTATACACCGATATATAATTTAACAAAATGTAAAATATGAACGTCGATACATTTAAATCAATGCGCTTCATATACGGTGCATAAAGTTAAGCTATTAAGCGATTATTATGCGTAAATGTTTAAAACGCATAAACCGGGGGGTTTGACGCGGGTGTACTAATTAAGAAAATGCTGTCTAAATAACTGAACGTCGATCTGTTAATATTTGTTATGATGTCTTTCTGTCTCACTCATAGACTCACTTTTTATATTGAGATTTTTCAAACCAAATAATTTAACTCGTTTTACGAATTACAAATACAACAAAAAATAACCAAATAAGTGCCGTTTTGAAGTGATGCGCGTACTGATTTTTATTTATATAAATTTGGATTAGGTTATACGGACCGTAGTGACAAGCATATTTTGTATATCGAAATTTATTCAGTATATGTGGGTACGTATAAGTGTAGAGCATCCCTAGTACGGTGCCATTCAATCTGGCGGGGGTTATACGAGGCTAAATCGGGCCTCGGTATCAAGACATTATGGGTGCGGGGTATCCTCTTTTTACGAGCGCTTAATCCACGGTCGCTCGGTAGTGCTCTGGTTTGTTTCCATGCGACACGCGAATCCTCCTTTTAATATTTTTATTTTATATTCAATACGTACCACCAACACGTTAAACTTGATCTAAAGGCCATATCTACCATTGGTGGTATACGATTTGATAACTACAGAAAACGAAAGAATTACTTATGTATGATGTAATGTAATATTGTATGATAGATAATACATCTACTTTTGTCAAAATATAACATGGCCTGAAGGATATGTTAGCCAAAATGACTTGGCACGGAACGTGTTAAGGAGTACTCAGTTTCCAAGAAACATTAGATTAAGATGCTTTTTTGGCTGTAAACTTTCGTAGATTATAAAGCTTATTATAAATAGAGGAACGTAAATATAACTCAAAAGTAAAATAAACTTACCAGTTTACAAGATATTGGAAGATTTGAAAAGAATATAAAAATAAACGCAGATGGTTATGTAGGAATATTAGAGTGTACGTTACTTGGGACTTGCACCGGGAAGTAACTCCCACACCCTATCTAATTCTGGTTTTCAGCAAAGTAACGCTTTCATCGAACAATCGTTATGTCTCATATCACCACAATATAGATTCCCAATACGGTTTATAATTAATTTTGATGATTTTTTGTTACAGGTAAGATCGTGTTTATAATTTGGTACCTTATTCTATTTGTTATGGTAAGTTTTTCCTCTATTTATGTCAAATGTCGTGGTATTCTCTGTATTTGTAATCTGTAACTAATCTGTACGTCGAAATCATTCCTCAAAAGTCTTTACGGACCACTTTATGACTTAATCTGGAAATGACGCCCCTCTTTGTGCCTAGGCTGTTTTTCCGAGCCGGTGATAGATTTGACATTAACAAGCGCCTCTTCTGAGGGCCTAAATTAATTTATAATATACACGGTCTAATTATGTGATATGAGGTTGATATCGCACTGAAGTAATTATTCGTATACAGTAATACCCAACTAAGGTTGCCTCGTTTTACGTGAAATCGTAGATACGCGGTTTTCCTTTTTGATGGGCACGCGTATCATCTCTCCTACTCCATTCTGTTAGTATTTCGACAGGTGATGATGTCATCTAAAAGAACAAAAAATAGATCGTTTCAACCTGACAAAAAAAGGAAAACACTTTCTTAAGAGCGTAAAATGAATAAGTATATGCAAAGTTGAACCCTGACTTAACGTGAATTCGACTTGCATGGTTATGGCGACTTACCTATCACGTAAGTTCGGGGTATTACAATACTTTATAAACACAATCTTTCAATAACTGAAACAAAGAAAAACGTCGTATCGTTGGTGTTAACGGGCACGGGTAGTTGAAGAGCGCATGCGCGCGGCACTGCGGCCCCGCGTCGTACGTACAGCGCGAGGGGCACGAGCGCTCCATCGCGCCGGATCCATCTTCCGCATAAAGAATACACGAGACGCATTCAAAAACGTCGAGAATCTATTTACCACTTTGAGAATTCTCTCTCGTCATGCCGCTACATTTTGTTCTATACGTGTACTTGCATTGTTGTCAGGGGAATCGGCGATAAAATAATATTTACAATACAGAACGAGGCGATATATGTATTCGAGACAAAAAACTATCAGAACTCGTACTATAATACCATTTGGTGTAGTTCGAATAATATGGCAATTTGCAGTTTCTATTTTTTGTAATTTATATAATACCTAATAGGAACTCTGCTTTTGGGTCTAGTTTATATTTTTCATATGAAGATACATTATTAAAAAAATATATTATTCAAATTACTACTTGCTCTCTGCAGAAGGCGTTTGTGAATAGTATGTTATAAAATTAGGAGGGCCCTAAAATTATGAAGGGTGGTAAAAAAATATTTAAGTGTTTTGATTTGCTTTATTTATAATGCAATTAAGATCTAGTTAAATCTAAAAATAAACAATACCGTATAATAAATAGGTAAATAAACAAATACGGCGTCAAATTTATATTTATAACAAAAAAAGATAAGCGACAGTTCCATTGTAAAAATATGAACGAAACAAAAAATTACACGATGATCATATATTACAGTCGGTTAGTAATAAACCTGCTTCCGAAACACCTCTGGGTTCGTAACACTGCCGAGTTTATTCATGGTCCGAGAGAAGACAGCGAGCGGACAGACACCGTCAGATCTCGACTGTATATGTACAATGCAATTACGAACCGTTTGTAAGCAGTTAGGGAATAATGTACTATTGATAATTATCATCTTCTTACCCTTATCCCACCTAAGAGTAGGGTCGGGACAACATGTTTGTCATGTTGTGATATACAGTTTGGCATAATTTTTATGATCGGCCGTCTGCCTGACATCAATCCTCCTTAGGATAACTATACGATTGTACTATATATACGAGTACTATAGGAGTTTATCCAGAACTTTCTTTGATTGTTTTCTCTTGTTGCGTAAGATCAAAAGCATATTTTAGTACGCAAACGACATGTTTTATCATATTTGAAATCTTATAAAAACTAAAGCCAGACTTTCGGAAATCAACGTGCCACTCTTGTACTGAAATTGCTGAAACATGACGAAAAATGAGTGTCGTGGCTTCTTTTTATTTACATTCTTAAACTGGAATATTAATATTCAATTAATTAAATTCAATTAATCATCAAGTGAACCCGAGATAATCTTCGTAACAAAGGGTCGGATTCTGAAAACACATTAACTTGTAGAAAGGCACGTTCTGTCGAATTAACATAGACCATATTTTATTGTTATGGAAATTTATATTATAAAAAGTATAAACCAATGTTGTTCGCTAATTATACTTAAATAATGCTCACAGATATTTATTACTCTTATTTAATACTAGCTGACCCGGCCACACGTGGCTGTGGCTCGGTTATTACATGTTGAATTAAAATTGTGAAAATTAAAACCTAGTGCCATCTATGGGATGTCTATAATAATCGGTCCTACAGTTTTCTGTTGTAAAATTAATTTAAAGCGCCATCTACTCGAGACTGATGGAATTTACAATTAATAACAATAATCAACATTGATAATCATTCAATGTGTAATTAAAAAATATTGATGCAATTAATCGAAATATAAATTATTCTATCTCTCAAGTTGACCAAATTATACATAAATACCAACTTTTATGAAGATCGGTTCAGTAGTTTCGGAGTTCATCCTGGACAAACATTATGACACTGGTTTTTTATATATTTAGATTAGATCTGTCATTGATAGGTTGCTATAGTCGAGAGATAACTTGGAACCGTCAAGGTGAATTGCTCGAGTGTGTAAGTTCTGACACCTTTAAACTACTGACATTCCAGCGGCTTGTTTTACGATATGTTCTCTACTCTTACATAACATTCCGTTTATGGAGTGCTGTCCCTCTCGTAACTTGAACGGTATTTTGCATTATTTATTCATTTGACCCACTTCAGTTGTCGTAAACAACGTAGAGAGTCTAAAGGCTCTCTCTCTTGCTCTCATCTGCTTGTTTCATGAGGGGCGACCACTTGTATTTTTGTATATTTTATTACCTTACAGTTGAGCAAAATCGTACAAATATTTCCAAATATTAAATTGGTAAATGATTATTATTATCAAACGTGGAGCAACTGAAAAAGTACTGCATGGATAAAGCGAAAAGGTGTGCCATTTCTTTATTCTAATCCAGAGTTCTAATCTAAGAGTCCAAATATTACGCATTTCGCAAAAAAGCCTATGTTACAATGACATACTCTCGGCAAGATAGGCTTTTTTATAAAACACAATATATAGACCCATGTGTTATGTGAATTCATTTGGTGTTCGTATAAAAGCTATGAATACTTAGAGTTCGTAGAGGATAGTGCAAAAGGAACATATGTTGAGTCTTTCCTACTTGGGGCTGATAAGGGTAGGATGATGAAGCCATAGACATATTGATAAACTGTGACCAAGTGTACAATCGAATATTGGTCCAGTTTAATCTGCAGGACCTTTTATGGGTTGATGTGGTGACTGCCTTGTCGCTAGGGAACCATCCGGCAACAATTGTTCCTATCTCCATCAAGCACAGATTTCAATAAAAGCCAGATGGAGAGCTGGTAATAACTTGACAACACTGTAGAAATACGTGTAGACCAGGGAGCAAAATTACCGTATTGTCTTCCTTTTATAATTTTGGAAACAATTTTTACAGTAATTGGAATTACAAGCTTTCTTTTCACATTTCTTATCATCTGATCTCATCGAAGTAAATTTTTTTTTCTTGTACTGTCATCGAATTGAACTGTCGAGTCTCTGGCTATTACTAATCTAAAGGAAATACACACATGCTTGTAAAAAAATATGAGAGCGTTTATTGGACGACATTTTCTTAAAAGTTAACACGAATTTAAATAGTTGCTGTTTGATTCTATTTGATTTCTCGTGACCTTTCCGTGCTCCGTACTCTGATGCTTTTTGTCTTAAATATATGTCATTAATGTTTTGTTATGAGTTGTCAATATATCTATACCTATATATGATTGGCGGACATTTTCACTTTCAAACGAGCTACCTAAACATACATAGGGCGATAAAGAAAATTCGCCTCTTGAATATAGAAGAGATTTTATATAGTTTCGTATTTTTTATTATACACGCGTAATATGTAGTTTCGCATAAACCGCGGTGGTTACATTGATTTTTTTATACGACACAATAACGCCGACGGCAATATGTGTACGGAACCGATATGAGGTTTCGCAGATATTGCATGAATACCGGCTTGCATATTGGAGGAGGCTGTATTGTTGGTAACATTGCGCGACATATTGGATACTTCACTAACAGCGCGGTGTATTCGGAAAAAAACATGATTCGTGTTATGCTTAGGGAAGAACGTAGAATTATTACGTCACATGTTTTTGTCAAGTGAAAACTTCTATAGGCTGTGTTGAGCGGATTTTTTTGGGTAGGAGATAAATTTTGAATTTTGCATCATGACATGCCAGTAAGCGTGACCCACTGTATTGCGCATGCACGGCTTGCGTCAGACTAGTGACGCGTAATATAGCGGCCTGTGTACGTGTAATATATATTATTCTAACATTTAGTCATCGACAAGAATCAAGAAACTTGATCTGGGTTATCTTTTCATGGTACGTATTTTTACAAAAGTAGTTACAGTCGTTTTTAGCGGATGCACAGAGAGGGGCGTCATTTCCAGGCGTAATTTTTCAAAGTTCTTTGACAAAATCAAATGGGATTAGAAACATTCCTTAAATAGCGTAAGTAATACTGAACACTACTACAGTAGGGTTCCGTATAGGGATGCCAATGTTTTTTTCACTCCCAAAACATAATCGTAAAACTTTCATAATACGGAATTGCTTTTTCTTAGTCGGGACGGGCCTACAATAAATTGTGTTTTCAGTTACATTTTTTATTTACACTCAGTATATTTTATGGGTTTTACTATACGGATTACATTATTTTGTGAATTGTTTATTAAAAAAAAAAATCAACAGATTAATCGCCCCTTTTGCTAACACTAGCGGCACTTGTTAATTATTTACATTACGCTTGGTAAGTGGAAAAGTGGTATTCGCTGCAAATTACGAACCCGTACCGAACGCTGCGCATTATAAAAGATGTCCGCGACATATTTTTATCGACCCTCCCGATGAAATAACGACAGAAAACGATCATTACCAGCTTGTCTCTCCAAACAGAGCGTGCTGACGACCACGCCCGCGTAACCACAGATCACGCCGCCGTGGTCTGGGGGTAAATTTCGCTCCCGCACACCAGACTAGGCCCCCCTTGGCAGCGGTTCAAGCCTAGGTCCGTTACCTCGGCGTGGAGCCCTTAGGTGTGCTGCTCGCGCGATACAACGACACTTACAACAGGGATCTTACAACACTGCAACGATATTACACATATCACCTCCACACACGTGCACGCACACATGCTTACACATGAACGTGGAAGGGTTGTATTTTTTCCCTTATCGAACTGAAATAGTTTAGAAAAATTATCCGTCACGAAATACGTATAAGAGTTGTCGAGGTATGTATGCTTGGTACACATATATGTTTCAATAACTCATATAAGTATGAATATGTAGCTTAGCTTAGGTAAGCTCAGATAGGTCGCGAATTGCATGAGTCAGACAACAGCCCAAGCTGAGGTGTGCCGTGCACCCTGGAACTAGTTGCCCAAATAAATTCGGCTGAGTGCCTTAAGCGCTCGCCTTAGTAGTCCGGTAAAGCTGTTAAGACCTTGCTAGCTCAATACCGTAGTCAGTTCGAAAAAAAAAACTGGCGATCTTTGTGAAAGAAAGTATTTTGTTAATGGAATGGACTGAAGGTGAACTATAATGGACTAATGAAGGTACAGGAATTTATACAAAACTGTACCATATAATACATACAGAACCGTTGCAACATTACTTTCAAAGCACCATAAATGATTCGCTTGACTTGCAGGAGAATGATTTATTTTGCGTTGCTTGGATTGCACCGAGTGGTTTCAATGTGAGTGACGTCTGAAATTAATTTGTTATTTTTTGCGTATACCGAAATTATCGCATCAGTTAAAAGTATGTCATTTGTCATTTTTGGGTAAATTTAATCATTATATCATAACTTTCTGTAAACTTAAACTTCTAATGCCCATAAATAAATTGAATAAGGATTGTTTGATTTGTTCACTAAGATGTCAAATTATTGGGAGCAATCGGACTAGCGTTATTAGAAAGGCCATACTTCTTGGGCTCTTATATGACTGAAACTATAATACTAGCAATAGTCCGCGATTTTGTCCGTGGTTTTGTTTATTTATAATATCGTATGTTTAATTTGGAAGTATTTATATAATAGATACGTTGCCCTCGTAGGGTAGAGAACTATATTGGGTGCTCTGCGGCGAGATTATATCTCACGGAGCGCGAGCGGTGGCATACGAATAAGTAGGTACGCGGGTACATTAGTGTCTGTCGTGCGGCGAGATCGTTATTCTGTTTCTAAAGTGTTACCACATGTCGATAATAACGCAACGCAGTCTATTTTAACACGTTATGTTTCGTTTAGTATTAGAGGAAACATAAAATACGCTTATATTCGATATTAAAAATATTTATAGGTCTTTAACGCGATTCTTAAGTATCACAATTATTCGCAGTGTAAGAAACACAATATCTTGGATACCGAGACAGGGTCAGCTGTAGAAAGTAATGTTGGTACCTGAGTGTTAAGCGTACCTGACTAACTTTTAGTTTACAATACGGCCTCAGTCAGTGGCCCTGAATCCCTATCAGCATGTGCATGATGATTGTATATTTTTAATTTAACCAACACGTTGAATACAATCACTTTCTTGTGCCTTTGTAAAAAAAAAAAACTTATCTGATGATATCCTAGTTTTATTTTATAAAAATATATAATTGAAAAAACAACATCACAACATACACGGAGTACGGGACTGTAGCGTTAATATAATACACACATTACACAATGTTCGGCTAAAAAGTCGAGGAGGTCGTGTTGATTCGTGTCTCAATCGCCAGAATTGATGCTATTTCTATTGTTTCTAGCCGAATGACGGTTATAATGTATCCACTTTCTCCACGAAGCATGAACACAATAACCGCTTTTGACGTAGACATAATCGCTTTTAGCGAGTCGTGGTAGCCGGCTCCGCGCCGTCACTCGGGGCAAATCTCATTTTTATTAGTGAAGTAATGTGGAAAGAGT
>MU158893.1:76609-87599 GCA_015888305.1 Antheraea pernyi | reverse complement strand
GAAAGAGTGGAAATGACACTGCACCGCGCACTTCCGACCCCAATACACGCTTATACCGCTTACACAGGTGTCTACTATGACTGACGATCCATTGTCGCTCATGTTTAACCCTACTACAAGATTCAAATTGGAATGTGGAGATTTCTAAATTCACGCATGCGTATCTTAAGGGACGCTTATGTTGTGCCAGTTGAACGCGCGACGTTGTCGGGAGCGTTCGTGCACCGCTCCGATATGCGGCGGTTTAGTGATGTGACCATTGTGACAAAACATCGATTGTTTGTGTTATGATTTGTCCATAAATCTACTTGTGTAAAGTGTTATACTGGATTTTATGCAGTGCTAAAATGATATACGGTTAATAAAATATAATGTAATCTCTTAAAAATTGTTAAAAAAATATCAAGTCTTCCTATTTATTTATTATTGATAAACGCCTTTCAATAAGAATATAATAGGTAAATTGGCTTTTGAAGTACCAGGCGACGATAAATAGCAAGCTCGGTCGCGGTCGCACCGAGTGCCACAGTTTATGTTTTAATAATGGAGTTTTAGCGGCGCGGATGACAGCCGTGAGCCGACGCGACGGTATGCGCAGTTCGCGGGGTGGTCGGCTATGCCCTTGTGGCTAGAATGTGTGGGATATTCCCGTGTAATACAAATATAGAATCGAGTTCGATACGGTTATAAACAAAATTCTGATCTGGTAGGTTAAATCGTGTTAAAATTGATTTTGTTCATTGATTAGATGTAAATAAAATGTGGTGTCTTAATGACTTCAATTTAAAAAAAAAAGACAATTTATTCGTTTTTGCAGTTTACAGGTTTCATCAAAAACCAATGTGTATCTTGAATAATTGACACAAGCAGAGCTATTTACCTCTTCCCAGTTATTATAAATTAAGTTTTAGATGTTCAGAGTGAAAAAATATATACATTTACGTAGTCCGTCCGGTGGAGGTGTTTAAGGCCTTGCTAGTTCTATGAAGTAGTCAGATCGAGAAAAAAGAATTACATTTACGACGATATGTTAATTATCTTTGATAACAATTTCTAGTATGAATTGTAGTTCAGTGTATAAAGTACCAAAAATTTAAAATATCAGAAGCACATATAGAAAATACAGATCGCGAGTCGGAAATAATCGAACATTCTCGTCGAAAGTTAGTTCAATTGAGTGACAATGTAATAATAAATATAGCCAATGCTCATTGAATCGATTATTTTAAGATAGAATCTGTTATTAAAACCAATTAAAAGTAGTTCTATTTTTGACAATCGCAGGCTGCGATTTATGTCTTTATATTACTTATCGCGTTTTTACATCCCAAAGACCTGTTTATTGCAAACGCATAAAACTAAGAGGGGATTTATGATGTCTGGCATGCATGTATGCCTACGGTTCCACGACACTATTTAGAGAGTTTGGTAGTTACGTTGAACATGTAAGTCAAATCATACCATAATTATTTGATCATCCCTAGATTTAATAATATACAGAAAAATCTATTAAGTTAACATTGATTTCACTCGACAGACGTGTGATATTTTGATTAGACAACCCTATCGGTCGTTCGGTCCTTGTCGTTTCATTTGGGCAGCGTTTTAATAATGCGACCGCGGCGTCCGGCCCGGTCGACTTGCACAGAGACCATTCCGCGCTCACTCTACGCCACAAGTGTCGGGCCTGCACGGGACGTTCCTACCCAGGCGTGTATAGGAAAGAGCCTTATTTAAAGGCTAATTATATTAAATAAACGAAATATAAAAACTTTGTTAGGGAAAGGAAAAAACAAAGAGTGAAATAACAGTTGAAAACCACCACCGCTATAATTATTTATAGTGTAAACTAGAAGTTCTATCTAGTTCCTCAAAATAAATTGTAACTGGCTTTAAGACTGTGGTTCTTTTAAAACTCGTTGGTAGTGATCAACATTTTGTAAATTACATTTCAATATTCTTAATTATATTTGCCCTGTTGTTAATTTTTCCATGGTAAATATTAGTTTTTATAAATTAATTCATTTTCGTTTTTTTTATTTCTTCTTATTCTATTCTTATTTTTCTTTGTCTACTGGTACATAATTTTAATTTTTCATTATTATAATGGTGTAAGTTGTATCGATGTGATAAAGCCTTGTAGGTTTACAGTCTAGTATGTTTCTTCTTATTATTGATATTATATTATTCATGGGATTGTTGACTGTTGCATTATCCACATTTGTAATTACATAAATCAGGTGGATTGTCACGTGTGGAGTTGCTACTTCATAACGTCGCTTCTATTAAAATAGTTTCCACGTCGGTAGTTCACAAGTGTCCTTCAAGAGTCTGTAGGGAAATGTTTATTTAATTTTACAACTCAACGACAGTGTGTCATAACTTTTGTTGATACAACACGATTTACTGCTACGGTATAACCGGTACGACTAAAAATAGTTTGTCGGTTTGTATGTTGACGCGAAATTCGTTTCCTACTGAACGGGTTTTGATCGTGGTTAAATGCAGTTAATAAATGCAAGATTTTTAGTTGAACGCTAGTCTGTGACACGTATCTTGTGTTTATAGTTTCGATTTTGATCATTCATCCTTAATATATCAAGGTTTAGAATTCTGCGATCATATAAATAAGCACCTGACATTATATATAATGTATTTTCTATATGTATAAATAAAACCAAAGCGTTTGTTTGGGTCAGTGTTCCACACGGTTGAGCCGATTTTAACGAGACTCTTAATGGAAGAAGAAAACGACTGTATAAGCGTATTATAATCTAGGCTATATATCATCAAACATTAAATTAATTATACTTTTTAATTGTAATACATAAGTCTCTGACTACAATCTAATTTTATGTTAAATAACAATGTGGTGTAAGATAGTAAACACTCGAAACCTAGAGCGGGGCTGTCTCTCGAGTGCAGCTACCATCATGTCATGGTTATATCACGATGTCTTTCTTCACCGAAAGCTTCGGCTCATTCGCAAGGAATCAAACCTACGTCCATCGACGCGGTATCCAAATACGCTAACTACATTACAGCCTTTATAGCTTGAAATTGGTAAAAGGGTTAAGCATACAATAGAAAAATATATAGAAAGAAATAGTTCGCAACGAATCAATGTAAAATAGGATAGTTACAGGCAATTAAGTTGCCGGCACTAGCTAAATGTTTTGTGAGACGCGTGATGGTTTCCAGTCGATACGGTCAGAGTTTCAGCAGAGTAAATCCCAAGAGGATGAAGTATTTCTGGACACAAATACGTGAGGCTAACGATAGCCTCTAATGGGGACTAATTGACGTGGATTTATTGACAGGCTGATCGCTACCAGTCGCTTCGTTTAAATTAGGTCGTTTGATGCCATAGGTTAGAGGGAACCGTGACCGGTGATTCGGTTTTAAATGTGATGCTGATTTATTAGGAATTATGGAAATACTTCTCCATTTAATAAATCCCATGAGATAATATACACCTCTCCAATGAATGATATGGACTTGATTAATTCTGGTTACACATGACGCATCGATTGATTTTAAACCCTATTAATTTGAAATCTATACAAATACAACATTCTGATTCTTCAATATAATTAAAATAATTATTTACTTAAAGTTCCTGCTTAAATGTGAATAGCAACGTTTACAATTAAAAAAAATGTCCAATATAATATGGATATTATAAAAGAGAAGCTTTTTTTAAAAAGACTCAAAGGCGACTAGTTTTTACATGATTTATTTTGAATTGAGCAATCTATACGTTTGACTTGACGATGTGTCTAGATTGATCTATCGTATTGCTGGAAGAGATACTGTTTACAATCAAGAGTATTGTGTCGTCAGTCGATGATTTTTTCACCGTTTTTCTGTTTAATTCGTTGGTGTATGTATCGAGGCAACGACATCCGCACGATTTCAGTTCAAAGCGCTCTCGGAACAATAATTCCGCTTTTAAATTGTTTGGTGAATCGTAAAAGTCGTTTACACGGAGGCGTTACTCGGCGGCGCCCGGCTCGTTTGTTTGAGTACACTTTAACGATCGAGAACGCTTGTGTGATTTCACGAATATCGCGTACCGTTGTCGCATTTCGCATCGTAGCCACTGTTCTTCGTTACAAACTGATCTGTACGCGATAATATGGTCCTGTAAATACGCCCGCCGACTAGTGCCGTAGTGTGGAAACAGACGTCACTCCAAAAATAATGAGTAATACCTACAGGAATCTACAATTAATTGTCAATCGACTCTTTGACGCTAGCTTAGGTTGAGACACGCGTTTTTACGCTATCAATTTTGCTATAATTCATTAATAAGTGACACTGCAGAACATCAATTTAAGTGCCGTTCAACCGATAACCATGAAAATTAGTATTATCCGTACTAATCCAAATTATATGTTCTTGGAGAATATTTGCACGTTACCTATTATGCTATCGCGCCATCTGTTGGAGACTGATGAAACTTAGAATAATTAACATTGACAATCATTTAATTTGTAATTTAAAAATATTGAGGCCATTGATCCAAATATAAATTATCCTATCTCTCAAGTTGGATCAAATTATACATAAATCCTAACGTTTCATGAAGATCGGTTGAGTAGTTTCGGAGTTCGTCGTGGACAAACATCATGACTCTGGATTTTTATATATTTAGATAACGTATACAAACGCAAACAACGTCGTGGGTATACATGAACGGTGCTTTTACATTTCATCGATAAGTTACAAAACGCTACGTAGCACGTTAAGCTAATAAAATTAATCAAAAATAGACTCGTCCGGTATTATAAACTTTCATTTCTGTAACTCCATATGCGTATGTAGCACGTGAAAGGGTTTAATTAGCTTTATTTTTTTTTCTCACTCGGCCGCGTAACGCCGGAAGTTGATTTACGAGGCCGGTTAACGTTTTATCCGCGGTCGCGTCGCACCGAACGTTTTAAATACGCTCTCCGCGGTATTGTTTTTAACGACACTGTACTTTAAAAACGTATTTAATATATACATAGCACGTCGCATGAACGCGCTGCGGTGAGTTAGTTATTTTAATGGTCCAGGTATATTTTACTAGGCGAGGATCGTCCGCTTTTTTTTCGAACTGACTGCTCTATTAACGTGGCAAGGTCTTAACAGTTTTACCGAACTACGGGTCGTCCGTAGTAACTTGGTGGTCTAAGGAGAAAGATTTTTTCCTGATTTAAATGACAAATCGGGCAGTGTTAATATAAAATACGGTTTTCTTATTGTAGTTATATTAACAAAAAGAAAATATTTATGAAATAACAAAATTACGTGTAGGACCAAAATTTTTTTTATTCCATATAGGCCCTGAGAAGACACTTACGAACGTCAAAACTACCACCGTTTAGGTTTTTTTTTCGAACTGACTACGCTATTGACCAAGCAAGGTCTTAACAGCTTCACCTGACTACACCACCGTTTAGGACAAACAACCAAATCATCGAGAAGAAGCGGATAGAAACTCGGTCTGGTTTATCTTATCATTACACACAATATATTTTAAGAACATGTATAGTTATAGACAGACAGTTACATTCGTTTTTGGTGGATGCACAGAAAGGGGTGTCATTTCCAGACGTCGCGTCACAGTCGTTCTCAAATTTCGACTTTAGACATAACCTCTAAGAAATTCATGGGTTTAACCGCACCTATAATTCTGTATTTTTCCATCGCACGATGATACTGAGAGAAAATGTTTATGTTAAGATTTTTTCACTGTATTCGCAAAGACCGTTGATAGGTCACGTTCAGTATTTGAATCGTAATCATTATATGTTCTATACAGGACGGATATCGGATCGATATTTTGCTGACGTTGCCCTGATGATTTTATAGATTAATTCATAGGAGGAAAAAAATAGCAACAATAGAAACCAAATAAAAAACAGCATTAGAAAAAGATCAATGAGTGATAATACTGTATATTGTAATTGTAGTGACTATTAAAAATAAACAACCAGTAGGCTCTCTCTTTGAAGTACAGAATTCATTTTTGTTATCAGAAATCAATTATAATAAACAGACTTGTTTAAATGCAGTCGATGAAAGCTCGTTTTGAATTGAATGGGATTGTGTATTCAATATCAAATCAAAATCGGGTGCGGCATCGATGTTTATCGACTCGATAAAGCAAACGGCTTGCCTTATATGTTCGTTCCGTTTCTGATGCTCTAACACTCGAGTCTTAGGGTTGTCGAATGAAAGCATTTAAATTTCTAGTTTTTATTTTATATAGCTGTGTCCGCGACTTTACTCTCGTAATTAAATCGCGTCGTTATTAAAATTAGAAGAACCTTTGGTAGAGTGAACCGATTTTAATAAAACCAAGACTAAATGTTACTCGAAGATGTGCTTTATGCTTTCCATTATTACATTTTATCGTGAACGCTGTACTTAACACAATATTGTACTGTACAGTACAACACAGTGCTGCATGTTCAAACAGACAGACAGACATTTTTAACAATGATTGTTGACATATATTCTATTACTTATGCCAAGACTTCTGCAACATTTTTTGTTCACAAAAATCTAATAAGTACAGAAACGTTAGATCTATATTCTTATCATATGTATAGATGCTTCTAACAGCCGCTGTTAACGAAACTCGCTTTATTTTAACACTAACCATATGTCATTCGTTTATCTTCATCGTGCCGTCTGCCATAAATTACGTAACACGTTAAGGGCAAACAAAGAAGGTCAACAAAGTGTATCATCATGTATAGTATAAAAGCGACGAGTCATAAGCTTAACTCTTAAAGTATTAAAATTCGTAATTGTAATGAAAAACGTAAAAATAAAAAAAGGTCGAGGCGATCATAAACGACTATCGACAAAGTGAAAACTGAAAATATTGACTCAATTGAATAACAGTGTTCTCTTTTGAATTTTTAAATCAATTATATAGTCTGAATTATTTAAATTTTATAAGCTGTATATTGAAGTTATTGGCATTAGTGTGGTTTTCACATCTATTGGCATTCGGAGCAATAATTATATACATTTTTGTACAGTAAATTGATTGATCAATCGTATGATGGCCTGAACAAGCTCAATACAAAATATCAATGTTATACCTACACAGGCCGCTATATTACGTGTCGCTAGTCTGACGCAACCTTTTTTTTTTTCTCTAATTGACTACGCTATTGACCCTGCAGGGTCTTCACAGCTTCACCGGACTACCACCGTGGTACGTCCCGAGCATGAAGATGTCATCAGCGAAGCGAACCCATAAGTTTTTAACTTAACGCGACGAGTGGTTACACAAATGTGCCCACCTGCGGTAAGAACTTGAGGGGAGGAGTTCTAAAACTCATGAAATCCATGTGAAGTAATTTATAGATGGTCAAGCTCAAAACAGTAACATTTTATATGTAATACATTTAAAACCATTTGAAAATATGGGTGACACAGCCGAACAAACCGATTCTGTTATATATAAGTAAAGTATTTTACTCCGTTCGGAACTTGCTGAGTCAAATCAATTAGTCTAATGTACTGCCCTCGGCTCGAAGCATCCTTACTGCGCTGATAGGGTTCTCACTACACTAGAAATAAGTCGAGAATTTATTTTACCCTCATGTTAAGTAGATCGAGAGCCATGATCATCATTGCGTATTGATTGTATTCTATGAGCAATCTATCAAACTGATTTTTGGCAAATTGACAACCCTTTAAACACAACCGCAGAATCACCTACCGCATCCAAATCTGAATCTAAACCATTCTTGAATCCGCATTAACACTAACAAAAAAAATATCATCAAAATCTGTCCAGCCGTTTAGGAGGAGTTCAGGCACATACACACGGAGAGAAGAATTATACATATAACGAATATAAATCGCGGTTGTGGTATAAAAAAAATAAGTCCTCCTTTGTGGCATACTTTTAAAAGGCGGCAGGCACACTATTATAAAATTATAATTTAAAATTATAAAATGTCACCGGTAGAAATCAAAGAAGCAAAGTTAATAATAAAATCGTTAATAAAAAAAACCATTAAACTTTTATTTAAGCATTGCGGCATCCCTGGCGAAATCGAACGCTTTTAATTATTTATGAGGAGATCGTATAGAGTGCTCCCGCTTCGAGTGAAACAGAATGGCCGGTGGTCGACACAGCCGCTAAATCATGAACGACGCGCGAGCCTCGACATGTACACAATGCCGGTACAGCGTGCTATATAGTGCTGCTCATCTATCGGATTATATTTATCGATAAGTTATAACGTGTATTTACATCACTTACATAATTAATAAAAGAAAAAAGTTGTATGTAGTGGTGGAAGTGCAACGTAGTATTCTGATTTGTTTTTAAGAGAATGAGATTAATAAACTATGGAGGTGGTAAACATTAGTTTTCGGAAATATTTTGTAATATTTTAATATATATTAACGATGTCAATAATACACGACACAGTATAATTTCTAAAAGTGCGTGATCTACGATCTAACAAAATAATGTGCTGTAGATTTCAATGTTTCTGTCTCTCTCTCCCGTTGTTCACTACATATTATAAAACAAAGTGCTCTGCCACGTCTGTCTGTCTGTCAGTTCGCGATAAAGTAAAAAAACAACTGAACGGATTTTCATGCAGTTTTCACCAGTAGATAAAATGATTCATTAGAAAGGTTTAGGTATATTATTTATCAAGGTTTTTTTATTATCAGGGCGGAACAACGTCCTCCGAGTCCGCTAGTTGTATATATTTCGAGTACATTAAGAATATACTATCTCATTCTCTCACAACCTAAAACCTGTATATATTTATAGCTACCTCTTCTTCGTTATACATTTTCGTTTCATAAAATCCAATTCACACCACCCCAAAAAAAGTTTCACTTTAATTTTACACGCCATACAGTGATATCGTTTTGTACCTGTAACGTACCCTAGGTGTTTGTTGCGAATGTACTAGTCGGTTCCAATCTATATAGAATACTAGCTACCCGCCCCGGATTCGCACGGGTGTGATAAAAAATATAAGACTAAATACTCCCTTTACAGGTAAAGAATACGTAAAGAAATAAATTAATACAACTAAATCTTAGTATTTTTGAAGAATTCTCTTGAAGTTTTTGGCGTGATCTTAGTGTGTCTATCTGTTCTAATATGATACGGTTACATACAATCGACAATTGCTTTTTATTTATATGTATAGACATTTTATATTTCGACGTAGTAGCATTCGGAAACAAGCTTTATGTTATATATTTAACCATCCGGTTTCTGAATTATATAAAATAGAGACAATCGAATTACGAAAATGTATGTAAACAAAGTGTTGTAAAATATCACGTGTTAAACGAAAGACAGTTTCCACGCAAATACAGATAGTAAAAATGTTTTCTATTTTTTTATTATAAATAAATCTATAAGATCAGAAATTTATATGTAAATTGTAAAAATGATTAATTCAGTGTTGTGTATGAGTGCCCGCGCGTCTGTAGTGACGTCGTGCGATAATGACGATATACTGATAACGCGGGAGTGTCAGTGATTGTGTTTGTACTGGATATAATGGATTATCGCGCTCAGCACCCCATGATGAACGTCGGAACGCCGTATGCGCCTCATCCAGGTGATTATTTACCTATATCTATGTATTGAGTGATTGTATTTACAAAACAACTGTAATTTATTGTTACGTAAACTTTGTCCGTGTTATTACAAAATAGTTAAATACGTATTAAATACTTGGTTTAAAAAGTTTCCTAATAAATGCACCGCGCTGCACCGACGCAAGTTCGCGTTGTCCTTTTTTCGCAAGTCTAACCTAACGTAACAAAAACGAGACAAAAGAGCAAGATGACGAACATTCAGCGACCGCGGTGCATTTAATATGAGGCCTTTTTGAAGCCATGGTTCAATACGTATTTAACACCGTGTGTTTTCTTATTCTACAAGAGCTAATGCCCGTGACTTTATACGGGTTAAAATGGAAATTGTTGCTTATCTTGTATTTTTTAATTGTATTCCATTATTATTATAGTGGTTGCCTGTGTTATATTATATTACTAACTGATACCCGCGGCTCCGTACGCGCTTTTTAAAAATGTATTAAAGAAATGTAAAATTGTGAGTGGATGTGTACAATACAGAAACGCTTTTTCAAAAACATTTGTAATTACGATACGAATGCCATCTACTGTAACATGTAACGTGTACATTAGATATATGAATACCAATAGTATATCGAATGGGATGGGATTTATCATCAGCAACATACCTGGAACTTCAATCTACTATATACCACTCTCAGTGCTCACTAACACTATATAAGAAAGTAATGAAAATTATAAGCTATACATTATCGAACAATATATCTTAATTCTTTTATTTTATAGATAGATATAATATGCCCGTGTTGTCGATATACTTAAGTTATTCTTATACGTTGCTATAATAACTGAGTTATGTAGAAGCAAACGTGGTAAATAAAACAATATGGCCGCCAAATTGACCAAAAATATGATATAATTCATATTACTTATAAATATATGACTTTCAATTATGTATATTTATTCTTGGGAGTCCAGTAAGGCACACGTCTCATGTGGTTGTAACATATTTTTATCAATTTCACACGGACGACTGCACAGGTAGCAATTAATCACTACATATTGTACCAATTAAAATAAAAAAATCATTAAAATTGGTTCACAATTGACGAAAATAACTAAATAATAACATATATAAAAAATACATACAACCGAATATAGTAACCTGCTCCTTTTTCGAAGTCGGTTAAAAAAAGAGTCCTTTGTCAGTTTATCTGTTCGCGATAAAGTCAAAAACTACCATTTTTATGCCGTTTTCACCAGTAGATACAATGATGATTCGTGGGGAAGGTTTAGGTATAATTTGTCAAGATTTTCATTTCATTATCGGGGCGGGACAACGTCTTCCGAGCCCGCTAGTTATCTGCCCGTAAAAGCCCCGTGAAAGTCGGTCCAATCA
>MU158893.1:41219-76543 GCA_015888305.1 Antheraea pernyi | reverse complement strand
TAATGTCTGTTATCTACCAGTAAATACCCCTTGAAAATCGGCCCAAAGTAATGCGGACGAAGCCGCGGACAAATAAAGTAGAATATGTCAACCGCTATAATTTCGGTTATCTGGCAGTAAAAAGTAAAATTCCCGTTAAAATAGGTCCAGTCGTTTTGGAGATTACCCAGGACAAACAAACAAACAGACAAAATATAATAATATAAAAATATAGACAAAGTATAAACAAAATTTTTTTTGGTCATTTGTAGCCATATCCATTCATCAAAAAGTTGTTATTTTAATTGTACAT
The DNA here is from genome assembly GCA_015888305.1 of Antheraea pernyi. NCBI lineage: Eukaryota > Metazoa > Arthropoda > Insecta > Lepidoptera > Saturniidae > Antheraea > Antheraea pernyi. The sequence continues at coordinate 76,251 of MU158893.1, read as the reverse complement.
ACACAAACTTTATTTTTATAATACGTAATAGAGAACAAATAAAAAATTAGAAATAAAAGTAGTATAAACTTTTTGCATAGGAAAACAAAATAAACTTCGAAAATGTTTGCGATAGAAACTTACCACGTTACCATGGCAACGTATAAAATACTAACGCTTTTGTTTTATGATTATGAAGACTAAGAAGATAATAATGATGGATAAAATAATGTACGACATATTATATAGAAGATTTGGCGCTTATGCCTTTATTGTAACTTGGACATGGAAGAAAATTGATTAAAGGATATATAAGAAATACCTATATTGACAACTTCAGAATTGGCAGTATGGATTAATTCCTTCGCCTGTCCTATTGAACGAATATTATTACTACTACAAACGAAATCTCTCAAAAGGAAAAAAGTGCCCGATTTTGAAACATTCTTCATTGGTGCTCTGCTTCTATTGGTCTTAGCGTGATGATATATAGCCTATAACCTTCCTCGATAAATGAGCTATTGAAACCCGAATGATTTTCTCAAATCGGAATGGTAGTTCCTGAGATCCTAGCGTTCAACCAAACAAACAAACATACAAACAAACTCTTCAGCTTTATATATTAGTATAGATTATTGCTTAACTCCTATGAAGCAGCATAATTATATGTAACCCGAATATTACATTATAAATTTCTCTATCTGTCAATGAAATTCTCGTCAAAATTGGTTTATTCATTTCGCTTTCAAACAACATATATTTTCCAGATAGCTTTGTATTATAGGTTTTTATATTTTCAGGACACTATCAAACATATTCTATATCATTAAACTGAACTAGACCGCTAATATCACTGCTAGGACATTGTCCCGCTCTGATTATTAAAAAAAATACCATGACAGATGATATTCCTAAACCTCCCCTATGAGTCACTTTATCTACTGGTGAAAACCGCATGAAAATCGGTTCAGTCGGTTATGAGTTTACCGCGAACAGACAGACAAACAGATGTGGCAGAGTACTTTGTTTTATAATATGTAGTGATTAATACACTTGACGGTATAAAGTGGAGGGTCTCGTTTGATTGTCATTCTATTTTGCGAAGGACAGTGCCGTGTGACTCGCGTACTGTCCCTGAAATAAATGTCGGTATGCCATTTGGTCACGTCACAGACCGCTGACGGTTGACACGCTCACGCGGCCGATGTAAACCCGATAATTAACCCAGAGGTCAACTGGAGAGGTAAATGAAGGCTCATGAGTGATTACAATTAATTACCAAAAGCAGATCATTCACCTAATCAGATTTACTTTATCATACGGCGCCGGGTTGACACCGGTCCAATCGATTTTGACAGTGGCAAATATTACAGTAAGGATTTTAGCAAAAGTGGTAAATGATATTTAATGTGATTTGGTTGTATATCTTAATTCACAAAGAAATGCCGATCTTATGAATGATTTACGTAAAAGCACTGTAAGTGGATATTGTATATGAATACCATCCCAAAATGACTGCAGATTATAACTTCAGTAAGTTACATTGATCACTGTATGATGGCTAAGCAGTTTGGTGTACTAGCAACCTAAAGTAAAATGTACTATAAAAATAACGTGGAAGTCTTGACACGGTAAGCTAAATTATTTTAGAAATTATTCGTCTTTGCGATTTATATTTACATCTTTGTTTCAATAGAAAAGATTTTCATCGAAGATAAATTATTAGATTAAAATAAATGTACTAGGAATTATCCCTGAATATGTCGTAGCATGGTGAACTTATAAGGTTGCGCGCGCACGATTTTGTGCGACAACTTGTGGGTTGTAGTTTCGACACAAGCGGTTAGCGTGTTAAAAAAAACTTTACTACTTGTAAAATATTTATTTATTGATGTATATTTTAACAAAAAAGCCATAGTTTTTATTACTGAATCGAAATAGTAGTACCGTCAGTATAGTTTTTTTTTACATATTGCTTATATGACAAGTTAATCGTATGAATGGTGGGTTAAAATTTAGCATAGCTGTTATAAACAATATGCCAATGGAAAAAGCTAAAAGTTTGTAGCTTTGACGTGGACTCGATAGGGGAAGTATTCAGTCTACACGGTCGGGTAGTTCACAGGGGGTGCGAAGCGAGGGTGGCGCCGTGCCGCCGACTTGCTTGACGCGGTATGTATGTTTGTATGTGTGTGGAGAGTAAAGAGGGGTGGGGGGTTTAACGGGAAGCGAGATCCGTCCGGAAATGGCCATCAGATTTGTCGCGCCCCGCCAACCCGCCAATTACCGCCGCGGCGTATCTGCTCAACACGGATAATTTATATGTCGGAATTGTGTTGCCAGATGCGAGTTTGCGAAACTTGTTGTAATTTCTATTTACTCTGGCGATAGTTCTCTGTTTGAGAGTTGGGAAACAGGATAGACAGGCTGTAACTAATTAATATTTGTTGAATCAGAGTAGATATTGTAAACTTAATGTAAAAGTAAATAACAACGAACGAAAAGATTTTTTTATAATTATAACAAATTTATACGTTCAATAGAAACAATTATTAGTTAGTATAGTACAATAGTAGTATTGACGTTTGACAACCCTACTAAACGAGATCAGAACTGAAACAGACGACATATTTGTTATTTATTCCCCCCGTTCAGCCAATGTAGGCCGCCAATTACAGTTGCAACGATTCTGGTCAATGCACACTATATATTCAGGTATGTGACACCGGTGTTGTCTCGGCTTCTGTTGTTATTTCATTAATATGTTTATTTCGGATTTGTTTCTGTAAGGATACTCGATTATATCATTAAATCCTTCATTATTATGTTTCGTTTGCAATTTGAGTAATATTATTTATCTGCCTCGCCTGTTGATATTATGCATGGGATCAAGTTGTTACCTGTTGCACATTACATAGCAGATAGTATGGAAGAAATATAATTCAAAACTCAAAGCAACAAGTGCTTCTACTTGTTGCCCATACCAGATGAAGTTAGATTATAATTTATTGTATACCTTGTTTATTACGTTAAACTTGCGATGATTATTATCGAAATGTCCAATTATATATTTTTTTTATTGTAGCACGGCAAAATGACTGTACTATGTCTGATGGTAAGCATAGTACAATCTAAAAACAATGGCGACCACCGAGTAACACACTGTCCATCGCCAGTCGCCGCTGCCATGCCGGCCTGCGAAAAGCTGGATATGCAAAGGCTGATCCCGGAACGTGACCCGCAGAAGCGAATCACTATGACGGGTTTTTCGCCATATACATGGTGGTTGCGACCCAGTCAGGCTGTAAAACCCTACCACCCAGCTTTCACCATTGCCTCGTTCGTTATACAACAGGGTGCATGCACCACTTTGAATTTGGTTTGAAAATTTGATGAAAATTAAAATTACAAATAATAAAGCACAGTTCCCGGTTTTAAAATTGCAAATTACAAGGTTTGAAATAAAAAAATAAAAATCCGATGTCGTCGTTAAGTCTCTGTACGCGTCCGCCCGAGTTCCATTGCTAAGCGTTTGCTTTGAAGGTCTAGGGACGGTAGGGTGTAACTCCTGAAGGGTTGGCAGCACTTTACCTCATACACATAATCAATGTAGTGTTGTCCATAAAATTGTGCATTTTGCAAAACTTTTCAAAAACTATCTGTTAGAAATATTCAACAAAGACTGAACTGTAATCCTTACTAATATTATTAATGTGAACGTGAGTTTTTTCTTGACGTTTTAGCGCCTCAACTACCCAACGGATTATCAAGAAATCTTGCATAGACTTTGTCAGGGGTACAAAAAAGATCTTAGGATATCTTTCATATAGAAAAAAGTATTGTTCCCGAGGTATAATTGTATTTATTACATATTAATATAAATTATAATTATTTATTGTTATATATTATTTTACAGCACATTTAAAACATAATTAATTTTGATATCTACATCATCCTACTACTAATTTATAATTGTATACTGAAAATAAAATCTCTCAGGTAAACTATTGCTACCATTTACCTATAGGTATAATCTATATACACGCGAGCGAAGCCGTGAGCAAAAGCTAGTTATATATATATATATATTGGATGCTGGCGTATCTCCTATCGATTGACTCGAACACTAATTAATTGGTCACTTTGAAAGTGGGCACATCTAAATGTTTGTCCATGGAGAATTTTTTTATAATATCCATTGTACTATAACTTGCCACTAGGTGACGCTGAAGCGTATCAACTTCTGTACCGTTTGAGCAATCGTTATGAAAATTGGTGCGCGTAGATATTTGAATAGGAAAAATAATTTCTCGTTATCCGTTTTGCTATAACATAACTATTTACTAAAGCGAAACCGCGGGTAAAGTTAGTAATAATTATACTAATAAACTTCCGACATGTTATTGGTAAGAGGAAGAAATAAATATGTGCAAATAAAAGCATGGTATATTATACGGTTGGCAACCTTGACTCGGAACAGTCGGAGGGGGGTGGGGGTGGTTTTTATCGGTTCCGACGATCCTCACGGATAAGGGCATTCGTACCGGTTTATGTACGGTTATCCGGACTTGATGCGCTCGGGTTTTCACGTCTCTCGATTCTGGGTAGATTATCGAATAGATTATATTCGATACTTGTTATTCTATTCTCTTGAGAACATAAATAGATTGATAAATGGCGTTAACCTTTAAGCTGCGTAGTAAATGTAATTTAAAACGTCTTTCCAAAAGATGTATGTTTTTAAAGGTGTAATGAAACCTAATATCATTTTTCATGTACTGTTCTTCAGCTTATCGTTTATGTGTGCAATACCCTTAACTTAGAGTGAGAAGTAAGTCATAAGAGTAAGGAGTGTAATGTTATCTTTCAGCCAACACAGCTCTTGAACATTGATCATTGATATTAGTCTAATCAAATCAGAATTAACCAAGATAATATCACATGTGAATGAAATCCCAACAATAAACTTCTCTTTTCTAAACAATATTTATACAGAGATGATGAACAAATCTCGTGTAAATTGTGTTTACCCGGCCGCACCGAGCGGCGTCTACACGCGAAAGTTTTTAATTAAAAGCCGAGACGAATCCCGGATTATCGTTCCGAGATCCTAATAAAAATTCATCAACGAAAATACGCTCCAGCAGACCAAGGAATAAGTTTATATTGTCCACAAAATTCGACTCTGGTGTCGACAGCGCAAATCACGTATTCAAACAAATAACTCTTGAACTTCTCTCGTGATAAACTGCGTTGTATGCCTCTCGACACAGTGTCTATCTTCCCTCGACGCAGTTGTTAATACGAAGCGGCCAAATGGAAATTGATTCGCCCCAATGCGAAAGGTTGTATAACGCTAGACGGTTCAGTTTTGAGAGACCTGTTGTTCTTCGATAGGATACCCCTCTGTGGGGTGTCTGTGTATAAATGCGCGGGACGAGGTGGATCAACTTTGGTTGGTAATCCGCTGCTTCGAGGGGCGTTTACAACGTTGTTATATTACGAGTGGGGTGCTCCCGAAGCGACGGGGGTGTAATATTACTGTTAGTAATCGGGTTGATCCCGGCGAAGTTAGTAACAGAGTGCCGTGAACTGTGTTTCTGTAGAGTAAAAAACAGATGCGGCAATTACTTTTATTTTTGTTTGTTTCGGTATTTTTTGTTATTTGAATTGTCTTGTGGGTTATCCACGTTTGTAGTCCTGCATTGAACTCTTTTGAATAGTCATATCCTTTGTTGATAATTACCATTCTTGTAAGTAAATGCGGATTTGTTTATTATGGAACAAGTGACTTTTGTCCGCGGCTTCGCTAATATTAATGTAGATTTGTATTGTTTATATTCAGCTCTTTTGAATGACGAGTTTGCTGACCACTGGGCTAGCCTATCACGTAGACGGCTTTTTACATTCCGAGCGTTAGTGTGTAAAAATATGACGAAGCTCTTATGAGAAGCAGTAAACGTAAAATTTATGGGAGCCAGAGACCAGTAGCTTATAGGCAACAGGGTATCGGTGACAAGTATTTGTTTACAATGTAGGCACGGAACGGTTCGTTGGGTGAGTGGAGGGCGTAGAGGGGTAAAACCCCTCCGGGGTACGACGCGCGCACCTCACAAGTAAGTAATGAAACTCCGCAGACGGTGCTTCCAGTATAAGTGAGTTTAGTACGGGGCTACCGGTGCAGCGTCCGCCGACATCGCGTTTTAATGACTATTTTTTTATCTTTACCCTAATAGGAACCATTAATAGACTTATCGTTTGGTCTGGATGATAAGTTATCCGAGTTTCTGTATAGAGCTGGCTATTTATAAAGCTCGTTATATATGGTTTGTACGTGTCATTTTAAGAGTTATTATATTTAAAAGCATTTGATACTCGCTTCGTCGTCTGCGTTGCTTATTATTTTGTGTAAAATATTTTATGTATAGATGTATAGAAGAATAAGAGAATTAGAAGAAAAAGAGAACATAAGAAATTTGAAAGCAAAAATATCTAAATGTAAAATCTAAAAAAACAAATATGAAAATAGAAAGTCAATGACTAATTATTTTTAAAATATTTACGTTTTAGCTTCTATCCAACATCTACATCTGATAATAATATTTATTATAAGGCAAAGAGTAATCTATACTAATATTATAAAGAGGTAGAGTTTGTGACGTTGTAAGGGGTAATCTCAGGAACTACTGGTCCGATTTGGAAAATTCTTTCAGTGTTATATAGCTCATTTATCAGGGAAGGTTATATATCATCACGCTAAGACCCATAGGAGCGGAGCAGCAATGAAGACTGTTGCAAAATCGGGGTATTTTTTTTCTTTTCAGAGCTTCCGCTGCGTTTTAGCGCAAAATAACCATTCCACGCTTACGTATTACCGCCCAACGAAGTGGGCACGGGTCGGCTAGTGTGTAATATGCTCTATATTGCGGTGTTCTCTTTATTGACACAAATACGTTCGAAAATAAAAAAGTTCGTTGTACTATTATAATAACAGCGGCACGCTATGATGACTGTTTTGACACATTAGTGTAGTAACGTGAAATGTCAATTTATTTTTGAATAAAAATATAAGCAAATGCTGATTTGTTTTGCATTAAACATTGACGCGAGTTTGCTAGAGGTGGTAGTTGTGCTGGCTAGTGATGCTATATAGAAAATTATATATAGGACTAGCGGGCCCGACGGACATTGTCCTGCCTTGAAAACAAAAAAATTCTAAAAGTCAACCCGCAGCACCACCTACCAGGTCCAACTGTGAATCTAAACCATTCTCGCATCCACTGGAACACGCACATAAAATTTCATCAAAATTGGTCCAGACGTTTAGGAGGAGTTCAGTCACATACACACGTACAGAAGAAAATTATATATAAAGATATAAATAGATATTACATAATTTAAAATTTTGAAAATATAATAGCCGAATTTTGTTGTAATTGAGTACACTAATAATTATAATCCATTAACGCTAATGTCAAGCGGCGCTGTTTTTTGTTATTAGTAAAAACCTGAAAAGATTTGTTCGCAGGACCATGTTGTATAATTAGATATAATAGTAGTTAGATAGATGTACACTAAATGTACAAACAAACCTGTGATAAATTAGTTCTATGTCCTAAAATTATATCATTACATAGTATAAAACAAAGTCCCCCATCGCGTCTGTCTGTCTGTCTGTTCGCGATAAACTCAAAAACTACTGAACGGATTTTCATGCGGTTTTCACCGGTGGATATATTATTTATTATATTTAATTTGTCAAGGTTTATAGTCAGAGCGGGACAGCGTTTGCCGGGCCCACTAGTATTTGATAAATTTTAGAATCAATTGTACGCCACTATCTACAATAAAGAATAGTAATGTGCACCTTCCAACATAGTTATTAATTTGTAATAATGATATCATAAGATATCATGAGCGAACAACCGTCAAAACGGCCATTATAGCGTGCCGCTATAATAATGAATAACTCGCTATACGCTTATAGATGAGTCCACAATGGTAGGCGAACGTAAGATCCAATGTTCCGTCTCAACATCTCAGCATCTTTGCGCTCGTTCGCCTCTAATACATTAAAAGCAATCTTAAATAATAGAGGCTTCCGCCAGCTCAAACGTGAAATTTACTACAGTATTTAAAATGCAGGCTGTTTGGGAATATTAAATATATTTTATAGTCAGATTTCCGTTTTTCATTTCTTCTTTCGCGCTTTTATAATCTGCGCTGATAGCGATCCAGTTAGCGGAAAGTGTTTTTTTATTCTATAACTGATGTATGCGAATCGTTATCATGACGTCATTTAGTAATCCTGTCCAGGATATCTACTACGGGTTTCTTTAGACTTCGAATAAGACTAATTAGTGTGTGCGTAAAGGTGTTGGTTCAGGGGGGTTGCGGAAATTACGGATTGCAGACACACCGGTGTTGATGATGCTGATGATGATGATGATGGTTTGAATGCACTTCACTCGCGGCGATATAAAATCGGCACTATATTGTTTTTTGCGTCTATGAGGCTTTTACACCAAACTTTACAATATTAGTGATCGGCGACTCTAGCAATTCTTGCGTATGAGTATGCGAGGTATCGTTTTCGTTGCGTCCGCGGTAAGTATCGTGGCGTAAGTGAAAGTGATTGGAAGGAAGGAAGATGGGCGGAGGAAAATTTACGAAAAATAGAAATAACAGTGAAAATTATTGAAGAAAAGCGAATTGATAAATTTCACAAAGATAATTGTGGAGGTATTCAATGACGAAAAGAAACTGATCAATGGTTCATGGTAGTAGGGCTTTTTCTAAGGCCGCCTGACTAGCTTCCAGCCTCAAGTTGCACATCTGTCGTCAGGAACCTGTTGGTGTATTCTGGCAGCTACACTTGAGAGTTTTACCATCTTAGACCACATCCTCAATTAACATCATACGAGACTGTGGTCAAATGCTCGCCTATAAAAGTATAGTATTGGGGTGTAAGGGGTGTCGAATAACACCTAAGACTTGAGACACGCAAGCCAACCTCACCTGCACGCGGTGCACCCTGCTGAATAACGAACGAGGCAATGGCGAAAGCGGGGTGGTAGGGTTTTACAGCCTGACTGGGTCGCAACCACCATGTATATGGCGAAAAAGCTCGTCATAGTGATTCGCTTCTGCAGGTCGCGTTTCGGGATCAGCCTGTGCATATCCAACTTTTCGCAGGCCGGCATGGCAGCGGCGACCGGCGATGGATAATGTGTCACTCGGTGGTCGCTGTTGTTTTTGGATTGTACTGTGCTTACCATCAGGCACAGTGCAGTCATTTTGTCGTGTTACTGTAAAAAAAAAATAGTATTAAAATAAAGACTTGATTATATTTATGCCAAATGAATGTGAAATAAATTATAATGTCTTATTTAATTACTTAAAATAATAGTTATCGAGTCATTACAACTATAAATGGAGTTGAAAATTTGTTAAGAAAAATAGTATTGAGATATAGTCGCTGTCCGGTCATGCCTCGGATAATAAAATTATACGCTCGTGGGCGGAGTCTACCCGCTCCGGCTTCCTCGAGCACCCCTACTTGTGTTACAGCTGTTGTTATAGTATTCGTAGCTGATATCCTATTTTCTATTAACTGTTATAACATTAAATTAATTTCAGACTACAGGACTTGATATCGTATACGATATTAGTGTATCTATATAGAGCTTCAAAGAGAATTGTCCCAAGGCAGTGTTGCTCTGTGTATCGTATTCCTCGCTCTGAGAATCATAAGTCGAGACACTAGTGTTGCAATTTGGTTGCAATTGTTGTATTATTATGTCGTTCTGTAAATATCCCACTGATGGACAAAAGCTCTCTCCTGAAGGAAGATATGAGCTTAATCGGTATAGCATCCACGCCGTATCGACGATTATTATCTGCCAATCAATACATGTGTCGGAAATAAAAAAAATCATATGCAGAGCCGCGGGTAACGCTAGCCGTATTTTCCCATTTCAAATATTCTAAATGAATCAAATATTTTCCGCGGAAATCTAACAATTACAATAACTTTATATAACAAGAAATATTTTTCAACGAAGGTGGCGACTTTCAACACGAAACGGTTTCTTTAAAATTCACAATAAACTTACTTGAAAGTTATGGAGAAAATAAGTATTTATATTTAACTGAGGCCGTGGACCCTCTGGAGATAACGTTGCTCATCTATAAATGACTCAACTCCGTTACAGCCGCGGAATGTTCACAACGTATCTTGATCGTTGACATCTGTGACATTTTTATTTATATAGCATCAAATTATATCCCGAGTAAACACGCTTTCTACTAGTTTCAAAGATTAGTTATTAAAGGTTTAACAATGATATATTTCTGTGTATATAAGCTTGCAAATGAGGTAAGATAACAATAAAAAAAATATATGCAATAATTATAGAACTACGAATATATAAGAAAGAACTAGGGCCAAATGTCGTCTACTTGACGACTATTCGTTTTTATAAATAGATATAAAGATATAAGGGTACTTACATGTCAAATACATGTAAAAGATAAATGTAGTGCAAGGTATTTGGTCTCGGTATACGATTTTATTATGAAATTACAAATTTGTAATTTTTGTTACATATTTTTACGTAAATTGCCAACAGCTTGAATCCCTTTGTGTCCTCAGTGTATGCAATCTTCATATTATAGCGTAGCAGGCGCTTAGGCGGGCGACTAACAAGCGCAGTAAGCCAATTAACTGCGCTTCATACTGCGAGTGGGGCGACGTTACAACCGACCCACAACACAACAACGGCGCGGCGTATTTTATAAACCCATAGATTAATGAGAGAATGTAGACGGCGTACTCTTGTATAACAAAGGTTAGAGTTTCGGCGACCGTTCTAACTTTCACAGTTGATTTTTTGTTGGAAAGAAGCTCATTTTGTACATTTTAAATGTCATATTTATCAGTACTAGTGGGCGCCCAGTGGTCTACATTCGACCATAATTCATTGATTTTATAAAGTTTGACCTTTATTAGGCTTCTTTTGTCAAAGGGTATAACTTCTATAATCAAAGGTTTTCATCATAGCTTCACAGTTATTTGCCACTCTTTTTTTAAAATTATATAAACATTTAAAAAACCTATGCCTAAATAACAATTGAAATTAATTATAAATATGAAACAAAAAAGCAGGCGGTTATATAAGGTGGTAAGGCTCTCAAATTCTAAGTAAATATAACTTAACAAAAATAAAGAAATTGATCGCAACTCGGGACTCGAAATTATGAATACAAAACAAAGATGTTTTTAATACTATTACTTAATCATGTATGTACTAATGTACGGTATGGATTTAAATATTATTATATATTTAAAATAATTATATTATTGTAAAATTAACCTGTAATTTGACCAGTTATATTCAAAGAGTATGTAAGGTATGATAAATATTATAATAATAGTTAGGTATATGTTATAATATCATTGTTGAATGTAGAATGAAAAAGGGTAATTGGAACGTAACAGTTAAAAAAATACATACAGTCGAGCATAGCAACCTCCTTCGCAACCTTTTTTGAAGTCCATTATTGACGGATGTCAAAATGCCTTTTTTAATTACATGTGTGTATATGTTGGGTAAAATTCTAGCAGTAGTGTGAGTAACGTATATTTTAATTAATTTAATATACTTGTAATGCATTTTATATTAAAAAAATAGCTTTCTGCACTTCTCCTTCGTATAAACTTTAACTATGCCAAATTTCACGTTCATCCGTTCGTGCATTTATCTCAAAAGGGATACAAAGTTTAGGCTTCACGTATTAATATATATTACATATGTAAATACAATTATGTAAATACAAGTGATTTGTTTGTCCGCTCTGTTCTTCAAATAGGCTTAACAGATTGTGACCAGAATTTTAGTGGCAGATAGAAGACTTTCCAGTGTATTATCTAGGCTACAAATCATTACGCTTTTCTAAAGAAGTTAACTAGTGATAATAGATTTTAACAGAGATAATTTAAAATAAGTAAGGGAGTAAAAGGGGTGACGTAATAATGAAAATATAACAATTAAGAAAAAATAAATAAACAGAAACGACAAATCCATTTTCACGAGAAGGAAATCTCGGGTTTATTATATTAGGTCGAATTTTTTGAAAGATCATTTAGATCAGAGGTTCACAGACTTTTTTTCTCATAGACCACTTTCAAAAATTTTTTTTTGGTTTAGCTACATTTATTCCATATTCTTAAAACTCGACAAAAAATGTGAAGATTAGATCTAAATATGGAAATTTTCAAGTCTCGGCACGTTGTACTGAATATGGAATATGCAAGATTCTACAAGTAACAGTCGTTGTGCATCTTAAAATATTATCTGCCTACATTGATAGGTGAAGTGCTTGACATTTTAGTTCTTCACTATTGAAAACAAACAAATTTTCGTGGATCCGGTTTACAAATTCTAAACCCCCCTTTAAGGCCCGCGTTGAGTCTCCCGTGGATCCCTAGAGGTCCACCTGGACCATTTTGGGAACTGAGGATCTAGATAAATAATTGTAATCGAATGTTGTCACGAATGGTAACCGGATGATGTTGCGAATGCAGTAATAAGGAAATCATTTAAATTACATTTATTGCTTAATCTATGTTGGGGTAATATACTGGACGGTAAGCGATAGGGTGTCTTCTACTTTCAACTTTTTACTGCGAATTACCGTATCGGTTTTCGATGACATCCCTAAGCTTACAATACTAGAATTCTTCCTCTGTCATTTACTCGATTTATTTATTATCTTATATTATTCATCACAATTTATCGTCAGTTTTGTAGAATCGTCAAATGAAATTTTCCCTTCAAGTGATTCTTTATTATTCTTTTTTTTTTCTATTAATAACTTAAATGCAACATTGTACTATACAATTGGAATACAGTAATTGATCTAAAAATCGAACTGTAAGTAGTAGGTAGTAGAAGTAATCTTGTCAGGTGATAGGGCCACGGTGAAGCTATTACTACTGGTTTCAACATGAATGGGTCGGCTCGCCTGCAATACTAACACCCGACCCACAGAAACACCCACATGAAGTAACAGCGCTTGCATTGTTGCGTTTTGTTCGATCAGTGAGAGCGCTGGAGGACCACCTTCCCTCGGGGTATCCTCTTCCTCCTCTTACCTCCCCTCCCCCTTCCCCCAAATACAGGTGGACAACGCACTTGCCACTCCCTTGGTGGTGTTAGTGTCTATGGACGGTGGTGATCACTTAACATCAAGTGACCCACCTGTTCGTTTGCTTCCTATGACATAAAAAAGTAGAAAAACAAGTACCTATCTCTAAATCATAATAAAATCTTATGCAAGAAGGTTTTAGAAGATGAATAGATATATGTTACTCTTTCACGCATGAACTACTTTGATTAAACTTTTACAGTAATATAGATTATAATACACCAGAATAATATATAGTTTATAAACGTATTGTTTAAATTGGCCACAACATAACTATCAAGAAAGTGGGAAAAATCCTATTGTCTAAGAGTTTCTCGGTGTGTATTGCAAAAACTTACACGACACTGTGCCATAATTTATAAAGATACGAACACAGATGAAATCGCGGGCGCCCGCTAGTGCTTACATAAAAATGTAAACTTTACTCCATTGATCAGAATTAAATACAATGATTTTATATAAGTAATCTTAATTAACAATAAGTACGAATGTGAGTTATAACCGATTATCATTGAATTTTGCATACACGTGCCAGGAATATAAAAAAGGATATAAAGATATAAAAATAAAGAAGTCTTATATTTCTTGCAAAATAATAGCAGTGCATGAAAAAATCTTATAACTATGCTAAATCTACTTTTTTTATATACATATACGGTACCTTTAATCGAAGGAAAAAGTACTTTTCTCTATGGATATGTCAAACTACATAAATGCTAGTGAAGTCGCGAGCAAAAGCTGGTTTATTACTAAAGAAAATCTTAAAAAGACATGAAAATCAGTTTTAGGTAGTTAAAAAAATGTTAGTTTCGGCTCCCTTGGATGTTGACGATTTGTAATATAATAACGTACAGTTTGAATATTATAAAGCAATTCAAGATATCGGTGAATTTAAATTAGGTTTTAATAATACTCTCACTCGCTCTGGTACATATACTATGTCTCATCTTAGTGATGCGACGGGACGCTGCGGCGCGGTGCTGCGACCGCCAGACGTCATAGAGACACAGGGGTGTGGAGTATTGACATTGGAATCTCTACTGGAATTAGCGCTTCAGACTGAATTAATTACCGTTCGTCGGTTCATTGACAACCCTCGCACCGCTTCTGAGGGTCCTCTTACATAACTATATTATTATTATAGAAAATTCATCTACCATACGTGAGTGTGTGAAAAATATTACAGGCTTAATAAAACAGTCGAAATAACCGGCGAACTAATAGAATTAGTCAGTTTACCACTAATACCTAACGTTGGACATGTTAATATAATATACACTTATTTGTATTTCTTCTGAGTATTGTACAAATATTGGAGCGTAAAGTGTGACGAATAGATACATAAATAAATTAACTCATCGATGGTATGGAAAAAAAAAACCATGTCAAACTATTTTTACTGTTAACATAATAAAGATAATTGGTTGACAAAGGAAAAAACGGTACAGAACAGTTTTATCTTCTCTGTATGTAGTTAATTAATTATATCTTCTATATATATTTATATTCTATACTAACTGTACCCGCGACTCCGTCTGCGTGGAAAATAATATAAAAAAAACAGTGACTATTAAATTCACCGTCGGGTCAGCTATTGTTAAATAAAATATCTCACTATTAAGTCACCTTATAAAGCAAGCATGCATGCATAGTACCCCGCTTACTCAACACTTTTTTTTTAACTTTACTTTCGGCAACCAATCTTTTAGATTATTACTGCCATTGTCAAGTAGTTAATAGTATTTCAAGTTCTTCTTTCATTCTATTTTGGCAACCAGTCGTCTAGTAGACCATCACTGCCATTGTCAAGTGAGTATCGATATTACAAGTTTCTTGATATAATTTGAATGAACTAACATGATGGTGGCCAACTTGTTAGAACTTTCCATGGAATTTTTGTGGCATCTCAGAATCGATGGTCCGTGGTATTATTTTCCATTCACTTCACTTATGCACAATAAACAAACTATATTACATAAAACACCACTAATTTTACACAATATAGAGTCAAGTAACACAAGATTATGAATAAAAAATAAAGTCCACTACATGACAGACCAAGATCCAGCCAAAAACTCTCAACTCAACACTTATAAATATGTCGAAATATGCAAACCGAAATTAAGCATATTAGTGAATGTAGTAAGTATCGTAGATGTGAACATTATTTCTTACTCTAACAGCGGGCCCGGCAGAAGTTGTCCCGCCCTGGTAATAACAAAAACCTTGACAATATTATATACCTAAACCTTCCTCGTGAATCACTTTATGTACCGGTGAAAACCGCATGAAAATCCGTTCAGTAGTTGTTGAGTTTATCACGAACAGACAGGCAGACAGACGTGGCACTTTGTTTTATAATATGCAGTGATGAGGGAGGTGCGGATTATGATAAACTCGGGGAGGATGTTTAATTTTGGTATGTCTGAGTCTCAAGTCAAGTTACGACGATCCGATTTAATTAATTATCGTCCGCGTCTTTGTTGACGATCCTCGCGTACTTTCATAGGGTTGTCTCGTTTTGTTGTATCTAAGATACATTTTTAACCCTCTGGCTAACAATTCAGTTGTATTTTTAATATTTTTCACTCAGAACTTCCTTTCGTTGGTATATTTATAAACTGATATGCATGTTTTTTTTGTTATTGGAAGGGGGACGTTTTCAAGAAGGTATAATTTTATTATTATTTCGGCAACTAATTTTCTTACAAGCGCTGTAACAATTTCAGTGTTCTAACAAATTGCTGGCGCCCTTGATATAATTCTCTATGTAGATTTTGTGGTATATTAGAATTGATGCTCCGTGGTATTATTTTTCACAATAACCAAATTATATTACATAAAATGCCACCGATGTTAGAAAATATGGAATGAAATAACCCATGATTATGAATAAAATATAAATCTACTACAGGACTGACTGACTATTAATTTAATTGGTATTGAATCTTAGATTTCGAAGATATACCACGGAACTCCTTAAAATTGAATAAGAAATGTGTAGTGATTGAAACACTGGTTAGGATTATAACAATTCAAGATTAAGTAGATACTTAACTATGGTCACGTACGTTATGATAAAAAATTTGTAAGAGTTAAATTATTGTCCGTTTTATTTACTATTCGCTGTGCCCGCGACTCCGTCTGCGTGGACACTAATGTATAATACAGTCGACTAATAAAATCATCTGAATGCATTAAGTCCATTTACTTACCTACTTTTCTCTCGTACTTAAGTCGCGTCGTCATTAAAATTACAATAACTTTTGGTAGAGTGAACCGATTTTAATGAAACCAATATTAAACGTTACTCAAGAATATGCTTTATGATTTTTTTATGATGCTGAACGCAGTACTTTGACAGTCATGCATATTCAAACAAACAAACAGACAGACAGACTTATCTAAAAATGATTGAAATGTATTTTATTACTTCTTCCTAGACACCGTCTAATTTTTTTTTTCACTAGTCTAAATAGTACTGCCACATTAGATTTAATACATTCTTATTGTATGCATAGCGAATTTGTAACAGCAAAAATACTTACTAAGCTAGTGTAATACTAGAAAGCAGAATTTTAATTATATATGCTTCGAGATTTTATCTAATGATTCGTAATTTAGTAAGTATTTGGGAGGGTAGAAATCACTTATTACATGTTTTATCCTCCGTGATCTGGATTACATAATTTTGAAACGTTTAATATGTACAATAATTGTTTAAGAATCGTGCATTGAAGTTTATTACCTGTGGTTAATGATTGTTTTTCTTATTGTTGCAGGTAAATACTGACGTGGATCTACTTTTATTGATTACTCTGTAGGTTTTACGGGCAATTGGTAAGTAATGGATGGAAATTATATGTAATGGACAATATTATACGTATATTCATATTCGAGTTATACGTACACTTATGCATAGTAAGCAACTTCTATTAAATAATTAGTGTTCGTTTTTTTATTTCATAATAATTATAATAACAACTTTTTATTCAACAAGATACACTGTAATACAAAAGGTTTATATTGTGACATACAGTATTGTTACATATATATGTATCTTAGCGCCTGAATTAGACCGAGCCTGTATATCAGACGCTAATCTCTTCCTGCATTAATGTCATTATATCATTACATAGTATGCACCGATTTAAGTAATACGAAATCATGAAGCCGCACAGGCGAATTCTGTTGTGACAGTCTCCAACGTTGAACAAAAACCAGTGAGTAATTAACATAAAAAATTTATACGAAAGCAGTGACACAATAGAATGCGTCGTTGGAAGTACTGAGAAAACTCTGAAACCACGAATCCTGAACAAAAAAACTGAAAATGCAGTCCTCGAAAATAGACTTAAGTTGGCTAATTTTCTGTTACATAAAAATGACAATATAGCAAGTAAACTTATATATCTTGAAGGACTTCGTGTTTGACCGGAACGGTAGTACCGCTCAAGCAGAAGCTATAAATAACCTACCAAAGCCTACAGAAAAATTGTAAAGCTGAAGGATCCTACCAGAACTATATAATAATTATCATAAATACAGTGGTACAACAAAATAATCCCAAGGAGGGTTGATGTCAGGCAGGCGGCCGATCGTAAAAATTAGGCTAAATCATATACCAAAACATGACAAACATGTTGTACCGACCCTACTTAGGTGGGATAAGGGTAAGAAGAAGAAATATCATTACATACTATAAAACGAAAGTCCCCTACCGCGTTTTTATGACTCATACTTTCCAGTCGAAAAGGACTTCCTTCAGCACAGACACATTCAAAGGTTGATTAAAATGTTCACAAACCTGATTCGACGTTTTATATCTGTACTAGCTTCTGCCCTCGTCTTTGTCCGCGTGGAATAGTTACTTTGCGCTAACGCATAAACGCAGCGGAAACTCTGAAAAGGAAAAAAACTCGAATTTACAAACATTCTTCATTGGAGCTCCGCTTCTACTGGTCATAGCGTAATGATATATAGCCTATAGCCTTTCTTGATAAATGAGCTATCTAACTTTGAAAGAATTTTCCAAATCGGACCAGTAGTTCCTGAAATTAGCGTGTTCAACCATCTAAACAGACAAACCCTTTAGAATATTACTACTCTTAACTCGTAATAAGCTCGAGCTGTCATTCAAATTACAATAACCTTTGATAGAGAGGACCAATTTTAATGAAACGAAGAGTAAGTTACTCTCGAAGATATGCTCTATGAGGTTTTATTACTAAACTAGCTGTACCCGCAGCTCCGCACGCGTTTTTTAAAATCGTATTAAAGAATTATAGAATTGTGAGACTATGTACAATTACAGAAACGCTCTTTAAAGACAATTGTAAGTACGACGCGCACGCCACTAAAAGTAACATGTAACGTGTACATTAGATATATAAATACAAAAAGCGTGCCAAATGAGGTTTGTCATCAGCAACACATTTGGAACCTTAACCCACCATATAACTACCTCAGTGCTCATTTACACTGTATAAGGAACTAACGAAACAATAACTTAAAATATTATTATTAAGATTTATATTTAAATTACATTTAATATACATTGCCATTATTATAATTAAGATTTTGTGACTATACACAAAATAAACGCTTGTCTGTTCCGCAAGGAATTGTATTATGGAACACTTTACGTAATACGTTTATAATCTAAGATCTTATTATGAAGACTTCTATATCATTAATGTTATTAATATTTATAATGACGAATTGTAAACAATAAACCTATAATTATTTCTCGTATTAAAAATAAAGAATGAGTTGAAATCTTGCTAAATTTCATGCAGACAAAGTCGCGGGTAACTAGTCTAAAATAGAATAACCACAATTACTTTTTATTAGGTTCGCTATCTACCAGTGAAAGTCCCGTGAAAATCGATGTAACCGTTTTAGTGATAGCATTGTGGGCGAAACCACGGTTAACAGCTAGTATAAACTAAAATTGTTTGAATTACTTTTTATAAGATCAGCTATCCGTCAGTGAAAGTTATATGAAGATCGATCGAACCGTTTTGGAGATAGCATTGCGGGCGATATCACGGTTAACAGCTAGTATAAACTAAAATTGCTTCAATTACTTTTTATAATGTCCACTATCAGCCGGTGAAAGACCCATAAAAACGTTCGAACCGTTTCGTAGATAGCACTTTAGGCAAAGCCACGGTTAACATCTAGTCAAAATTAAAATTACTGAAATTACTTTATAAGGTCAGCTATCTGTCAGTGAAAATTCCGTGGAAATCGGTCCAACCGTTTTGAAGATAGCATGGCAGACGAAGCCGCGGTTAACAGATAGTCTAATTTAAAGTAGCCTAAGTAATGCGCTGTATTTTTTTATATCTGCCAGTGAAATTCCCGTCAAAATCGGTGTAGCCGTTTCGAAGATTACCCGGAACATAGAGACAGACAGACAGACCGACAAAAATTTAAAAAATTGCATTTTTGTTATCAGAAGCGTGTATACTTTCATACCCAAAAGGGTCAAAAAATTTTATTTTGATATTACATACAGACACTACATTTTTATTATATGTATAGATATACCCAGTACGTTAGCAGTGATGCGTGTTCATACAAACACACAGACAGACATTTCTGAGAATGATTGAAATGTAATTTATTACTTATGCCTAGACACCTGCAATAATATTTTTCACGAAAATCTAAAAAGTACAAACACATTTACATTCTTATTATATGTATAGATTGCAAACATTCGTTTGTTCAGATTCTTAAATTTCCATAGATTCTTTACGGTTTCCTTTGTAATTCTGGCATGATGCTTCAATCGTATACGTACGTCGTGCATATTTGAAAAGAGAAATAAAAACATTACAGAACGAAAATAAAGACGCGAGACATGGTAGCGTTTGTTCTAGTAAAAGCTAGGCTTTTAGTGAAATCACAAGAAATATTTTGACATTATTTAATAATATAACGTCCAAGAATGTTTAAAAACTATATTATAATAGTCACTTTTTATGCGACGATACAGTCCGACAAATTTGAGAGTAAAAGAAATTGGGGTCGAATAGTCGTCAGGCAGCACCTGCGTCTCGTCACTCTGGAATATGCCGGATATTCTGGATATTCCGCAATGAAATGAAAAAAGTTAAATGTTTTCACACTACAAAATTTTACGATAACCATAAGATATACAATTGAACTCATTTGATTTTCAGGTGATTGTACATCTATATTTCTATACTAAATAATATATAATATAATATTATAAAGAGGTAAAGTTTGTCAGTTTGTGACGTTGTAGAGGGTAATCTCAGGACCTACTGGTCCGATTTGAAAAATTATGTTAGTGTTATATAGCTCATTTATCGAGAAAGGTTATAGGATATATATCATCATGCTAAGGTCAATAGGAGCGGAGCACCAATGAAGAATGTGTCAAAAAACTTCTGCTGCGTGTTAGCGTCAGCCCAGAGTAACTATTCCATGCGCACGAAGTTGCATGCTAGTGCTAGTCTAATATAAATAATAATACCAACGTGTAGTACGTAACTAACTTCTTCCCCAGGTTTGTAGGCATCATCATGTACTCATGTCAGTGCATGATGTATTCATTATAATTATTATAATTTTTCCACAAACGATTGTACTAATAATACTATTAAATATATCATTGTGATTCACGATTTCGATGGGCGCGATAACCAAAAATCGTCGCTTAAATAAAAAAGTGACACGATTAGTATACGACACCGGCTGCACCCGCGACTCTGTCCGCGTGGAACCTAATGTAAAAAAACAATGACTAATAAAATCATCAGTACATATATGTATAGTCCATTTACTTATCTACGTTTCTCTAGTACTTAAGTCGCGTCGTCATTAAAATTACAATAACTTTTGATAGAGTGAATAAATTAAATAAAACATATGAATATGTGTGCTACCTAGAGATGTACTGGAAGTCGGTGAACGCTGAAGCTAACGTGATATTGAGTTATTCGTCTATTTGTCGTGTACATACTTAATGCAAATTTATAACTTATACGGTTTTGCACTGGATGCCGTTGTCGGAACTGTACCAAATTGAAATGGGACCACACTGGAAGTACCAGCTTTCAAATAAAAAAAGAATAATCAAAATCGGTTTACCCAGTCCAAAGTCCAAAGTCCAAAAAAAAACACACAATTAAAAAGTGAACTAGCTGAGTTGCACATAGAGTTGATGGACACACTTGCTCAGCGTGATGAACTGCAAGGGGTATTAACATCATTAAATCACTGCAGTAACACCCATGAGCAAACTCTGAATCATATTCATAAATTAGAACATGAACTAAATAACTCCCAGAAAGTAATTAGTGATTTGGAGTTACAAGTACATTACCAAAAACAAGATCAAACAGACATTCTTTTCCATGACTTAATAGACAGTAGTCCTAAACCAACTCATACTCAGCAACACGCTTGTCCTGTCATGAGTAGTCATAATAAGTTAAAGAAATATATTAAGATAAATAAATTAATAAATAAGTATAGTAAAAAAATCAAATATAGAAAAATAAAGCAGTCAATTGCTGTTTTAGCTAGGGAAAAACTATTTTTAAGGGGGAAATTAGATGAGTTAACATCTATTTCTTTAAAAAATCAAAATAGATACAGCAGTGACATACAGCGCTTACAGGCTGATCTAAAAATTAAAGATAGTTATATCAGATCATTATGTTCCAAAAATGAATGTTCACAAAATCAACTAAGTGAACACTTGGTGTCAGTTGAGGAATTGATGGAGTCAGTTGCGGGGAAGGTGGAGGAGGTTGAGTCGCTCAGCAAACATTGTGTGTTGAGTGATTATGATCATCCTGGGTTTCTGTGTAGCATGAAATCACCAGTGATTAATGTAGCACAGGAATCAATTCCTGTACTGTCTCTGTCCTCTAACACTGGTGACGAAACGAGCAGTTCGAGCAATTTATAATATGAGGCCTCGCGAATCATTAAAGACTAAGTTTCAGGAATTCGGTATCTTAACTCTGCCCTCCCAATATATTCTAGATAATTTAATGTATGTCCGGAAAAATTCAGATATGTTGGATCTAGTAAAAGACCAGCATAATTTAAATACTAGAAACAGCAACAAATTGTTCATTCCATGCTTCAGGCTTACTAAATCCAAAAACAGTTTTTTAGGTAATAGTGTTAAGTTTTATAGTAAAGTCCCAAAACACATTACCGATTTGCCTGATAGTGAGTTCAAGAACCATGTCAAGCGGGTTTTAATATCTAAAGGCTATTATAGGGTGGATCAATACGTGAATAATTGTGACGTCTGGAAATGACGCCCCTCTCTGTGCATCCACTAATAACGAATGTAAATATTTATGTTACTGTACAAATATATAACATGGAAAAATAAACCAGACCGAGTTGTTTGCCGGTTCTTCTCGATGACTGGGCTGTTTTCCGAACCGGTAGTAGCTTTGACGTTCATAAGCGCCTTCTCAGGGCCTAAATTGAATAAAGGATATTTTGATTTTGAGTACTGAGTAATGATATTTTAGATGATAGACGGATCAGCGAAATAACAACAGAACCCGCCGGTTTTATGTTCGTTAAAATTGTATTACTCATAAAATTATATTGCATACTAAGTACTCGTGCAATTCCCCTTTTACTTGGAAAATTCTAAACGTTAGGTAGTTTTATGAAGAATGATGTCTATAAAAACACCTACTGATATTAACTATTGATTTACATTATTAGAATAATTTCATGGTCATCCTGTTCTGTATGACATATAAAAAAGCGTAATAAAAACATCGGCATTCGTTTGTGTATTTCCACTACAGTTTTATAAATATCCAATTATGTTTGCAGTTTTATTGCATTCAATATTACATTGCGTTTTAATATGCTTTAACAAAACAACATTAACCGAATGGAACGTAAAAAGCTTTTGAAAATATATTGAACGTCGTGTCCTCGAACCCTGTTATCATTTATCGTACGGGGTATCGATTTTCAAACCGTTGGCTACAGTAGTATTTTCGTGAGCTCGACACCAATTTCAGATCGCTTGAATATGGCTCCCGATCATCATGGGGCTGTTCGCTTGTGTTCTAAATTTATATTAAAAAGTGTATATCTTCTATAAATATAATAAGAATGTAAGTCTAACGTGTCTGTACTTTTTAGATTTTTGTGAACAAAAAATGAGATTGTGCTTGGAATAAGTTTGGGAGGTCGTAAATGATGCCACACATATATTAATACAAATGTTTATTGTACAACACAAAAGTACATATATATACTACAATGAAACTGTGACGCTATTTATTATTTCGCGAGTTCGTGGGAGTGCGTGCGCTCAACCTCACGGCGTAAGAGATCAAAATATCCTTTATTCAATTTAGGCCCTGAGAAGGCGCTTATGAATGTCAAAGCTACTACCGGTTCGGAAAACAGCCCAGTCATCGAGAAGAACCGGCAAGAAACTCGATCTGGTTTATTTTTTCATGTCATATATTTCTATAGTAATATAAATATTCACATTCGTTATTAGTGGATGCACAGAGAGGGGCGTCATTTCCAGACGTCACAATCATTCACGTATTGATCCACCCTATAATAGCCTTTAGATATTAAAACCCGCTTGACATGGTTCTTGAACTCACTATCAGGCAAATCGGTAATGTGTTTTGGGACTTTATTATAAAACTTAACACTATTACCTAAAAAACTGTTTTTGGATTTAGTGAGCCTGAAGCATGGAATGACCAATTTGTTGCTGTTTCTAGTATTTAAATTATGCTGGTCTTTTACTAGATCCAACATATCTGAATTTTTGCGGACATACATTAAATTATCTAGAATATATTGGGAGGGCAGAGTTAAGATACCGAATTCCTGAAACTTAGTCTTTAATGATTCGCGAGGCCTCATATTATAAATTGCTCGAACTGCTCGTTTTTGTAATAGGAATATGGTGTCCACCTCAGCTGCTGTCCCCCACAACAAAATACCATAAGACATTAAGCTGTGGAAGTAAGCGAAGTAGACAACCCTAGCAGTGGCAATATTTGTTAGCTGGCGAATCTTTCTAACTGCGAATGCAGCTGAACTTAGTCTTCCCGCCAATTTTTTTTACGTGAGGACCCCATTGTAACTTTGAATCAAGTGTAATACCCAAGAACACAGTATCGTCAACTAAGCCTACTAGATTCCCATCGATCTCGATTCTACTATTAGTAAACCGAACATTAGGCAAGGTAAATCTTATACATTTTGTTTTGTTGGCATTAAGCAATAGATTATTTAACGCAAACCAGTCGGAAATTTTATTTAAAGTATTATTTAGATAACTAAGCTCTGAATCTATTCTTTTTACCTTAAATATAATTGAAGTGTCGTCCGCGAAAAGAACCATGTCAGCACAGTTATCAACCACTAGCGGTAGATCATTTATATATACTAAGAACAAAAATGGCCCTAAAATAGAACCCTGTGGGACGCCAGGTTTACTAATAGTAGAATCGAGATCGATGGGAATCTAGTAGGCTTAGTTGACGATACTGTGTTCTTGGGTATTACACTTGATTCAAAGTTACAATGGGGTCCTCACGTAAAAAAATTGGCGGGAAGACTAAGTTCTGCTGCATTCGCAGTTAGAAAGATTCGCCAGCTAACAGATATTGCCACTGCTAGGGTTGTCTACTTCGCTTACTTCCACAGCTTAATGTCTTATGGTATTTTGTTGTGGGGGACAGCAGCTGAGGTGGACACCATATTCCTATTACAAAAACGAGCAGTTCGAGCAATTTATAATATGATGCCTCGCGAATCATTAAAGACTAAGTTTCAGGAATTCGGTATCTTAACTCTGCCCTCCCAATATATTCTAGATAACTTCTTTAACCGTCCGGTGAAGCTGTTCAGACCTTGCTTGGTCAATAGTGTAGTCAGTTCGAAAAAAAAAAATCTTTAACCGCTTTGAATAATTTTTGGTAGGGAACAAACTTACGAGTTCGCGTCAACGATGACCTAAACATGCTTTTGACGTGTTGCCTTTGCGCCTGACTAGCGATTTAATATTGATATTTTGTATTGAGCTTGTAAAAGTCCATCATATGTTTGATTAATTAATAAAAAAATGGGGAAATATTTCAATTTATAAATTATGAAAATTCAGAATATAATTGATTTCAAAATTCTAAAAAGAACATAGTTATTTCCATGTTTTATCACGTCCAAGTCACGTCTTTTAAAAAAATAATATCTACTGATATTATAATAAAATGTAAACCTGATATGTCCTTATCTTTTTGCGGTGTTCGATATAATAAAAATGTTGAATTCAAACAAACTTTATTAAATCGATGATCTGGTGTCGAGGGAAAAAATGTGACATCGAATATGTCTATTTAAATAAAGACGCGAAAGTGTTATAAAATAGAATACAAAGAATAGGTAATAATATACTAGTAGAGTTTGTGTTCGGTACAGTTGTTGGTATATAGCCCTGCCTGGCTGTCTAACCTCGCCAATTGACCCGTTTTATTAATTCGCCCCGCGCATTATTTCTTGTTCCACGATGGTGTATCTGCGCATCATGAGTAAAGTGTTACAACCGACGTTTACCGTGTATCATGCTTACATTTATTTATACTGCAAATTATTGTCCCACGGTAGTAGCCATTTAGATAATAACGTTTTCTTTTATACTACGCTGTAGTAGGTCGATCCGATGAAAGTGATAACTGCTAATCAAATAATTAAATATAAATAGGTTACTATTTCGTTTTTTTTTATGGCACAGCAAAATGACTGCACTGTGCCTGATAGTAAGCACAGTACAATCTAAAAACAATGGCGACCTGCGAGTGACACACTATCCATCGCCGGTCGGCGCTGTCATGCCGGCCTGTGAAAAGCTGGATATGCACAGGCTGATCCCGAAACGCGACCCGCAGAAGCGAATCACTATGATGGGCCTTTTCGCCATATACATGGTGGTTGCGACCCAGTCAGGCTGTCAAGCCCTACCACCCCGCTTTCTCCATTGCCTCGTTCGTTACTCAGCAGGGTGCACCATGTGCAGGTGAGGTGGCTAGGTTGTCTCAAGTCTTATGATGTTATTCGACACCCCAAAATCCAATCATTTGTAGTAAATTCCATTCATACTAATATTATAAATGTGAAAACGTGTTTGTTTGTTTATCGCACTTTCACGTTATAGCTATTCAGCTGATTATCCTGAAACTTTGAATACATGTTGTCAAAGGAAAAGAACATAAGATACATTTTATCCAAAAAAGAGGATTGTTCCGGAGAGATATATTAAATCTAGCGGGCGAAGCTACGCTGAAAAGCGCGTTAATATTACAAAAGCGAAAGTTTGAAAGGAGGGATTGATATCTGTTACTCTTTCAAGCGAAAACTACCTAATTCATTTCGATGAAACTACAGTTATATAACGTATACATAAAAATAACGTCTAAGCTATGCTTTATATAAAAACTGTTTGAATTGGATAAAGTATAGATGTTAGTTAATTATTTTTTTAATAGTGCCACTTGAAAGCGATCTTCGCGTATACTGTATAAACTGTTAGAATTACACGAAGGTAGATTATGGTGTCGTTATTTATAAAGGTGCAAAGGCAAAGGAACAATCTTAACGAATATATTATTTCTCAGATGTAAAAAAAACTTTAGTTACCTTTCTCGTTATGCACTATGGTATCTGGTACGTGGACAAAAGAGACGTTTAGGAGAGTAATGACACACGAAGCATTGGTACACGTAACGTAAATAGGTATATAAAAATATAAATAAGTATACATTTGACTACAATTTTTGTAAGAAGTGGTAATGAACAACAATCCGAATTTTAAATATTTCTATTCTTTATAAGATTATAATTTTACAAATTATCATCATAGAAATACCTACTTGAAGTGCAGTGCAGTTAAATATTAAGGAATTTCGGAATCTCACTTTTTTTTGTTGTCAGCCTCACGTGAATTGCCTCAATTGCGAGTTACAAGAGTTTGCACGTCGGCCCCCCGTATTCATTGTACTCTCTATGCGGTGACTCACGTACCGCTGTAAAATGGTAGCGTATTTGATTTGCGTGGACGCCTGGCGTTCAGTTCAGCCCCATCGACCCCAACAATTAACCTCGGAGCTTTATTAATTTGCTCTGCGTCTGTGTACGTTTTGTTATATCTATTATATGTGAGATATTATGACAAGGACATTCGATGTTCTTGCCTGTTGTTACTTCTCGGGACCTACAGTCCCTGGCCACATTATTAGACGAAGTTTATAAACAGTTGTGTTATATTTAAAGGTTGATTAGTATTTATTTAATGAACTTTTATTCAAGAGATGAATTTAAATTGAATCGAATTGAAATTTGAATGAATATATTCATGAAAAGAGAAGTGACTAAAGTGGTGATTACAAACAAAATTCCGCTCCTAGAAAATATTATTCATGTTTGGAATCATCATCCTCAAATGCAGAACACAGTACAGTCTTGCATTGATGGCATGTCGCGCAGAATTAAAGCTCTCATAGCTCTCAACAAAATATTAAGTTTTCATTACATTTTCTTCATTTTTGTTCGAGAGTTAATAAATACATATTTTTTCTATAATGACGATGTTTTATTAGTTTTACAGATACTTACGTTATTAATAATATAGTAAATATACATTGTATCTCATAAAAACAATACATCTGTACAGTATCACCTGATTATTAACGTTTTATATAAGATCTTATGGTGCGTCTAATAATATGGCCAGGGACTGTATAAGTTTATAAATTATATTTTCTTGTAGCTTTGTCTTATGTAACTTATCACAAAACGATGCAGGTGCTTGGCTACATATTGAGGGTGATAGCTAGCTAGGCGGACCTAGAAAAACCTCTACCACTATGCTGTGATTTCATTGCGACGTTTTCCTTTACCGGCCACTCCAACTTACTTGCTAAGATTCGAACCTACGTCCATCGACGCGGTGTCCAAATACGCTATCAACTAAGCCATCATTGCTTGTTTGCCTTCAGGTGTTTAACCAGAAAATCCATTACCAAAAAAAGCTTACAGTGCACTAGGCTATGTTACAAAGCGAATTAAACTACTCGACTTAGATGTATCGTAAATCACTACATATTATAAAAAACCAAAGTCCACCGCCGCGTCTCTCTGTCTGTCTGCTTGTCTGTTCGCGGTAAACACAAAAACTACTGAGCGATTTTCTTTAATAGACTGAGTGATTCACGAGGAAGGTTTAGGTATGTAATTTGTTTTTCTTTTTTTTTGTATTTTGGTTGAAATATAACTATACTGTTGGAAGTGTCGGGAAAAGTCAAGTCGACTGGGGGCTTTTTTCGAAAATCCCTATGGAATATAAAAAAAAAAACAATTGAGATAATAAACAACATAGACGAAGTCGCGGGTATCAGCTAGTTTACTAATATAGTATGAGTGAGGCCGCGAGAGCGAACGTTCCGCTGAGCTCGAATGTTTGACCCAGCCCGATTAATATGACCCCCATACGTTTTAATACCGTGGCGCTAACGATACTCTTATTGACCTTTTAAATGCGGAGTCGTGGTTCCATGTGTAATATCTAGGTCTGACTGCCTGTCATGCAGACAGTTCAATATAGTTCTTAAAAGTATAGAAGAATTTGTCGATTTAATTTGCTAAGTTTGTGGTAAAATAAGTTGGAATTAAGACCATGTACGTCTATGTAGCGTTATATACTAGATAGAGGTGATTATTACCAGAACGACTAATAACGTTATTGTGTTATTTCTAGACAACTAATTGTTGAAAACACCATTATTCTGCTACACATTATCCGTTGCCCGTTGTTATGATCAATATTGTCGGTTGCTATGCGGTAAACATTTAGATGATCTAGATTTTTTAAATATCAATACTAGAAATAATCACAGATTAGACTTGTTGCATTCAAGGCAACGTCCCAAACCGAGGTTCTGCCACTCTGGTACTCTTGCGCTTGTTGTCAAACGCCTGAGAGCCATAAGCACTCGTCCCCGTTACTCCGGTGAGGCTATGAAGGCACATTAGGCCAATGGGGTTGGTCATTTCCAAAACAACAAATACTTTAATATAACTAACGATAGATATTAGTTCATTTATCCATTTAATAATAATATTATTTATATGTCTACTCATATATCAAGTTTTATTTTCTGGCAATTAAAATATTTCAAGGGCCGATGTCGACCATAATAATATTTCATTCAATAGCTCGTTATATTATTTAATATTGTAGTCTAGTATGGAACCCATGTCATGTAGATAGAATAGAACGAGTACAAAACGATTCTTATATTACCTTTTCCTATTACAACAACAACAAATGCCACAATAGTAAATAAAAGTCGTACTCCAAACGTTTAGCGTATTATAAAATATGATACGGTGTATATGGCGTATTATAGTGTATTTCAATAAATACACATAAAAAAGGATGAATTACCATGCCACCATTGAACGAGTTTATCTTGTTTTCTATCATTCAGAGGGGTACTTAATTGCCATTTTGCATAGAC
Source organism: Antheraea pernyi (assembly GCA_015888305.1). Classification (NCBI taxonomy): domain Eukaryota; kingdom Metazoa; phylum Arthropoda; class Insecta; order Lepidoptera; family Saturniidae; genus Antheraea; species Antheraea pernyi. The sequence goes on along the minus strand of MU158893.1, from coordinate 46,492 downwards.
TTGTACGATGCATCTGGTTTATTTAAATATGAGTGAATGTGTCAGTTCTTAGAGCGAGTTTTACACATTTCACTTCGACTCTTATAATTTAATATATGTATATGATATATAAAAATTGATGTCGGTATATCTGAGATCGATATAGTCTAACACCGTTTTGAGAGATTACCGTGAAAGTGGTGAGTGTTTGTTCATGGGTTTTTTTTAAAGCTATCTATCTAGACATATTTGGCTATTATTGGCTATATTTGAAACTGTTGAATTAATCGCCAGTAATAAATTGTATTTGTTGATATTTGAACACAGCGAAAGCAATAAATAATAAAAAAATAAACGCGTGCAGCGTCGCGTGCACTGCTAGTATCAAATAAATCTACACATCACCAAAGAAGTATAAAATATGTTACGTGTAGTGAATTTAACGGGCTGTTTTTTAATGTGCATTGTTTGGTTCTTTTTGCCCTGCGGTTTTTACCAACGTTTTTGTCCGTTAATATGGAACGTATAGAATTGTATGCAAGCGTACCGTTTATTAATATACCCAATATTTCGTATATATTTAGTGCAGTTAAAAAAACGAATTAGGTGTTCAATTTGGTAATAAATGGCGGCGATTCTTCTGGAAGGTTGCTATACACATTGAAAAACTTGTAGAGCAAGACCTCGTGAATTATTTTATAAAGACTGAATGTTTGTCAGCACATGTTTCTAAAATAGGTAGGAACGGCGGTACGGGAGATACGGGCTAGAATGTAATTTGGTCAACAGGGTTTACACGTAACAGGTAACAATGATGTATAAAATACCAACTTAAATTTATTAGATAATAAAGCTTAAATTTCTTTTACCTTTCTTGGAATTATGTTATAAATAACGTCAATCAATTGCCAAAGATCATTAAACTTTAATAAATTGCACATTGTAACTGTACTTCTTTTAGTATAAAAGCTGATTTTTAGATTTATAGAGGTATTTTTAGGTGTTATTAGGGGATTTTTCTCAGTAGCCAGTCAGTTTACGACAGTTTTAACCCCTGGCCAACTAAACATATAGGGGCGAACATGAAAGAACATATATCCAAGCGAGTGAGTTAGGTTAGATAATTCTTAGATAATTAATGATTCAGTTTATGAAGATTTCATAAAAAAATATAAAGTAATATAAATAACAATGTAAACTAATCATGGTCTGGTATTCGCGGGTATTCTTGTTTTCTGCTCTATTCCCCTGTTGCTCTATCCCTGCTTGTTGCTCTATTCCGGAAATTCTATCGCAGCGCGCGTAACATCTATCGCAGTTTTTTTTCTTATGCGAAATAAAAAACGCACCGCAGTGCGCGCGGGCACTAACTCTCGATTCGGTGAAAACTAAGTAACATTTGTAAATAGAGTTGTGCATAATTGAACTATGGAGTACGATTTATTTCGCTTTAAACTCATTATTATCTGACGTATAAAAATATTAATCGACGACGCGACAGGAACGTGTTAATTTTTTGTTATGGTTAATTGTGTGTCAGAGTAATAACTGTGTGGGTAGAGTATCGGTCGTTAGTGGTGTGGGACACAAACGTTTACGAGGAAAAGAAGAATTAGGTTTCGTTTTATAGCGATTTTTGTTTTTAAGTAGCAATTAGAGCTTTTTGAGCAATTCTTGTACAAATTAACGTCGAAATAGGAAATCGTCGTTTATGCGTGGTGAATGTGGTATGTTTCGTTAGTACAACTAAGACAAGTGTAATAAGGAGGAACTTAGAATATAACTTTGAATACTTTGATAATTTTGTTGATATAAGAAATGTTTTCTTATTATTTCCAGGTGTGGGCGCGAACAAGCTCGGTAAGGCGCGACCCGAACTCGGCCCGAACAAGGGCGGCCCGTTCGCGGCCGCGTTGCGTTCGCTCGCGAAGAACGCTGGCCCCGACGGCAAAGACGTTGGTGAGTTATTCTATTACGTAGTGTGTGGCATACCCTTTACCATTAGGTCAGGTGTCTTGAACAATGTTAACTAATGTATCTCGATCATAACATATTTCGATAGTAAAAAAAATAACTATACATATAAATCGCATTCTTCCATCGGTGAGATATTTGTAAAAAATATTTGGCCACATATTTCATTGCAGTGATGATGACTTAGTTGATATAATAGCATGTTGAGTTGATATAATAGAATCCTAGCAACTGAGTCGGGGCGTCCGGTGAAGGAAAACATTGTGATAACACTGTAACATGGTGGTAGGGTTTTTTCTAAGTCCGTCTGGCTAGCAGCGGTGATAAAACCATACCATACCAAGTTGAATTTAAGCGCGAGTTTTGGTGTTAAAAGGCTATTATAGAGTGGATCAATATGTGAACGATGGTGATGTCTGGAATTGACTCATCTCTGTGCATCCATTAAAAACGTTTGTGACATTTACTATATTATATAGAATATATTATTATTCTAAATATTATATATATTTGTTAAAAAGATAAACCGGATCGAGTTTGTTGCCAGTTCTTCTTGATGGCGGGGTTGTTTGTCCGAACCGGTGGTAGTTTTGACGTTCATAAGTGCCTTCTTAGGGCCTAAATTTAATAAAGTGTTTTTGATTTTGAATGAAAAATTTTCACCAAGCACCTGTCGGTGTGTTCCGGCAGCTGCTCTTGACAGTCTATCGCTTCTAGGCTTAGCGTGTTTACCATCTTAGACCATATCGTCATTTAACATCAGATGAGTCAAACGCTAAAACCCTATAAAGTATTTTAAAAAATCATATTTCTCTCTTTGCTATTCGTATACATCAGTGCATTTCCTTTAACAGTTACGTGTACTGCCGACTACTTTTTTCAGAGTTCTAGCTCAAACTTCGAATGGTAGTGATTTTTTTTTATCCTTTGTAATCACACACTAGTCAAGTATTTATTTTTACAACAGAAGCGAGACCACACGAAGTTCATAAATTGTAACATATGTTGATATAAATTACGAGACATTAGTAAAATTGTTCAGGACACCTCGCCTAATGCAATCCTCTTAGTTTTGATTTATTTCTACTAATTCTATTATACTACTTTTTATTTTACGTACTCGATGGCAACATCGTATCACCAACACCGCACTTGTTGGGTCTAACTTTTGTCCATATTCACAGACACGAATAAAATATATGTTATGCTTAAATTCAATTTTCCTACTACTATTTTTTTTTCTAATGATGATTGTTTTACTCTGTACAATAAAACATTGTAAGAATTGACCAAAGTTGTATATATTCATTATTTGAAGAATTCGAATTAACTTTTGTCAATTTAATAACTAATTTGTAAACTATGTCGAGTTAATCTTACTTTATAATATTTTTTAACTTTGTGGTAGATATAAATTGATTTCTTAAATGTTTTTAGAGGAACGGATTAGTTTGTGTAAAAATGATTTTAGATTTAATAAAAGTATTTGTTGGCCCATCTATAGCACGCTGTTTAAGGTTGTGCCATAAATTATTCTGTTAATAGTCTTTATACGTTGAGATAAGGCTAGGATCTGTGCAAGACAAGCGATAACGCGACTGCGTATGCACCATTGTTACGGCTATTTCTACCGCAACGCAGCAGTACTCGCACTCCTATATCCCACCCACTAATATGTATTTCGTAAGATACCAAAGCGATACCAGGCATTAGAATAAATAGAATAGCCCGCGTCGAGTAAAACTCAGATTTACCAACTCTGAATTAATATTTATCCCTGAAACTAAAGTCAAAGTCCCCTAAAATTACAATGAATCCCCTAAAATAATGAATAATTATGGCAATTAGCTCGACAGACCTCTAGAAATCTATAATGAATTTTTTTGATGAATAACTACTAAAATTATTTGAAAGATACACTTATTAATTGTTCAATTTCTACGTGCGCAAGTTTTAAATGTTTTCTTCATAATAATTTGTTTATTAAAATGATTCCAAAAAAATATCTGGATTGGGATTATGTAAGACTATATACTCGTAAATAAAAGAGTCCCTAGAAACACTCCTAGATATAAAGCCCCTAAAAAATCACTTTCCGGTTATTTACTTTCTAAATTTGTTAGCATTAGTCGCCTAATCCAAATAGTCAATCTAATTTCGGGGCAGGTACACGATGCAACATTTGCATTTTATTAATATACTAACTGACCCGGACATACGTTACTGTGGCTAAGTTATTGAAAAAGAAAATCAAAATTAAAACGTGGCGCCATATATGAGATATCTATGACAATCGATCTTACAGTGTTCTGTGAAAAAACTAATTTAAAGCGCCCTCTGTTTGAAACTGATGAAACTTACAATTAATAACAATAACATAGACACACATTTTATTTTTGTACTAAAAAATTTTGAGGCCATTAATCGAAATATAAATTATCCTGTCCCTCAAATTGGACCAAATTATACATTAATGCCAACTTTTCATGAAGATCGGTTAAGTAATTTCTGAGTTCATCGTGGACAAACATCATGATACTGGTTTTTTTTTAATAGATTTAGATGATTGTAGCTCGTACAATGACGACTTTTGGTATCAAATGGATTGCAAGTCCGTTTGTCGTTAGGAATAAAGTGTAGGCGTGAGGGTACGGTAGGCTGACCCTTGGGTTCGTGTTGAGTTACGGAGTGTTCAGGTGGCACGGGCGGAGCGCCGGCCGCATCGGATCGCGAACCGGGCAAGGAGAAACCGCAACCGGCGCCAACAAAGCGCGCCTCGCCCCACCACCATCTGCCAGCCAGTGGATTCCAACCTTACAGACCCGATGAAAGGTCAGTTATTGAATTAAATCTGTTTATGTCGTGTTCACTGTCGCGGTATTGACGAAAGAAAGGATGGTCAATGACGAAGAAGCTATCCCAAATATATAGCACAGTAGCATAATAGTGTCCATTTATGTTAAGATTAAGGGTGATAGTTCAAGATTCAGGGATTGACGTCAATTGTCAGTTTGGGGTTATGTTTAAATATATGCCACGTACGATAAGATAAAAAAAAACCTTTATAGGCATTTAACCACAATATCATCAGATGTCACATGACGATGTGGTCTAAGATAGTAAACACGTTAAACGTAGAGGGGACCGGCTCTTAATTCCAGCTGCTGGAACACACCGACAGGTGCTTAGCGATAGTATTTCAAGGACTTAGAAAAAACCCATTGCTATGGTTTAATCATGTCATTAGTTGCAAACGTAATTATCCGGAAACTTGTCTAAATCCCCAACCACGATTGAATGGTGTCTGTTAGACAAGAAAG
>MU158893.1:1410-36662 GCA_015888305.1 Antheraea pernyi | reverse complement strand
GCCCCCGCTGCGGACCCGGACCCGGAGCCGCAGCAGCAGCAGCAGGAGGAGAGCCGCACGACGCCAGGTGAGGGCGCGACGGGGGAGGAGGCAGCGACGTCAGTGTGACGCGCCCGCGCCCGCGCCTAGTGACGTCACACCTCGATGTCGATGACACCACCGCTATGTACGTGCGTCGTTTTCACTGGAGGGTCTGCACACTCGCACGCGGTACCGAACATAAAGTTCCTATGTTACTGAAATTTCAATAAAGAGCGATCAATCTATTGATTAATATAATATCTTGATTTTTTTTTTTATATCTACAATTGTCTTTTTATTAATGAGAATAAAACATAATAAGACTGACTGTCGGAAATAACGTACACTCGAAATATACAAGTAAATAGTACTGAATAAGTTGTCGATCCTTCTGTTGAAAATTATGCACCTACATACCACATATATATTATTTTTAATCCAATGAAAAGTTATTGTGAGAATGTAATTTCTTTATCGAAATTTTCTCCATTATATAAAAATTTGTATTATGTACAAATAAAAATAATTCGATTTTACTAAACCCTAAGTCTGTAGTGCGGCCCATTAACTGTATCGATAAACACATTTTGTACTGTTTTTTTCTCGAATATCGTATTATCAAGTATCGATATATTTTATCAACTATTTTGTGTGTCATATTTTATTTAATCGAATAGGTTAAGTAACCATAATAATCAAAAATCACTAATATTCGTGTTAATGATTTTTAAAACATTCCGTTACTTTTTAATTAGAATGGCGAATCAATAAATGTATCAGTATAAAAAAGTTAAACAAGCCGAATTTTTAATAATAGCTACTTCGACAACACCGCCTATCGATATTTGCTAATATTTTTGTTGTAAATTTGTAACTTAATTTTTTTAATCAATGTTGTTTAAATTATCTTGAAGTGAATTAGTATTTAAAAAATATGATTCTGCGTTTAATATATACGGCGAAGATGTGTTTTGACAACTTTTTGATAGATATTCTAAATTTTATTTGTCAGTCTTGAAATCCTAATTGTTTCAAGGCTAGTTTAATAGAGAAGTCCATTTGCTATCCCGGATATGATAATATTTATTAAATTGTTTGTCCTCGATAGATGAATAAAAAGAATAGAAGTAAAATCAGGAAATTCATATTTAATAAATATATAATTAATTGAATCTTGAGTATGAGTGAGACAGATTGATTTTTTTTATATTAATAAAAATCATAACGGGCCGCACTAGACTTACAACTGAGAACGATATCAACGTATTTCATTGATCGAAATCTGTAATTACGAATGATTTATCGATTATTGCGATATCGATATAATTATTGTTATTATTCTTTATCTCGTATCTGAATCGATATTAGTGAGAGCGGAATGTGAAATATCGATATGTCGTCGAACTTGTCGGTTTTCATTGTGACCAAACATCCGTACACTCTGACGTGTGTGTATATATATTTTTTTTATGTTTACGCTTATTATAAATAAACGCAAGAGAAGTGAATGTAATCTATGAAATGTTCAGCGTTTCAGTATGTTTTTTTTAAACGAAAAAGGTGCAAATTTACCTATAGGTATGTGATAGATTCTATTCAAAATATCGATAGTTGAAATGATTATATATATATTGTAAGTTGACTGGTGGGGGAAAGTAAACCTTTAAAAATGATAGGGGGATATAATTATTACAATTCCTGTGTGATATTTCATGTCCGAATTTTATTTCGATTAAAAAATAAATAATTAAATGATGGCCTGATGCAGCAAATCAACTGTCGTAAGTCATCGCAAAGGCAATAGTTATCATTTGTACTGTGAAAATAAGTCAATTTTTTATCATTTAAATTTATTGTTAATGTTCGCAAAAATTGTTGACTACCCTCATTACGTTGGATATCGTTTTACATAACATGTACTGTTTAATCTCGATTTGATTTTAAATTACTTTACAGAAGTATATTTGTATATATTACATGATATTTTCGAATTTTCGAGAACCGCGCAGAATTCATTTAAATCGATACCAACTCACCAGTCATGGAACGAGACAATTCGATTTTATTATACATGAAAAAGAAGATTACGGTGCACTACACAATTACGCTTAGAAATGTCCTTCGATTATGCGATTGTTATGTGTATACTTTGTAAAAAAAAATGAAACGGTAACGTATGAATAACAGCGCGATCGAGAAACTGCCTGGAGCAGACTCGGTAAAAGTCGCGATTATGGAAATACAAACAAAAAAATGATAATAAATTATTAGTTTTAATAAATAATATTGATGATGCACGAGAATAATTGTATAAGTAGGTGGCGCCTCGTGCGTTTCTATCGATACATCGATATCGATAGGCTCCGACTCGAGTTTATTTTTCGCGCGGTATAAAAGACTTTTCGACGCCACGTACTTATTTCTCAAAGCGCGGACGGTGACTCGAGTCGCTTATCGATATTCGAGTATCGATAATCGATGATTTCGTATCGTACGGGGTCAACTTAATTAGGGTTTAAGAGTCGCGCGTGCGATCGTCATCAGCTTCGCCAGTTCTACTGCATTTGTGATAAGTTTTTTTTTTAAATATTTCTTGCAGTAAGTTCGCCTCCATCGAACGAGTTCAATGACCCCGTACGATCGACCGACTGCAATCTGTAACGAAAATATTACAATAATATTGTTTCGATGAAAAAAAGAAAACCACACGAAATTTTATAACAAAAAAACCTCTTTATAATTTAAATTTAGATAGTTATTAATTTTAGCTTTTAATAGGTGTTCAATATTTTTAAAGATAATATTTTTTTTGTTTTCAAATCACGAACAGCATTTACCCGGGCCCAGGTTCGCCCGCAGAATACGTGTAAATATATTTAATATACTAGATATGGACAATACCTAACAAGTGAAAAGAAAAAAACAAAATAATGGTTTTATTGAAAAATATAAATTCAATGAAATTAGCGTTTGTGCATGCTCGGCTCGGGCGCGCCGCGCGACCTCCCCGTGCCTTCCACACTGTCGATAATATTCATTTCAAATGTCGATAAAGGTATATTCATTAAAATAGTGCAATACATATTGACTTTTCAAAACATTACTGTAGTGCGTACTATACTGCACTGTGTTGTACTGGACTATAATGTACTGTACCTTACTATACTACATTGTGTTGTATTGTACTGAAGTCTACTGGACTATAGTGTACTGTATCGTACTATACTACACCGTGTTGTACTGGACTGTAGTGTACTGTGTCGTACTGTACTGCATTGTGTTGTATTGTTCTGTACTGTGCTACATTGCACTTATAGTATACGGTACTGTATTACTGTAGTGTTCTGTACTGCATTGTACTGTACTATACTACATTTTGCTGTTAGTGTACTGTTCTGCACTTCACTGTAGTATTCGGTACGGTAATGTATTGTACAATAATGAATAAACATTGAAGTCGGGTACGTAATGCAATTTTATGAAATGAAGAGGTCGCGGCCGCGCCCGGGCGGTAGTTATTTTTATTTTTATGTTCACCCCCATTCCCATCCTAAGCTTTTGAAGGTAGAATGTAGTTAGCGTTGTGATGCTGTGTTTTGGAGCTTGTGTTCTGGAAGACTATTAACTGATCGATCGCTATAGATGCTCTGCGGACTTCAGCTTTTAATAACTACCAAAGAATATATGTTGATGACACTAGTATATTTAGCTACCACCATCAAGTTGGAAAACTGTCGCCGAACATGTTAGGTGTCTCCTGACAGATCGATCTGAGAACTAGATATGATGTTGTAGACCATATAGTCACTTCACATCAGGTGGAATTGTGATTGAACAACTAATCTGTTAAGCAAATACAAAAGAAGGCTTTCAACGATCTGTTCTAACTTGTGATACGGTTTTTATAATTGTGAAGAATTATGGGATATATCTACCAGGATAAAAAGATTTCATTCCGAGTAAAGAGCAACAACATTATAAATAGTAAATTCGTCTGTCTATTCGACCATCTAATTTAAGAATAATAACTTGCCATAATAAAAATATTTACGGAGTTAGATGTTAACTAAGTCGTGGATTGAAGAGTAGGCACAGTTTTTTTTTCATTCGCCCAAGGTTTATAAAGTATAACTATAGACCAAGGAAATTTACCTTAGTTATTACAATTGAAACATTTCGAACCCTATCTGTACTTATTTGGGACATACGTGTGTTTCTTCAGTATAGTGTATGGCTTATTGGAAACAAATAATAATTAAAAGTATATAATTTAATTACTTACATTCGAACATATAAACTTAATCTTGCAGCTACAACTATTCATTTTGCAAATATACAATCTGTAGTGCTCTTCGAACCTTTTTTTAAGTACGCGCATATGCATACGTTGGTGTTATATGGATAGGTTTTGTCCATTGTTTTATTCTGCGTTTAAAGAGAAATATTCCAACAAGATCAATATAAAGGAACCTTAGGATTATAAAGGATTAAATAAAACTTATTATCTGTGAACGATGAATCTGATTTGTTAATATCAAGCTCGTATTCACTTGTAACACAGTGGAAAACACACTAAGCAAGTGTTCAGTGTCACCGATTTATATTTTTGATTAAATAGTTTAATATATTGAACAGATAACACACTTTCAGATAAACAGAAGGATATGAAACCATGCCCAGTGTTGTGGTTGCGTGACTGAATTTTACAACACATTACATTAAAACAAAAATAAGTATAGGAATAAAAATTATTAATACATATATATATTTTTATCTGTTACTGTCCTTTTATATTACGAGTAATCTCTGAATTTAAACTTCCCTGCCGAAAAGATTACATTATACTTATCATCCATAACTTTAACGTCTGCCTGTTCTTATGTTTGTAACTCGAAAACCACTGAACCGATGGTAAATGGGCCATCTGATGTATTTGAATCACTGTGACTGCAAACACGTAACTACACAAATTAAAAAGATATATTTTCAATATTTTTATAGTTAAAACAAATAATTTTTTATTACAATTATGAGTTAGAATATTAATCATATCTGATGCTAAATGACAATATAGAAAGTATAAAATATCTACTTAGATTGGCTCTTTGCCTATCCAAGAACCGATGAATACCCACAGAGTACGTTATATAAATGAATACCTAGCGAGAGACAATCAACCTAATATTCGTATTTACCTAGTAGCAATTGCGTAACTACAGGGTGACAGAGCTGGCAAAGTGACAGAGGCCTCTGGCCTGAGAGGCCGCGTTTCAGAGATAACTACCGTGGTTGAGTGGTTTATTAAAATTAAATTTCAACATAACGATTTTTACTAGGGCCTTATCCAATGAATTTGCCACGGGCCTCAGTATAGTTACGTCACTGCCCGATAGTAAAAAAATCCCTACCAATATGCAAAAGTTTTATTAAAATATTTCATTGTAGGCTGACGACCGTCGCGTTGTAAGATTTCTATCTTCATAGTTATTTAATATAATGTTGAAATAAAAATAATACTAATAAGTTATCATAAAACATGATTCCAATTGTATTATCAAACCAGAGATAAAAGCAGCTTGTAGGTAACTCAGTGACTCCATAGCGCTAACGAGTTATTAAAAATTTGTTTGATGAGTAATTTATTTATATTTGATTAGAACACATTAGGGTGTTGGCTTTATAAAGTATACATGTCGTGTTTACATACGTGTAAGTTTCGCCTATCTGTTCTACTTCTTTTCTTCGAACTCTACTTATAAATACCTAATTGTAGCACAACGAGTTTTGGGAGATTCAGTAAAAAACTGCACTATACTACACACCACTGTTCATTAATAGGCCGTTCAGTGAAGGAAAACATCGTAGATCATCTATCTTGGGAAATATTTTTATTTAATACCAGATGAGGTTGTGGCCAAACAAATTAAAAGAAGAAACAGAAAATCATTTTCAAGCTTGAGTTTTTGAAGCGATGGTGGCTAGATAGCGTGTTCGGACACAGCGTCTATGGACTTAGGTTCGAAGCCTTGCAACTGAGCCGAAGCGTGCGGTGAAGGAAAATATCGTGATAGAACCATAGATAGTATCGTGGTAGGGTTTTTTCTAACTCCACCTGCCTAGCTACTACCCTTAAGTTGAAAAACTGTCGCCAAGAACCTGTTGGTGTGATCCGGCAGCTGCACTTGACGGTCAGCCCCTCTAGGCTTAATGTATTTACCACGTCGTCATTTAACATCAAATGAGACGGTGATGTAAAGTGTGATAAAGAAAAACTAATTTACCTAAGTTGTTTTCAATATAGCATTGGAATAATACTTCTTTGAAGACCATAGGCCGTAACCACCCAGGTCTACGAAGGCATGACTAGGTTATCAAACTAATAAGACATAACAAATTGGATTAACTAGTTTTATATGAACTGGATCTCGGTCCAGGCGCGAATAGTTAACACATGTAGAAGCCGACTCATTTAACACGAAGAGTAAACACACTGCGAGTTATACAACTATATCAAATTCAGCTGTTTGAAAATTCATGACAAATTTTACTCACAACATAAGGATGTGAACTCAACGTTATTTTATTTAAAAAAAATTGACAACAACCTTCTAGTATATTATTCTTATTGGTACTGCCGTTGTCGAGCAGCCAATGATACCACACGTTTCTTGGGATCATATCAATGAACTAACAAGATGGTGGCCGTCTTTTTGGAACTTTCCAGGAAGTTTTTATAGCATGTCAGAATCTATGATCCGCGATATTATTTCCTATTCACTTGTACACACTAACTAAATTATGTTACGTAAAATAACATCAATATTACAACGTATACAGGTTAAATAACACAAGATTATGAATAAGGGTAATATCTACTTCAAGCAATAATATAAGTAAAAATAATATAATACATTTTATTTATAATATCACTGACTACAAGACAGACTAAGATCCCGTCAAACACTCATGAACATCATTAATAATAGAACTCATTACCTTCTTGACGACATAAACTATCATAGACTAGCGTAAGAACTAATATCATCTGTCAATTAACAAACAGGCCTCGTCAAACCGTACTGCGTTACCATAAAATGCAATCAAATGGCCAGACCGATACCAGATATTAACATACACAACTTATCTAGACTCGATAAAGAAATCAAGCCAAAAGAGACCAGATCGTCGATCGACGCAGCAATCTATACTTTAAAAAGTAAGCCATCGAATAATTTTATACTCGGCTCCATATGCGGCTGGTTTGCAGGCATTACCGTCGCTAAGGTTGGGAAAATAGCAGCGTTTGGCCTCGGCGGTGGTATTCTAATGTTACATTTCGCGAGCGAATGGGACTATATCCGTGTGAACTGGGAGCGAGTGAGACAGGCGGCTGGAGAGAGTCGAAAATTAACGGAAAGGTTATTAGGCTTCGTCAGACGGAACAGCTCGTACTCGATCGGGTTCGCAGGTGGATTTTTCTTCGGTGTTGCATCAGCTTGATACGAGAACAGACGTTCATAAACGAATATCGATAATTATTATTTTGTAATAGTGTCGACGTTGGTATTTTATTTACTGTTCACAACTTTCTAATGATCAGTATAATTTGAACTTTTATAATATCTGTGAAGTTTAAATGAGACCTCTCATTAGTAAATGGAATTTGGTGTATAATTATAAATGCATTTAGAAAAAGGTTAAGAAGTAAACAGTGCAAGAAAATTGAAATTTATTCATTTAATTTCATAATTGAATTTTAAATCAATATTTACTTTCCATAATCATCCACCAGAGATGTATACCACGAAAAACTAGATAGACAAGTTACAATTATCGTCTATAATCATTTAATTTTCTTTATAATAGCACGACATAGCATTCGCATTTTACTATCAACATAGTTGAGTCCAAAAACAACGACGATCATTCTATTATAACCAAACAACAGTCATTACAGGCTAATTCCGAAACGAGACAACGCAAGAGAGAGTTACAGCGAAGGGTCTATCATGATGTATTCGGAGGTCGAACACAATGATCGTTGTTTGCCTTCTCATTAGAAATATATATGTCTGTGTCTACGAAGTTACAAATTGTGCCTTAGATTTAAAAAAAAAGCGTAATTACGTGTTATTCCTTTTTATACACGTATGATGAGAACTGCATCATAAACTGCATTATGTAAATATCGTTTAAGCTCCGGGCAGCTGTTACGTCAACTAAACTAATATCACTAAAATGAAAGCATTGTAGTATACTGCATGTAAAGTAGTAAGTATGCATACAGATACGTAACGCGCTCGGATATCGCACGAGTCGTTACCCTATACTTTTAATTACAACACCATTGTAGCGAACTCTGTTTGTCTACCACATTGCACTGTCGCGTAATCATCGTTGTGTTTCTATAACCAGATATACTGTACTAACATTCCTTATGTGTATATAAGTAAGTACATATATAGAAATAGAAGATCGATAACCTTCAACATATTTTGACAGATCACTATATGTCGCCATATGAATTACTTTCTCATGAAGAAGGTCTTATGCTATTCGCTTACTTTAACTCTCTAATAGATAGCGCTGCTATACGTTAACTCTTGTACCATTTCACCAATCAACACAGAATATTCTTTTTGTTAGATCTCAATTTTTATTAGAAAAATATTACTAGCAACTAATAATAATAAATGCGTGGGAACCGCGGTCAAAGTTAGTTAAATTATTATCTAATCCATTTTAAATATTATTCCAATAATCTCCTGCCCACGAGAAAATGCAGTTCAGATTTGGGCTAGGTTATCATCTGAAACTATATATAGTATCGATATATACATAGATATATATATAGATATATATCATCTGAACTGACGGTGGTTTAGTATGCACGCGGTGATCAAATCATTTAACCTAATCAAATTCTACAATAAACTGAAATTAAATAATAATATAAAATATGATAAAGAAACTGATACATGTCAATAAGAGATTTTCTAGAGCATGGAAAACTGGCCTTGGGCTTCGGCAATAAGAGTTTCAACTAGTATGACGTTTAAATTTTTTTGTAAATAACATAAAGACAACACTTGTACTGCCAAAAAAAGTCATTCGCCATTTTTCTACCCCAGGCTCTTAAATCCGGTACTTGTTAACTACTAGTCTCAAAATAAAAATAATATGGTCAAAAGCAACTATTAACAATAAAGCACAGACGAAAGGCATTAGTACTCTTCCTCTGTTTTTCAACTGATTTTCTCTTTTTTTAATGCTTTAGTGTTAATTAATATTTCTCTAAAGTCAAAAATTAATAAATTATTTTCAAAATATGGATATTCATAAATTTGACGGTTTGGTTTTGTCTATATATGGTATTTTTTCCAATGTCTCTGTCACAAAGGCCACTGGATATAAATATGAATTTTTTTATGCCTGTCCGTTTGTGTATCAGGATTTAACTGCAGAACGAATTTAAGTACATGTTTTTCTAAACTATTATACATAGGAAGTCATTGCTCAATTGATATTGTTCGAAAAAAAACATTGTCTCTCTCAGTATCTCTCTTGTTTTATACTTTTACAAATTATATGATAATAGTTAGCAAATAATTACTTTGTAATAAATGAATGAGGAATTGAGGACATAGATAATAATATTATAAGTATACAGTTTAAAAACAAAATTAAAGATAATATAAACCGATAGAATTATAAATTAAATGTCTATCTTGAGTAATTTCTCATAAATATATTGGAGCATTATTTATATCTTTTTAATAACGAGCAGCTGAGCGATTTTAACGAAAGAGGATTTTTTTTTATCTATCCATCAAATTACTGATAATAATCGCAGAATACTGATACTGATAATGAAGGACATAGTAGGTATGTAATATATTTTTTCAATTCTTTGTATGTTGAGATGGAATAGTTTTTTTTTGTTTATGATTTAATTAATTTTGTTAAAGATATTATTAAAATACATTTTTACATTGTGTTTTACTTTTTATTTATTTCAAATATACATATACCCCGCTAGAGAGAAGAAAGAAAGAAACGAAGAAAGCCTTTTTTTATACATGGGGAGATCCCTAACAGATACCCATCCCGTCGGGCAGCTGAGGATGGGTTATGTCCGATTTGCACGGACTAAAACCCCATGGTGCCTTCATAAACCTTTTTAGATGGGGGTGCAGGGACTGCCAGCTGGCACTGCGTCTGCTCCCCCGACAGGTGTAAGCACCTCAAGAGGCCCTGACTGCGGTCTGATGGATCAAGATCAAAGGGGGAGTGACTGTTAGACCCGCCTGACGAACTGTGGGAGTCGCATCGGTACAGTGCGCCTCCACCACATGGGCCTGAGCATCTTAAACTGCCAGGGCGACGGACATGCCCTTGTCCAGTCTCGATTGTTACCACGCCCCAGCTAGGTCGCTCAAGTCGTCGAGACCACTCTTCCACCACTAGGACCTAGTGGAGATGGGACCTTAGCACCTCGATTTCTCGAGGCGCTAGACTATGTCGCCATATGAATTACTTTCTCATGAAGAAGGTCTTATGCTATTCGCTTACTTTAACTCTCTAATAGATAGCGCTGCTATACGTTAACTCTTGTACCATTTCACCAATCAACACAGAATATTCTTTTTGTTAGATCTCAATTTTTATTAGAAAAATATTACTAGCAACTAATAATAATAAATGCGTGGGAACCGCGGTCAAAGTTAGTTAAATTATTATCTAATCCATTTTAAATATTATTCCAATAATCTCCTGCCCACGAGAAAATGCAGTTCAGATTTGGGCTAGGTTATCATCTGAAACTATATATAGTATCGATATATACATAGATATATATATAGATATATATCATCTGAACTGACGGTGGTTTAGTATGCACGCGGTGATCAAATCATTTAACCTAATCAAATTCTACAATAAACTGAAATTAAATAATAATATAAAATATGATAAAGAAACTGATACATGTCAATAAGAGATTTTCTAGAGCATGGAAAACTGGCCTTGGGCTTCGGCAATAAGAGTTTCAACTAGTATGACGTTTAAATTTTTTTGTAAATAACATAAAGACAACACTTGTACTGCCAAAAAAAGTCATTCGCCATTTTTCTACCCCAGGCTCTTAAATCCGGTACTTGTTAACTACTAGTCTCAAAATAAAAATAATATGGTCAAAAGCAACTATTAACAATAAAGCACAGACGAAAGGCATTAGTACTCTTCCTCTGTTTTTCAACTGATTTTCTCTTTTTTTAATGCTTTAGTGTTAATTAATATTTCTCTAAAGTCAAAAATTAATAAATTATTTTCAAAATATGGATATTCATAAATTTGACGGTTTGGTTTTGTCTATATATGGTATTTTTTCCAATGTCTCTGTCACAAAGGCCACTGGATATAAATATGAATTTTTTTATGCCTGTCCGTTTGTGTATCAGGATTTAACTGCAGAACGAATTTAAGTACATGTTTTTCTAAACTATTATACATAGGAAGTCATTGCTCAATTGATATTGTTCGAAAAAAAACATTGTCTCTCTCAGTATCTCTCTTGTTTTATACTTTTACAAATTATATGATAATAGTTAGCAAATAATTACTTTGTAATAAATGAATGAGGAATTGAGGACATAGATAATAATATTATAAGTATACAGTTTAAAAACAAAATTAAAGATAATATAAACCGATAGAATTATAAATTAAATGTCTATCTTGAGTAATTTCTCATAAATATATTGGAGCATTATTTATATCTTTTTAATAACGAGCAGCTGAGCGATTTTAACGAAAGAGGATTTTTTTTTATCTATCCATCAAATTACTGATAATAATCGCAGAATACTGATACTGATAATGAAGGACATAGTAGGTATGTAATATATTTTTTCAATTCTTTGTATGTTGAGATGGAATAGTTTTTTTTTGTTTATGATTTAATTAATTTTGTTAAAGATATTATTAAAATACATTTTTACATTGTGTTTTACTTTTTATTTATTTCAAATATACATATACCCCGCTAGAGAGAAGAAAGAAAGAAACGAAGAAAGCCTTTTTTTATACATGGGGAGATCCCTAACAGATACCCATCCCGTCGGGCAGCTGAGGATGGGTTATGTCCGATTTGCACGGACTAAAACCCCATGGTGCCTTCATAAACCTTTTTAGATGGGGGTGCAGGGACTGCCAGCTGGCACTGCGTCTGCTCCCCCGACAGGTGTAAGCACCTCAAGAGGCCCTGACTGCGGTCTGATGGATCAAGATCAAAGGGGGAGTGACTGTTAGACCCGCCTGACGAACTGTGGGAGTCGCATCGGTACAGTGCGCCTCCACCACATGGGCCTGAGCATCTTAAACTGCCAGGGCGACGGACATGCCCTTGTCCAGTCTCGATTGTTACCACGCCCCAGCTAGGTCGCTCAAGTCGTCGAGACCACTCTTCCACCACTAGGACCTAGTGGAGATGGGACCTTAGCACCTCGATTTCTCGAGGCGCTAGACGTTGACCCCTCTCCAGCGCCTCCACGCGTCGATGATACAAAGACGAGTGGGCTCTCGCTTCCAGGTCCCAGGGTGGGGATCCGGCCAATAGGAAGGCCGCCTCGAAGGAGATCGTATGGTACCTGCGTATGGCTCTGACGGCCATCGCCCGCTGCGGTCTCCGCAGGCGAGCGATGTTATAGGTCGTCAGTTTAGGAGCCCACGCGGGTGCCCCGTAAAGGGCCTTCGACCGCACGACCCCTAGGTACAGCTTCCGGCAGGCATAGTTCGGCCCCCGAGGTTGGGTAACAAACGTGCGAGGGCGCCCGCTGTGCCCATTAAGCGGGAGGCCAGCTGCCGGAAGTGTTCCTTGAACGTCAATCGACTGTCGAGGAGGAGGCCGAGATACCTCATACTCGACCCAACGTCGATGGACTCGCCTCCTACAAGAATCTGAGTTCTTTGAGGCGGCGCCTTCCGAGGGCCGTGAAACCACACGGCCTCGGATTTGCACAACGCCACCTCCAATCCCAGACGCCGGATCCTGTCGACGACCTGAGCGACCCCCTCTGTACCGATCGTCGCGGCCTCACTGTGCGTCCTCCCACGGGCTATCAACAGCGTGTCATCCGCGTAAGCGAGGAGGAAGGGGGAAGGGAAGTGGGCCTCCGGCGCTCTCACTGACTAAACGAAACGCAACAATGCAAGCACTGTCACTTCACGTCGGTTTTCTGTGAGAGGGTAGTACTACCCCGGGTGAGCCGACCTATTCATGCTGAAATCTGTAATAGCTTCAGCCTGACTCTACCACTACTACTTCACACGTCGTTCAGGTTTTTTAGGGTATACTTTAAACCGTTACCTGCGAGTAGGTGATCTGATTATCTTTATTATATAGAAGATTTATTTGGAAATCCGTAACCAGTTTTAATTATAATAATATTGACAGGACGCGATGCTACGTTCTTGGACCTGCTATAATTTTGTTTACAGGCAAAGTAGAGCCTTACCAAGATCAAACTATGACAATACATTAACTTTTTATCGATTATGACATCAATTAATAAATCCAGTTTTCCGTTAGGGTTTAATTTATGATCAAATTATATGTGTCGTTACGTTTAAAAATAAACTAAATCCAATTTTAGCGTTTCCTAATATTTTACTTTAATTTTCAAGATTTTCAAATTTTATACACATAAACTATAAAGATCATAAAAAAGCTAAAAACCTTATGAACGGCAAAATTTAAACTTTGTTTTCGGTGTATAAAAACTGAAAATCTCAAAAAAATTGAATGTGTTATCGGAGCGATTAAAAATGGATTCTTTTCCACTGTATATATTTTCATTTGTATTTTAATTATTAATACAAATAAATGACAGATAACATAAGGAATTTTTCCAACTGTTTTCATTTAAACAATTTGGCTATGTACGGTGGTATCGGACAAAAGATAATATATTCAGATATTGTTAGATTTTTTATCAATATAATCCACGTAATACATCAGTCTATGGTAAAAAGCATGCGTGGAACACCAGCCGTTACTTTACATCTTTACTACACTATGCACTAGGGTGATTTTCTAGTCTGTTTATTTGACCGTAAATAGTTACATAACAGATTTTTTTAATAAAACATAATATAAATAAGAGTTTTTTTTCTCGAACTGACTACGCTATTGACCCTGCAGGGTCTTCACATCTTCACCGGACTATAAATAAGAGTATTTCTGACTAGATGTAGCACTAACTCCGATTTTTGTATTTTAATTCTTTGCGACCCTTAGGAGTCTAGGACGATGGTTATAGAAGTAGTTATCTTCTTCAATTAATAGAACTTTCCTTATACTTAATAACGCAATAACAATTGAAGTCTTCAAGTTGCGTAGATATAATGCATTTTATAATTAATACCTGTGTCCGCGACTTTGTCCGCGTGGAACTTAATACAAAAAAAAGTGCGTGCGTACAAAGTACTCATGTCAGAAGTGAAACTTCTTTGGCGTACTAATTTATAAGTCTTGTTTATATTTATACAAATCTAATACATTAGATTTCCGAGACTTGAAAAATAGATGAAAAATCTGCGTTTACTGCAAATGACGTCACTTCCGTTGCTGCGTGACGTTACATCTGTAAAAAATTTACCCTCATGCGTCTAAAGAAGTTTCACTTCAAAAAACAGTCTTTCGTTTACTGTGTCTTAGATTTTTTTTCACATTATAGGTGGCAAACAAACAGGTGGGTCACCTGTTGTTAAATAATCACCACCGTCCATAGACACTTGCAACACCAGGGGAGTCGCGAGTGCATTGCCAGCCTGTGTTTGGGAGAGGGGAAGGGAGGTGGGTCTCCGGGGCTCTCACTGACTGATCGAAACGCAACAGTGCAAGCACTATTACTTCACGTCGTTTTTTTGCGGGTCGGGTGGTACTACCCCGGGTGAGTCGACCCATTTCTGCTGAAACTAGTAATAGCTTCAGCGTGGCTCTACCACCTTCAAAAATATATTATACATTATATAATATCCTGTTTTGCAAGAGATTTCACTGCATTTATTTACTTACATTTTTCTCGTACTTAACTCGAATCGTTATTACAAATTACAATAACTATTGATAGAGTTAACCGATTATAATGAATGAAAGATTAAATGTTATTCGGGGATATGCCTTATAATTTTCTTATTGATGTTTTATCGTGAATGAAGTACTTTATTAGTGACGCGTGTTCAAACAGACAGACAGACATTTCTACAAATGATTGAAATGTATTTTATTATTAATTCCTAGACACCTGCAACAATCTTTTTCACAAAAATCTAAAAAGTACAGACGCGTTACATTCAGGTTCTATTATATGTACAGATTCACAGTTCTTTAACAAGGTTGCTTTATCTTTATATTATCATAAACCAGATGATATCAGATTCAGTTTGATTAGAGATAGATAAGTAGCGACATCTATAGTAATTAACGATTAGCTTTCCATGACGTACGCGAATACAAGCACATTACCGATTTGCCGGATAGTGAGTTCAACCACCATGTCAAACGGGGTCTAATGTCTAAATGATATTATAAGGTGGATCAATAGTTGAACGATGGTGACGTTTGGAATTAGGCCAATCTCTGTGCATCCATCAAAAACAAATGTAACTATCTATGTTTGTCACAATATGAACAGAGAAACCAGATCGAGTTTGTTGGCGGTTCCTCGCGACGACTGGGTTGTTTTCCGAACCGGTGGTAGCTTTGACGTTCATAAGCGACTTCTCACAGTCGAAATAGAATAAAGTATTTTTGATTTTGCGTGATATTTTAATTTTCTCATAACATTTACATTCTTCGCCGCTCTGTGGAGTTTACAATGAAATAAAAATGGGATATACTATCCCGAGTATGTTGCGCTGTATTTAACTAATTGAGTTGAATGTTATTCAGGTCCATTATACAAACACATCGATATACCTAAATGTGTTCTAGCATTTGATCTTATCTGAGGTCGTCGAACTTGCGAAACCTAGAGAGTGACTGGCTCTCAAGAGCATGTGCCGGAACACACCTACAGGTGCCAAACCAAACGAGTATTACTGCCATGTTATTGTTTCATCGCGATATTTTCCTCTGCCGATTAAAGATTTTATAGATTTAACAACGAAGCAATTTCCATATATCTAAAGTATAAATGAGAAAGTACGATAAGCGAGAACGAGGTTGGTTTTATTTATGTCATAACTGGCAAACGAACTTGAGGTTCACCTGATTTTAAGTGATCACCACCGTCCATAGACACTAACAACACCGGGGGAGTCGAAAGTGCGTTGCCAGCCTGTGTTTGAGGGAAAGGGGAAGGGAGGTGGGCCTTTGGCACTCTCACTGACCGAACGAAACGCAACAATGCAAGCACTGTTACTTCACGTCGGTTTTCTATGAGAGGGTGATACTACCCCGGGCGAGCCGACCCATTCATGCTGAAACCAATAATAGCTTCAGCGTAGCTCTACCACACTCTTGGTTGACTTGTGTGCCCGAAACGCGTTATAATGGACCAAGAATGGACCGGCTGCTGTAAGAAGACCGAGCACTATCGAGGATGTCAACGTCGCACCATGCCGCGTGTTTATAACCGATTCACCGGAGTCGAGCACTCAAGCAGGTTGCAAGCACGATAAACTTTGCATTCACTATTTCAATAAACAAATCATCCCAAATACGTTTGTTTACATACATACCATACGTACACATGTAATGGAACGGCTTTGTTATTTTTCTTTATTTTATCGATTTGGTTAGTTAGTTTAGTCAGATTTTCTTTAGTGAAGCACACATGTAGGTGCACATGTTAATTAACGAGGCAATTCATATATGTATAATTAGCTTAGTTACATTCGCGAATTTTCATTCAAGCCCAAACAGCTTCGGTCAATTTTGCGCCCTTGAGCTTGTTACCATACGGCTGAACACCGTCCAAGCCGAGGTTTGGCCACTTGCACGCTTTTGAGGTTGCTGCCATACAGCTGAGCACCTTAAGCGCTCACTCAAAAGCGCTGTCTAGCTGTGAAGGCCCGTCGAGCCAACAGCGTATAGTCAGTTCGAAAAAAGCCACGTGTCTCAGTCGTATTACCTGCTTGAACACAAATGGGCATTCTTTTTATGAGAGTTGTTTAACCTGTATTGATTCTAATTATACTTTCGTTCATTATCTATAGCGCACACGCAGTTATATACTTTTCTCGTGCATTTGTGGAAAACTGGAACGTACTACTATTTAGCATTGGTCCCCAAATAGTGTAATTACTGTCACTTATCTGCAAATACGAATGTGTAAAGAATTACAAATTACCTGGCCCGTTCGTTGTGATGAACCTTACTTATAAATTAATTTCTAAATTTATGGTGCGGATGACACGGGGCGAGAGTACAAACGACAGGCGTTCACAATGGGATCGTGCTGAAATTGCGACGTCAGTGGTAGGCACCACATGTTCATCAAATAATGAACATCCATTTTAAGGAAGGACAACCTGGACATCCGTCCGAAGCGTTGAAAACTTGGCGACAGTGTTATAATTGTCGGGTTGTAACAAGTCAACCATTTATTGCTAAGTACAGATATTTGTTAATGCTCTTGTCCCCTTTTTTCATTTCTTGCATGAATTATCACCACATATTATAAAAAAAGTCCTCTGGTCCGTCTGTCTGTCTGTTCGCGATAAACTCAAAAAATAGTTAACGGATTTTCATTCGGTTCTCACCAGTAGATAAAGTGAGTCATGAGGGATGTGTGGGTGACAATTTTTTTTATTCTCAGAGCGGGAGAACGTTCTTTGGGCCCGCTAGTTAGTGTATAAGGGAAAGTAGCCTAAAGCGGGTAAGCTAACGTTAAAGGTTCAAAAATTGGAAGTCTTGTCTCATTAGTAACTTCAAAGTAAAATAATGAAATCATCTCATTATGTACTGAATAATTATTTATTATTAAAAATTAAAGACTCTTAAAAACCCCGCTGTGTCATAGTAGGATTTTTTATTGGGTAATAAGAAACTCCTCTAACAAAAGAAAGGGACCTTATCTGTGTTCACATTATTAAGAAAACGTAAATAGGCTTATTACTATCTTACAGTAATGATAACAATAAAAATGAAATGATTATTTATGTATGTATGTACATATGTGTGGGTATTTTTATTGATCTACAATATATTTATATATAATTTTTTTGTTGTACTTTTTATTTTTTATTATTAAAACAAAACCTACACATGGATAAAATAATAATTCTAAAATTTAATGATAAATTTAAAAATAAAAAAAACCTCAAGTACTTTATCTACAGTTTGTAAGTTCTTAATAAAATATATACAAAAGCTTATTGGCCTTAATTTATTTGTCACATTTTTAACTTAACAGGGTACCTAATAGGTCAATATATTTGTCATAATAGGTTGCATAATGCGGGTAAGTAGTTTGGGTAATGCGTATAAACACTACAAACCTAACAAATCTTAATAAACGCCAGTGTTTTCAATAAGTATTGTTGAGATTTTAGTAATATATTAAACTATCATAAAAACAACGCTTCAACCGATCAATCAACGAAATCTGTATAGATATTTGAAATCTGTTAAAACTACGTTCTCTCGCAATTGATGTTGGTTCTGGCCGTCTCAAAGTGAAATTTCCTAATTGACATTGACATTTTTAGAACCTAATTAAATACCAGTTATTTCCCGTATAGTTCTCTTTAAATGAATAAACAACACTGTGTTTTTATGCATATCTATAACTTTCTTCTATAGGTACATATAATAAGAAAATAAATCTAACGTGCCTGTACATTTTAGGGTTTTGTGAAGAAAAATGGTTGCAACTGTCTTGGAATAAATAATAAAATACATTTCAATCATTTTTAGAAATGTCTGTCTGTTTGTATGAACACGCATCACTGCTAAGTACTGCGTTCACGATAAAATCTCACCAAGAGAATTATGAAGCATTTCCTCGAGTAACATTTAGTCTTGGTTTCATTAAAATCGTTTCATTATATCAAAAGTTATTGTAATTTTAATGATAACGCAACTTAAGTACGTGAGAAAAGTAGATAAGTAAATGAACTTAATAAATTCAGATGATTTAGAGTTCTATTATTTTATATTAGGTCCACGCGGACGGAGTCGCGGGCACAACTTGTTAATACATTAGCTTCAATAAGTCAGTTTTCAATCGGGCTGTAGAAAAGATCATCAATTTGGAAAATATACGCTAGTAATTCGGCTTGTTAAGTGTCATTAAATACTTAATGTTAACGTCCGAGTTTTCGCTCACAACGCTTCCGCTCCTCGCTTCCTTTTTAAACGCCTTTGCAAGGTTTCAGAGCGGCTTTTTCTATGCAGCTGCTGAAAGTTATGCTAGTAGTAATGCTGGTTTTGGATTCTTCCACTGTACTGTTTGTACATTGTATATATATATATCGTCATCAAAAGAACATATAAAATAGAAAAAATAACAAACATAAATGTAGCAGAATAAAGCGAGAATCTGTTCTACTCGCTTTGGCCAAAAGCACTTTTTCACTTAAGAAATTCATCGCAAATAATTTAAAACGTCGATACATTTTTCAGAGAACATACAACTTTATTCACTATATTAAATATACTAATAACTACATATTATTAAACAAGTCCTCTGCGACATCTGTCTTTCTGTTAGCGATAAACTAAAAAGATATTGGCCGGATTTTCATGCGGCTTTCACTAATAGATAAAGCGATTGATATGGAAGTGTGGGGCGCGTGGTGTACACAACCCACATTAAAATAATAACGTGCCAACAATTAAAGTTTTAATCTTTATAAAACTATTAACAGAAATTATAGTGTGTATAACGTAAAATAAAGATGACAACATTTAGAGCGCGCGATACGTGTAGCTTCCAGTAAGGTATCTCCGCGAGTAGCCGGGTGAGGGTGCGTGGACGCCGCTCGTTCGATCGATTGCCGCGCGGGGGGCGGTAAAATAGCCGGTGGACATAGGAGCATAGGAGGCAGCGATTTATTGTGATTGTAAAGAGTTGGTCCAATCTGTAGCATAGTATAATTTGTCAAGGTTTTTATATTATCAGGGTGGGACAACGTCCGCCGGGTTCGCTAGTTGAGAATAATTGTTGATACGCATGGAATAAAATTATTATGACCAAACGTGAAAAAAATCAAATAATTAAAACTAATTATTAATTGAACTCGCGATTGGTACACGTTTACTCAATTTGACTCAACATGGTCTTATATTGGATAGCTGATCAATTCTAGTTCATTAGTAAAACAGACGGAGTTCAAACACTATACTATTTGTTGAACATGTAATTAGTACAGACAGCGAAAAACTTTTTGACCGCTGTAAATATAGTTAGTTGCCCATAACACAAATATAGGTGTAGGGAGGTTATACTAATATTATAAAGAGGTTAAGTCTCTGAGTTTGTGAGCTTGTAGGGGGTAATATCTGGATCTACGAAACCGATTTTAAAAATTCTTTTACCAATAGAAAATTTTGTGAGTGTCATAAGCTATATATTTACCTGAAAATTGAAAAGACTTTTTTTGTGGAAGTCGGATTTGCAATGTGACTTACCGAATGAAAATGTGTTTTCCGAATGAAAACCGTTCGAACGAAAACTTTTCTTACGAACGCTGCCTTAACGATATGAGAGATATATGATTGAGTTCCAGAGAAAAGTTGTAGAGCTTGATAATGTCTACAAAAAAGTTGACGACAGCATATGTCCTACTTTTGTATTTAAATTTAAAAAAGAATAATTCAAGTAGTTACTTATAAATGTTTACCCCCCAACAAAGTGGACACGGGTCGGCTAATATATTATATGTATAAGATCTATTAGATATATATCAGATATATATGCTGGATCTAGTAAAAGACCAGCATAATTTAAATACTAGAAGCAGCAACAAATTGGTCATTCCATGCTTCAGGCTCACTAAGTCCAAAAACAGTTTTTTAGGTAATAGTGTTAGGTTTTTATAACAAAATCCCAAAACACATTACCGATTTGCCGGATAGTGAGTTCAAGAACCATGTCGAGCGGGTTTTAATATCTAAAGGCTATTATTATAGGGTGGATCAATATGTGAACGATTGTGACGTCTGGAAATGACGCTCCTCTCTGTGCATCCATTAAAAACAAATGTTTATGTTTTACAAATAATTTATGTTTTGTAAAAATATATAACGCCAAAAGATAAACCAGATCGAGTTTCTTGCCGGTTCTTCTCGATGACTGAGTTGTTTTCCGAACCGGTGGTAGCATTGACTTTCATAAGCGCCTTCTCAGGGCCTAAATTGAATAAAGGATATTTTGAAATCAACACAACTTAACTTATACTTTACTATATTATGCGCAAACCCGAACTGACGCGTATATTCAGAGCAGCCAAAAAAATACGAGCACTATAAGTTATCTGTATATTGGAATTAGTAGGTCTAAATTATATAGTATTATGACTTTGAAAGCTTATGCTGATGTAGTGCTTTGTAGTGGCTTGATGTTGTGTTATCTTTTGACGCTATAAACCTATCCTTGTTGCATGAATTTTTATTTTCATTTTATATTTCTCAAAAACTGCAATGAAACATAAAATAATACGGTTCTCTCGGACAAGGTTTTAGGATATTAGTTTTACTGTAACTTACCACTTACGACGAGTTTAATTATAAAGTACTTATAGTCCGGTGAAGCTGTTAATGCCTTACTAGGCCTATAGCGTAGTCAGTTCGAAAAAAAAAGTAGTTTATTGAATGTATTTCGGACAGAGTCACGGGAGATTGCCAGTTGTAGTATTAAAATGAAATATATAAATGTGTATATTTTAAATACAAATATATATATAAATAAATTCGATCAATGAAGTACGTTACAATATATGCACAGGGAAACATTGGGATTTATAAATATAGACCAGATGAACTGTACGCGACGCTAACAAAATTGTGATAAGAGACTATTTGCACTGATAAAAATGAGTCAACTGAGAGCGGCTAATGGAAGTATATTTCTTGTTAATTCTAAATATATCAATACCTACTGAGTTTTATATAGTACAAAAAATATCGGCACATATTTATAAATCAGATAATATGAAGTACCTTTATCGTCGGTTATCCAATGCTATATATATATATATTCCAATTATCCAATATTCTGCCAATAAGGTTATTGGATTTAACCAGTGATAAATATATAAAATCTATCACAACATAAAAAATAATTTCGATAAATTAAAACCCATATTTAAAAATATATTATAGAAGAAACAATCTAAATTATAGCTTTAATTATATATTATATTTTACAGTGAGACCCATACCTCTAGCGACACTCGCGCCTGCCGTGGAACAAGACAGTGTCCCACCAGACCTCAAACCAAAACCACCAGAACCACTTCAAATCAATTCCTTCAAACCGGACGATACGAATATTTATGAAAAGTCCTTCATACCAAAACCCATACCACATTCACCAAAAATATCACCCTCGTCCATACCGAATCCTAATCCTAGTGTTACAACGAACAAACCTTCAGAAACTGGATATCCTAATTATGGAGGTTATTTGTATTCTGTGCCTGGGTTTTCCGCTTTCCAACCTGTTTCCTTTCCCGGTATCGTACAACCAAATCCAGCACCTATTCATTCTGAGAGTAACAGAGAATATATTCCATTTCCTTCAATGGCTCCTAAAGAGCCTGTTGCAGAAGAAAAGATTACTGAAGAAGCGAATGAGAAATCTCAAACAGATTTTGAAGAACACTTCACTCCTGAAGTAATACCGGCGGCTTCTATAGTAGAAAGCAATAAAGTAGAATCAAAAATGAGCATCACATCCCTAGCGCAGACTTCTGGAAATACAGTAACCGTTCCGTCGTCGTCTGTTTTACCTTTATTAACTCAACCTACAGTAAATGTATCAGTCCATAGCATGACTAATATGCCACCACAAACGACTGCGATTACGCCATCACAAGATATGAAAAATATTGTATCGCCGGTTATAAATACAACATTAACACAAAATATTTCAAATACACCTTTACCTACATCACATATTCCTACGCATAAAACAGATACTCTACCCTTACAAACATTAGCGAAATTGTTATCACCAAATATGATCAACCAGTCTTCATCGAACGTAAGAAACATTACTTCACATAACATTGGCCAGACGCCATCACAGATTCCGGTCACATCATCAACACCATCTTCGGCTAATATGCTATCAATGAACACTGTAACGCCACCACCACGAACTATTACAACAGTACAACCGCAGCCAATATCGACTTTACCGCCACAAGCTAGCACTGTTACCATACCATTCCAGTCCCCACTACAAACAAACTCACAGCCTATAAAAGAAACAAAAAAGAAACCAGAAAGGTTCAGTCTGAAAACAAGTATACCAATAAGTAAAATTGACATGAAATGTGTTAATCCACCCGATCCTGGCTTTCAGAATTCAGCGCCAAAAAAGCCAAATTTAAATACAACTCCTATAAAAAGCGATACTCCAGCAAAAATTGAAATACAAAGTAACATAGTAATAAAATCAGCTACAAAGGAATCAGAAGTAAAATCTGATCCTAAACCGATTTTCATGGCGAATAATAGTATTTCAGCATTACTGAATGCGGCCGAGGTTATAAACAAAAACGAAGCTCAGTTTCGTATGCCTGAATCGAGGCAGGACGTACGCGAACTAAAAGATCTCAACCCCTCACATACCCGATACAGTTCCACTACTAGTAATATCGATAGAAAAGTAACATTTCCAAATAAATCACAAGATACTTATAACGAACAGAAAAACCAAATACTTTTCATACAAAATAAACCTGCAAACCCTAAGATGTTACTAACTATCCAACAACAAAACCCTCAAGTTCTACTACAAAGAACAAATTTCGATCCAAAAAACCAACAAGCTCCTTCACGGTTATCAAGTCCAAGCAAAAAATGTAAAGAAGATGTTATATGTGATAACACAACATCCAAAGTGGTAGCATTGAAGAGACTCCACCAAGACAATTATGATGAGAACGATTTTGAAAATTTGATAACTGAAAATCAAATTTACGGTAACAAGATAGTCGTGAAGGAGAAATCGCAAGGTACTCTACAAGAACAGGAATTAACAAAGAACAAAACGTCAGATAAATCAAAGCAATCCGAAGCAAAAAACGTTGTCTTACAATCAAATTTTTTATACTTAAGTAACGTTCAATTCCCAGCTAACTTGATGATGATTAAAAATAATACGAAATTAAATCAATCCTGCGATACTAATATAATAAAAGTAACGTCAAATGAAAATAAAACAACTAGTGAAATTAATATTGTTCATAATCAGCCTAATGACGCTGACGTTAATAATCCAAAACAAACAAAAACAAATATGTCTTCAAAAGAAATCCACGTTTTAAAATCAAATAACAACGTACTACAGACAACATCAAATAAGAACAACAATCCGGATATCGTTATACAAGCAAATCAAAAAGTAATAATGAATCCTCAAATAGTCTATCAAATGCCAGCAAAAGAAAGCGATAATAAAGTCAATCAAACTTTAACAAATAGACAATATGCTAATAACATTCACATAAATGATACTACGAAACAGTTTGAAAATACAAAAAATGATAAATTGTACATAGCATGCCCGTATCAAATGGACGCTAAGCTACAACCTAAAATTGTAATAACTAACATAAGACCGAAAGTTTTTAAATCAGATGAAATTAGTGCATTAGACATTTATGAGAAGAAAAAAGAAATGAAACGTTTAAAACACTTATCGAAAATTACAAAAGAAACTCAGAGGGTTGACAGGAAATACGAGAAAAGCGATATTTCAAGGAATATAATAACAGCCCAAAATATGAAAGCTGAAATTTTCGAAGAGTTTTCACATAATATGAAATGTTATAAGGAAACGAGTGACAGTGATAGTGATTATGATGGAGATGATTTGAGAAATTACGAAGCTATTATAAAAGAATTTGGATCTGCAAAGGTGGATAATGTGGAAAAAGTTAAATTCCTTGCAAGTCTGAATTTGGCTACGCAAGATGGCTATAAAGGTAAGCTTAGTGTTTTCATCATTCAAAAATGATAATGATCTCCAGGAATAAATTTCTCTATGAATTTAACGATATTTTTTGGAATTATGTAATATTTTCTTTATCTAATATAACGAAGTATAGAATAAGGCAGCATGTGTATTTTGTTCCTGAGCCAGATATCAGATTTTAAAAAATTCACATAATTTAGCAAATAAACTTTGTAAAATTAAACAAAAAGTAAATTTTGAACGTCACTCGCTCTCAATACCAAGTTAAAATCATTGGACAAATATAATGTGAACCAAAAAGCGGTTTTAGATGTTATATTTATATATTTCTGGATTACAGTAATTATTTAAAAAAAAATTACAGATAAAGAAATGGAGCGACAAGAAAGGATGTTAAGGATGGATTCTGTGGCAGCAGCTTGCATAGCAGCAGGGCGGCTCGACAAGCTCGCGAATAACGCTATCAAACCTCCATTACCAACGACGAAGGCATTACAAGTTACACTGAAAACAGAAAAAGCTGATCAAGCAGAAGAAAGTGGGAGAACTTTACGTAGAAAACAGGTGTTTCTGTCGCAGATGAAACTCCTCCAAGTATCAACTCAATACAAAGAAGGCAAGTGTTTAATTTTTTGTATCTTAAATCATTGGATTAATATTCTAAGTATTTTTTTACTTCCTGTTATAAGGTTTCGTACTAGGCATACAATACATTAGCTTGCCAAAATGTGCTATCCTGTTTACTCCTCCATTATACTTCAAGCGAATATAAATCGTACGCTATTACTAAGCTATAGTCCACGAGGTTAAATATAGATACACGACGCAACTCCGCCGCGCATCTTCCACACATCACCTCTTGTACTGGTAGCAGCGTCACGTGTTTAATACTTTATTTTTTTCAAATTTATGTTATACGAATGAATACGAAAACCCTTAAATAGCAAAGTAAAAGAGATTTTGTATAATTTATATAGTTATTTTAAGGAAATGAACTATAAAGCCATGTCAAGTGTCACGACATTATTACATATTATTTATTGATCTTTGAATTCTCAATCACACTTACCTACATAATATGTACACATTCTCATTAGTCATACATATCATAGCTGGACTTTATTTTAACAATTTTTACTCATTTAGTTTTATTTTATTTTGAAGCTAGAGTACCGCTCCCACTTATTTTATGTACCTCTACATAAAACATTTTTTTTTGTCTGACTCTGCTTTTTGTAATCACTTACACAAATCCAAAGCTCAGCTTACGTCTCGCAGACTGTACTAACATATTTTTATCATGCCACTGAATTTATTTTCATGAAAAATTGAGAAACTCCACGTATTATTGAAACTTTGATAGCCTTCTAGCATTGCGAGCAATCAGATTAATTAAAATTGTGCCTTACCTTAAACTTTATTGGTCGTCAACTTTTCCAGTTAGAATCAATGATATTGTAACTAAAAAGCTGTAGATACGTTACCTATATGATATTTTGACAAAATCAATGGCACGGTAACGCACACATACGTAAAGTAATATTGTAAAGCCACGCTATCTTAGATAAAATGTGGAAATAAGATGGCATATTCTCAATACCGGTGGTGAAAAAGAAATAGTTATATGTTGTTTAGATACGGGCGGATTGACGGGGCAGCCGTCAAAAACAAGACAGTTAGCCAGGCTTTAACAAGGCGCTGTCGAAGTGCTTATTATGTATATAGATAGTAATTTAACGATTATTTCAGAATATGAAATAACCTGGCAGAAGATCCTTATAGACAGAAAAAGGCGATACGGAACATTGGAAACTGACAATAAAGTTAAAATGGCTAAACGAATCCAAGATATCGATGCAAATAGTCAACTCCAGTTGTTGACTGAAATAAAAAAATGTGTCAATGAAAACAATAACCTTATTAAAAAGAGGTTAGATTCGGTTTGCAGTGGCAACGTCGAAGATAGTATCCGAAGTTTGGCCGAAAAGAACTTTTCCGAATTAAACAGGCTATCAAAAATGGCCGACAGAAGCGTGAAACTGTTCAGCGGGCAAGATATGAAAAAGAGAGACCTCAACCCGGGATTCGACAGTGAAAACATCCAGGGAAACTTGGGTACCGTGGAGAAACACTACCAAAGCATAAATATACCGAATATATCCAAGATAATTGCATTGAAATCGGTGCAAGAAAATTCGAAAGTTACCACAACGCAAGCGACATCTATGGACGAACCACAAAATTCAGCGGCCGGAGTGAACGAGATGTTTAAAAGTCTTTCAACAATTAAAGATAGGAATTGCGATGTCAGTTGTCAAGCGGATGAGATATGGCCCGGTGTTCACATTATCGCGAGGATGTATAAAAATTATAACGAAGGTAATTGTAATATATTTTCTACAAAGTTAGCATATTAATACTAATATAAACGAAGGTTATTAAATCAAAAGGGACAATTAAACACATTTTATATCCATGACTATTCAAACAATATGCAGTAAATTATGTTTTTATTTATCTTAATATTCTTGATTATTTTTGCCATTGTTTTCTTTAGTTTTAATAGATGAATCCATTTTCACTTTTTCATTCTTGTTCTATTTTTTATTACCTATATTCACTAGGTGCCTAGAGCTTCACGTTTTAATATTTTCGCTACGAATTATTACCGAACAGATTTGGGCCTTTACTCCCAATTGAATAGAATGATTCGCTTTATAATTCCAGATCTAAAACCTCAAATTTAGAAATATTCACAAATAGTTTAAGCCAATATAAATAGGTGGTAAAAATCCTACAGAGGCGGTAGAGCCATGCTAAAGCTATTACTGGTTTCAGCAAGGAATAGGTCGGCTGGCCCGGGGTAGTACCACCCTCTCACAGAAAACCGACGTAAAGTAACAATGTTTGCATTGTTGCGTTTTGTTCGGTCGGTGAGAGCGCCGAATAAACCACCTCCCGCTCCCTCCCCCAAACACTGCGACTCTTCTGGTGTTGTAAGTGTCTATGGACGGTGGTGATCACTTAACATCAGGTGACCCACATGTTCTGCCCCCTGCCTCCTATGATATAGAAAAAAGAAATTCATTTATATAATCGTTACATATTATAAAACAAAGTCCTCTGTCACAACTGTCTGTCTGTTCGCGATAAACTCAAAAACTGCAAAACTAATTTTCATGTGGTTTTCACCAGTAGATAAAGTGATTCATGAGGAAGGTTTAAGTATACATTTTATCAAGGTTTTTTTTTATCAGGGCGGGACAACGTCCGCCGGGCCCGCTATTTGAAGATAAAAAGAAAATTAGAATCGTACATGTTATATTAATTTTTTGTTTTAGTTTTTATTTTATTTTAACCATTTAATTAAGTTATTTGCTCTAGCATATAATACGTTGTAAACACCTATAATTAAGAAAACACTTATATAGAGTCTATTTTTTATTAATATACCTATTTATTAATCAGTCTTAGTGTAAAATTTGTTGATGCTTCAAATAAATAAATATTTTCAATATCTTTCTAAAGTAATCAATTCTCTTTTACAGTTCGAAAAAGGGAGGTAGCAGAGCTTCAACGGCGCAACACCAGTTTACGCGTAGAAGGAGTCCACATAACACGAGCGGCTGCTTGCGAGTCCGACAGAGCTCAAGTGCTATTAGCGGAGAGGCAACACTTAGCTCTAGAAGAGAACAGACTGAGGGCGTCAATCCAGCGGCTGCGCACGGCAATTGAAGTCATTAGAAATAGTTGAACTGCTTGTTTCAAATATTAGGCCTTTATTATTTTCATTGTACATAGGAGAATATTTTTAGATAACAATGGGTATATGGATGGCGTTATGCAAAAAAATAGAAAGTCAATTAAGCTCTTTGAATGTAAAACAAATTTCAACACTTTATTTATAGTTATAGGATTGAAAAGGAACTGATTATTTTTATATAATGTGGGAAAGAGAAGCTGTCCATCTTAAATGTAAATGTTCATTCAATACAGTTTGTACTACTGATGTCAAACTAATCCGCCGCGGGTATGTTATATAACATATATAAATGAAATATTTATTATTTAAACATGGAGGATGTCACTAATAATAAAAAACAAGTGCGAAGACGGGGACACAGCTAGTGTATCTATACAATTCGATAGAATAGTGTGCTTACGAAACTAAATGTCACTAGGATAGTGAAATCTAAAAACGACAAGAGAGAAAATGCACATTTCTTTTAAATAGTGACACTACATTTATATGTTATTGGACTATATCAATATATTAGAAAACTACTATGTTCACAGATCCAATAAGCGAATTATTTTTGTTTTCTTTTGTAGTTATACTTCTTTTGCCGCGTTAGGGAAAAATGATGAGAGTAAATTTCTACGATGCGCGCGCACACCGTCACGAAAAATCAACACCCTGAAGTTAGCTATAGTAAACTTTTTCTGTTGTTAGTGTCGTTTTTTCTATAAACGTAGAGTAAAACGAAAGATAAAATTTTTGAAAAGATTTTTATCTTGTTACGCCAAAGAAGTATAACTTCTAACGCGTGTACATAAGTACACACACACACTTTTTGTAACTGTCTCCTATTCCTAATTTGCAGAGAATATCAAGCTATGTATTTATTAAGTAGTCAACTAGACCCTAATACTAGAGGATTTATTCGGAACGAAATAAAGATAAATCGTATAATAATTCACGACTTATTTTCAAATGCAATTTAAACAACAGGTATGTAATTAAGATATTTAAAATGTATAGTAAGTCAACTAGGTCCGATATTATCAAACGCCGTAGCATGCATCAACCGTGTACTTCCTGGGAACACACGATGGAGACATGAGGACAAGTGCCTCAACACAATGGCTCCCTTGTGTTCCATCAAGGAGATTTAGGACAAAGCACTAACATATAGATTGACGTGTGTTCTTTTGTTTCTTCAACATGTCATTAACCGAGCTCTTTGCGCTAAATCACGACGGAACGCAACTTTAGACTCAAAATTACAACTTGGATGCATGCTACGACGTTGACCAGTATTCGTAACTAGTTGACTTACTTTAAAATATTTTAATTACATTCATGTTCTTCAAACCGTAATTTTGATGAATCGCTTTATGATTTTCCCTGTAAACGAATTAAAATATGCAATTTGTCTATGGTCAATTAATTTTTTAGCATAACCAAATCTAATTTACAATAACGTAAATAATACTAGTCGTAAAAAAATAGTTTATATGAAATAACTTATTTTAGATACGTATTTATAAGTTACACGTTATAAATATGCTTAACATATAATTATCCTGTGATTAATAATGTAATCGTGTAATTGAAGTTTCGTTGTTTGTAATTAATTTTGTTAATTATTGTAATAATATATTGATATCAAGGTGTAAAAGATATTAAGAATTCTATTATATTAGTTCTGTACCAAGAAATAATTAAAATCTATGTTTTTTTTTAAACATTCTTTAACTTATATAATATCTGAAGGAGTTTTTGGGGCGAGATCTTAGCCTGTCATTTAATAGATTTTATACTTTATTCATAGTCTTGTGTTATATGACTCTATATTTTGTAAAATCGGTGGTGTTTAGAGTAATATAGTTTGGTTATTGTGCATAAGTGAAGTGAATGGCAAATAATACCACGGAGTTGAATATAAATTCTGAGGTGTCACAAAAATTCGCTGGAAAGTTTTAACAAGGGAGCTACCATCTTATTAGAACGTTGAAACAATTACACGACTCCATTGATATATAAAA
Organism: Antheraea pernyi; assembly: GCA_015888305.1. NCBI lineage: Eukaryota > Metazoa > Arthropoda > Insecta > Lepidoptera > Saturniidae > Antheraea > Antheraea pernyi. The sequence goes on along the minus strand of MU158893.1, from coordinate 5,718 downwards.
ACCCAAGATTTACAGCCAACGTCTCAAAAACGTCCGCGTAAAATGAGTGCATAGTTGATTACATGATTTTGTTAGTTTTTGTACACTGTTTTGTAAAAACAACTTTAAATAATTCACATAACGTAGGTACATTGGTGAATTTTTGATCTGGAGGTAAACTTTGCTCCCGCACACGGCTCACCACACTAGGCCCCCTTCGGCAGCGGTTCAAGCCCAGGTCCGTTCTCTCGACGTGGAGGCCTTCCCTTGGGTACGCTGCTCGTGCGAATACATATCACCTCCACACATGCACGCACACACGCACAAACGCTTAAACATGGAAGTGAAAGGTTTATTTTACCTTATCGAACTAAATTAGTTCAGAAAATTTACCCGATACAAAATACATATAAGAGTTAATGAGGTATTCATGCTTAGTACACATATATATTTCACTAACCCATATACGTATGAATACATAGCTTAGTTTAGGGTTAGCTCAATTAGATTAGCGTCGTTGCGTAACCTAGACAACAGCCCAAGCCGAGGTGCGCCGTGCATCCTTGAGCTAGTTCTCAGAAAAAAATCGGCTGATTGTCTTAAGCGCTCGCTTTATTAGTCCGGTGAAGCTGTTAAGGCCTTGCTAGGCTGATAGCGTACAGTTCGGAAACAAGGTTATTTTTTGAAGACTGTTTCGAACGTTACTTTAATTTGAGATTATGTAGCTTGGGTTTTTATATATCAATGCACAACATTTGTAATATTATTACCTACTCGACAATGGCGGTAATAATCTGGAAGATTCATCGTCAACAATACAATTCAAACGAAATATCTGAAACAGATGTTTATAGAAACTATATTAACGTAATTAAAAATAAGACGCACTGTATTACAAGGAAAATTAATACTAATTGTCAATTATTTCACAAAAACTGCAATAACTAATAATTTAATGAAACCGTACACATTTAGACCATAGGATTATTGATATCGTATATTATTAAACATTGTAAATAATTCTATACATATATAGGCAAACTTATGTCAAACGATTTCTAATGTACTTATTTGAAAAAGAAACTATTTATTTATGAAATACCTTTAATATTAATTTTTGTATTTATATGAATTATTGATAGATACAAATTATGTATTTCAGTTATAAGATTATTTGTGTACATTATTATTTAATTATATATATACTTCGCCAATACTTTCTTCAATACGTTAGGAAAAGGCCTTTAATTAATACTGCTATAGAAGCAGCACATATTATATGTAATCTAAACAAGACCAAGTCTTTGTAAATATCTAAACAAGACCAAGTCTTTATAAATAAAATATAAAATAGGACACTGTCCATAATATAATTTCGTATAAAAATACGTGCAATATTTTAACATGAATAATAAAAGCAATGTAGGAGATTAAGAAAATAAAACAGTTTGTATATGATTGTATTTTATTTATTCTGTTATTTCACAACCGTTTTTTTTAAACATCCAAGTCACTAGAGTTTTTTTTTTCAAATCACATCAGTTTCATTTCAGATTTCCATCAAATTTATACACCATAAATATTGTGAGTTCTTGGTTACAAATAAATAATTATCCGCAATCTTTATTATTCCAATGGCTTTAGGCATTTGAGTAGTTTTGACTGAACGAGTAAATTAAAAAAAAACTAAGTATTTATCAGCTCTTATCCCAACAGCATAGCACTGTACCGGCCACGATGAGCACTATACCCAGAATCGAACCTGTAATAAAGTCGTTAATTATTAACTAATGAAGAACACACGGGTCCGCTGTTAAGTGCATGTGCACTCAACAAGCAGTGAATTAAACAAATAATACAGAGAAGAGCCAAATGTATAAAATAATATTAAATTTGGTAAATAAGCGTATTATTATTTGTACTAGTGAATCGAATAGAAAACATTACATCTAAACCTAACTACTCGTGGCTCCACTGGCGTGAAATACAAATTTACTGCTATAGTGGTTCATTTATGAGGAAAAATATATTCAGATTGTACATCTAACAAGTATGTTAAAGAGATTCCCTTTTTGTGAATTGACCCTGACGATAGATGCGATAAAATTACAGGGTTTAATTTATACTGGATTTAGTCGGTTTGATTCCCGGGTGAAGCAAGAGAATTTTCAAAAATATTTTAATGCAGTTTTATATCTTTTCAAAAATAAAGAAATGTTTCTTTGGAGTTAAATTTGCTATTTCTATTATTTAGAGTACTTTCTCTCTAGGTGGCCATTAAACAATTCTAGCCTGTATAACAAAATACTAAAATCTTTTGAGAGAAAATGCTTATGAATAAAAACAACATAAATCGGTTAGGCGACTTGTACGGACCCTTGTAATATGTGAGGATATATACTTACTAGTGTCTAAAGGTTGGTCGGTTCCTATCGCAGCACCAGTCAACGCTGTGAATGCAAACGCAGCGCTGTTAGCTGTAGGAACAGCCACAGATAGAGGAGCACGCTGTATCGCTGCTAAGTACACTAATGAACCCGTCTGGTTGATCAGCCAGGGCACTACATACTAAAACAACATAATACATACTAAAATATACAACATACATACAAAACAAAAAAAATAAGTATCTACATTTATCTCCATAGAAAGTGTTAGGAAGTCGGAAATACAAACAAATTATAATAAAAAATTGACTGAAATAATCTTTTTTTAATTGTGCTATTGGCGTGGCGGTTCTTCACATCTTGAGCGGACTACTAAGGCGAGGGCTTAAGGCACTTCGCTGCTTGGCAACAAGCCAAAGGGTGCCAGAGTGGCCGAACTTCGGCTTGGGGTGTTGCCTTGGATGCAACATCGCGAATCTGTCTAAGCTAAATATTCAAACATATAAGAAATCCTGCAACACACATGAGTACCGGCATGTGAAAGCCTCACGAATTCAAACGTGTATTCGTGTCTGACAACTAAGCTAATCTGAAGTAATCCAGTCCGAAAATAAGGGAAAAATTAAAATCTTTCCACCATAAGTGTAGCTGTGTATGTGTGCACGTATGTGGGGATGATCTGTGTTGTGTTGTTCAACTAGTGATTGAAAATTGTCAGTATCACTGAATACCGATAGCAGCGTGCTCGTAGATTTAACTCTGGGGTATCGAACCTAGGCTAGAGCCGCTACCGAATATGGCATGGCGAGCATCCATTGTCAGTTACACGACTTTCCAAATCTAAGCTAATTAAGGATAATAATTAAAAACAAAATTGTAATGTCGAGTGGTTCTCCTTTGATTTGTCGTGTTTCGAAATCAAGCGTCTATTTAACTGTTCAGACACTTAAAAATGACGTAACAGTAGGGCGGCTTATAGATTGTAAACCTCTTATTTGTAGATCTCTTAAAATCAGACATCATGTCGTGCTGCGATAAAAAAAAACATAAATTTCTGATAGACGTCCAGCATTGATGACTATTTTTATTTCGTTTTCGGTTATACTTTGATGCAGTGAAAGGGTTAAATAAAAAAATTTAATAACCCTTAATTTCGGTACAAACGAAAGTACGAGACGATGTTCGTTGCGCTTATATGACGGTGAAATGGACAGTTCTGTTGTGTTAATATGCATATTACGTATATATGTTTCGGTTTAGTATGCGGATGGATTTTGAGGTTATCTTAATTTTTATCTGCTCATTATGTTAGCTAAGAACGCATTACCGCAGCGTGTTATGTATTGTAAATTTGTTTGTTATTGAGGTAACCGTTTCGTAATGATTTCTTTAATATATTTTTCAAGTAGATTGCCGTATATAATATGAACAAAATATTAATTATGTATTTACGCGTTTATTTATACGTTCTACGAGAACTTGGTGTTCTGGTTTTATTTCCTTAGGTATTGTAAAATGGAAAAGTTTCTTGGTTGTTCAGTTACAAAAATAGGCTATATGTTTTCCTTCGAAAATTAAAGTGGTCTATCTAATCTTCGAACTTCAATTAGTATATTATTTCTTACTTATAATAACTTGTAAACAGTATGATATGATATCATTAAAGGGATATGATGATAAAGATGGGTCTATATATAGTACAATTTGTGAAAATAATAACTCGGAGATGAGTATAGACTATCAGTTGCAGACGTCTCTTAGGACTACAAATCTCATGTGATCTATATAAATAAAAATACATTACCGAATGTATGTAACTGCATCATTTTAAAGCAGCTGTACCGTATCTATTTGGCCTGTATAAGGTTTGTGTGAAAGAATAGTACGGAAAGGTAAAAAAACTGGCTTAAAAATTGTCCATATGAAAAGTTGAGTGAGTAAG
>MU158892.1:871381-896080 GCA_015888305.1 Antheraea pernyi | reverse complement strand
TACGGTCATTTTGTTTGTTAAAATTTTGCGCAATTGTAAAAAAATCTGTGACCTTTGCATACCGCTTCAGTAGTTGTTTCGATTTTACCACCCTATTCTGTTTGAAGTTATCAGTTAATATATGACCAGTACATTTCTTATAGGCTGCAAGTCCCAAGTCATCTTTTAAAATACGTGACATGGTTCTAGATGCTATCTTCATTTCACGAGATAAAATCTTTTGTTTTCGGACAGGATTTCTTCGAATTCTGCCCTTACTGCATTGACCACCTTTTTCGTACGAACACTATGTGGACGGCCAGATCTTTTCTGTCACAAACAGAGGAGGTCTCATTGTACCTATTAATAGTCCGGTACACAAACATTTTACTAATACCAAGACCAAGAGTTTTAAATATTGCATTTGGCTCCATACCTACTTTGTGTAATGCAATCACAGCGATCGGTTCTCTTTATCACCCCACTCCATTTTAATATCGCAAAATATTGTATAATGTATTGGCGTCAAAATGAGAAAACTCAATGAATAATCGTATAAAAATGACAGATTCCAAATTCAAATGTAATATTTTGTCTATTTTTAATTGTAACAGTATTTATGGTCAGACTAAGTTATATTATATCCGCGGATCGGAACACGCTTATTTGTGTGTGGCTACTACTATTATTATCTTTTATTCCGAAGTTACTAATATGTACGCATTCCATGATGTTGCACCATTACAGTCTATAGCTATGTACAAATAATCGCGAAAAGAACTTAGTAGTAAGGCCAATAATTGTAGATTACCGGGTGATACCAGATAGTGTACGCGCAGCAACCGAGACCCAAGGAGACTGGCATAATGTCAGGTACATTACAAGGTTGATTAGCTTGAGCGATCCCTTGCCGCCCCCACAAAACGGTCTGTCGGTACACCGTGGGGTTTTAGTCTGTGCGAGTCGGACATAACCCCCCCTCTCCCCCGGGAAGGTGGCGTATCCATAAGGGATTTCCCCACGTTTAAAAAAAGAAAAAATGGTACACTGTAATCACTTTGTCATACATTAAGAGTACGAAAGTACTCCGGAGGGGTGTATTATCAAAACAATGATATTTAATGACAAATGTTGGCCATAGCTTCCGCTTTTACAATTAAAAGCGATCGGACCTCTTTGTCGCTTTAATAAAATTTAACTATTTAATTATGCTGTTAAATTTCTCGAAATCCTGAGTCATTTGGTAAACGACGAGCTCAAAACAATCATTACCTATCATTTTGAATGCAAAGTATCTTAATATAGAGTATTTGGTAACGGGAGATATTTACGTGGAGGAATCTGAGAATATCATTTCGTCACGCAGAATTAAGCTCTATTGTCATTGAAATTCTGTTGAATTTCATTTGTTTCCGTATAAGAGGAGTGATTATGTAAATAATGTTGTAATGACGTCATCAACCGTTACACCGTTTAGGGTTGAAACGAGTAAATGCTGTAATAAAAGTTTGAATATATTCCGATTTTTATAAGAATTGTGGGAATTTTAATGGAACAGTTGTTTTTTACCAAAACTTTTGAAATTGAATATGTTATGTAAACCATAAGCAACATGCCGCCATCGGTTTCTCGTTGTTGAATATGACAAGCGTTTCCCTAGATATTAAAATATATTCATCACAGTCTAAAGATCAGTCTAGGGAATAAGTCTTTATGAAGGCATGCGATGACATGTCAATAATAGTATACTCGGATATCGCGAAGATCATTGCTGCAGTGAGCTGGAACTGAAAGAAATGGAACCAGAGCATGTAGTATGGCTTCTTCTAATGCCCTAAGACTTGAGACATCCAAGCCAACCTCACCTGCACGTGGTGCACCCTACTGAATAAGGAACGAGGCAATGGCGAAAGCGGGGTGGTAGGGTTTTACAGCCTGACTAGGTCGCAACCACCATGTATATGGTGAAAAATCCCGTCATAGTGATTCGCTTTTGCGGGTCGCGTTTCGGGATCAGCTTGTGCATATTCAGCTTTTCGTAGGCCGGCATGACAGCGGCGACCGGCGATGGATAGTATATCTCTCGGTGGTCGCCATTGTTTTTGGATTGTACTGTGCTTACCATCAGGCACAGTGTAGTAATTTCGCCGTGCTAGTATAAAAAAAATGTGCCACAAAATATATATAGATATGTATGTAGCTGCACTTGAAAGTAAGTTCTCCTCTATCTATATTTAATATCTTTACCATTTCATACACATCGTCATTTAATATCAATATTCAATCAATTTTTATGCAAACACAAAAAAGACACATGATATTGCAGTTTTTGGTTTATTCTAAAAACGTGTTATATAAAGAAAAAAATCGTAACAGTCATAACGAATGCCGACAGAAGTGAAATATGATAACAATGGAGTAACTGTGTTCTTTTTTAATTTCTATATCAATTGTAGTCTGAACTATTTAAATTTCATAATTTGTAAATTGAAATTATTAAGATTAGGTTGGTTTTCACGTCTTTCGGCACTCTGCAAATAGTTATATGATTTTTTATATAGTTTATTAACAGGTCAAACATGATGGGTTGCACAAGCTTAATGCGATATATCGATATTACATGTATAGTATATGATATACTACGGGTCGCTATTCGCAAGCGGAATAAATCACGAGCATATAATAATGGAAGTAATAATCTACTACAAGATTAGTTGCTAGGAAAAACTAAAAAAATACAATACTCATCATGTACATACGCGTTACAAATTTATGAAATAAAAACAAATATTATTTCATACAAGCAAGGCAGAAAAACATTCTATCAAATTTTAGTTTACTTTAATTATTTTACGTTTATTATATTTTATTATAAACCAGCTGTAGCGGCGACGTCTTCTGCATAGAAGTAAATGCTAATGTCTTTCGATTACTGTGTCTTATACATTATATAGTATCCTATTTTGGTAAGAGATTGAATTGCATTTACTTACTTACTCTTCTGTCGTATTTACTCAAGCCGTTATAAAAATAAAAAAAAATCCTTTATTTATAATTGGAGTTTGGTCACAAATTGACCATGTCAGCCCAGTGAACAATAAAATTAAAAAAATGTACACAAACAGTCACTAATCTACCGGTTTTTCAATCCACACATTATAACCAGCCTGTAAAGCATTCTTGCTTCGTCGGATGTCGAGAAAGCAAGAATGGCATTACATAAGCCCACAGAAGTTAATGAGTTATTCAAATATAATAACTTTTTATGAACGAGACCGATTTTAATGAAAAAAAGACTAAATGTTACTCGAGGATATGTTTTATAATTTTTTTGGTGAAGTTTTATCGTGAACGCAGTACTTTAGCAGTGACATACACATGCATCAATTTTTTTCACAAAAACCGAAAAAGAACATACACGATAGATTTTAATTCTAATTATGTGTATAGATAGATATTTCTTTCTTTAATGTTAATGGCACATTATAGTATACCTTATATATAGATACCGTAATAAAAAAATGCTTTCACTTATAAATATGAATGTATGTTTGTTCTTCAATTACGCTAGGGTTTTAATGAAAATTTTCGTTGAACTGGATTAATCATGAAATAAGAATATAATGCTTATGCCCACTTTCTGAGATACTCGCTTAAACTACGAATAGTTATTGACTCAACAACTACATAAGATAAACTGTCAAATAGCCCGTTGAGTTTTACTGACATTTATCGTATGATTGTGTGTTGAGAAACGCAATTTGTTAAGTTATCGAACCGATAATGCTACTAATAAACTACAATTAAAATTACTCAGAAACCAGGCATTAAAATTCTAAAAAAATGTTATTTATTTATACAGTTGAATGTACGATTACACAATGGTTAGCTAACAGCTAGTATTACATAAATACAAATTATAGTCTTTTTTACTCGACGCTATCTCTGTTCGAAGAAAGATCCGCCTCTCTACTTAATCTACTACAATTTGCTCGATTTTTTTATGCTCTACCGTAAGACCATTAGCTCCTAAATCTTTCTTAACGACAACGAACCAACGCTGCTAGGTTTCCTTAATCTTGGCTTGGACAAAATCGCTCCGTTGCATTTGACGGTAAATGCATTATATCTAGAAATGTGAATAACTATCGTAACATAAATGGCTATTGGCAGTTATTATCACTAAGTAAAAGTCAACAAGTTATCTTATAAATATATAAAAATTCAGTGTCATGATATTTGTACACAGAAACGAATCAACTAATCTTTATGAAAGTTGGCATCCATGTATAATTTGGTGGAACTACTGAGATAGGATAAGTTATATTTCGATTAATGACCTCAAGAGTTTTAAATTAAAATTTAAACGTTTGTCAATGTTGATTATTGTTATTAATTGTAAGTTTCATCAATCGCGAACAGATGGCGCTTTAATTTAGTTTGTTAACAGAAAACTGTAGGACCGACGTTTATAGATATGTCATGTCATAAAATATATAACATGAAAAGATAAACCAGATCGAGTTTCTTGCCGGTTCTTCTCGATGAATGAGTTGTTTTCTAAATTGAATAAAGGATATTTTGATTTTGATAGATGGCGCCACGTTTTAATTTTGAATTTCTTTTTGAACTTCAGTTTATTTTATAACGTAACGTTGCTTTTTTTTGTATTATTTTTAGACAGACTTATTAGTCCATAATATTTTTTATTATTATTCTAAATATTATATATATTTGTTAAAAAGATAAACCAGATCGAGTTTCTTGCCGGTTCTTCTCGATGACTGGGTTGTTTTCTGAACCGGTGGTAGTTTTAACGTTCATGAGTGCCTTCTTAGGGCCTAAATTGAATAAAGTAATTTTGATTTTGATTTTGACTTTATTATAATTTTAATTCAACATGTAATTACTGAGCCACAGCAACACATGGCTGGTTCAGCTAGTATACGTATGTACATACGTATATTTGCTGTTGTTGAAGTCACTTACCATCATGTACATAATAATTATGATAGACTTGAAAAAAAATTGTACTTTTGTTACAAAATGTTGTACTTAAAACAATGCCTTTGTCTCCAAAATATTTTGCGCAATTGTTTGGAAACATTATTACTTTCAGAAAAGATTTATTATTATCACGCTTTTATTAGCTTCACCTGTATGTATGTATGTAACCGACCCCTTTGAGCTCGATTTTGTCCTACTTTGAACGATCAGATTAAATTCAAACTTTGCACACCTGTCAAAAACAATCGCAATGCAATAATCCGAAAAAAAAGGAAAAAATAAATAATTAAATAATGAAAAATAAATAATAGTTTAAAAAAACTAAGAAAACACGCTTTCATAAAAAAATCAACTAAAAAATAGAAAAAAATAAAATAATAATAATTTAATAAAATACTGATATTAAAATGCGTCACTGTTTTGTTTATTTATTACAATATACTGTATTATTTATTTGTTCAGTTTATCGTTGCATGGCGTTAGGCTTTTTTGTAAGCGTTTTACTAATTACCAACCTTAAGCTGAAAAACTATACGATTGCTGAAGGCGTTTCTTTGAGGAAATTCATCATAGGTACTTGATTAAATGTAACGTTTTACTTCCGACTGGAATTGATTGGCCACTGCCACGTCTTACTGTTGCAGAGAACATTTTCTTATTGCGTTGTGATTCTAGGTAGAAATGGAAAGTAACATCGAATCAATTTTTTAAAAGCTGTTCCCGACTAAATATTATTGCATTTAAGTCAACCCGAATTTCTAGCTTTTTTAAATTTGAATAATTATCACAGAATACGATCAATAGTATTCCAACGCGGCATCCAATTCATCGTTACATTCTTCTTACGCAATCGTTTGACGTTTAATTTAGAAAAAAATACGTATCGACTCATTGGTCCCAAAGCGCTGGCAGAACTCATTACAGTAAACCCCGGAACGTAGTCTGACAAAAGTCGCACATCATAAACCCGACACAAAGGTAACATTGTGTCACGAAGGGGTTCAAACACAATGAAAATAAATAAAGCAATACACTAAGTTTATCTCTGAGGAGGGAATTACTCGCGGAACACCCGCTTTTCTTTGTGCTCCATTGTTTGTCGTGTTTGTTATGAAAAGATGACGCTTCATGATTCAAGATTATTGTTGCTTTCATTGTCATGTGTGTTTTGGATAGCTTTTTCTCAACAGCTCTTCTTGATTATTTGGATGAGTTCAAAACTCCTTTCATCGGTAAATGTTTGTCGCCTGTATAATGAAATCGCATGGTTTTGTAAATCGCCATTAAAGCAACATCAATAATAATTATACTTTACTCTAAATAGTCATTTTGGTTGTTATAGTGCAAAGTTTTTATTATTATACTTAACTTACTGCTTTTCAAAGAAATTTTTAGATTTGATGGTGGTAGAGCCACGCTGAAACTATTACTGGTTTCAGCATGAATGGGTCGGCTCGCCCGGGGTAGTACCACCCTCTCAGAGAAAACCGACGTGAAGTAACAAGTGCTTGCATTGTTGCGTTTCGTTCGGTCAGTGAGAGCGCCGGAGGCCCACCTCCCCACCCCTCTCCTCTCTCCTCTCCCGCTTCCTCCCCTAACCTTTCCCCACAAAGGGTTGCAACGCACTTGTGACTCCTCTGGTGTTGTTAGTGTCCATGGACGGTGGTGATCACTTAACATCAGGTGACCCACACGTTCGTTTGCCATCTATAACATAAAAAAAAAACGAACAAAAGTATGTCTGTACTTACGTACACGCGTTAGAAGTTATACTTCTTTGGCTTAGCAAGATAAAACTCTTTTCAAAAATTTTATACTTCGCCTTCTTCTACGTTTGTAGAAAAAACGACACTAACAATAGAGGAATGACGGTGTGCGCGTGCATTGTAATAACTTCAGGGTGTCGGATATTCGTGACGGTGTGTGCGCACATCGTAAAAATTTACTCTCATAATTTTTCCCTAACGCGCCAAAGGAAGTATAACTTTAAAAATAGAAAGCATTGATCTTCTTTCTTCTTCAACTTTTTTTTTTGATAACACAAATATAAACTATGTGTTTAACCTAAAGCATAACTCATTTATTTGTATTGGTTAAACTAAAAGAATACTTAATCGATTTTCATAATTCTTTCATCTATTTAAAGCTACGTCATCAGCGAATAATATAGATTAGATTTTAATTTGGAATCCGTCCTTTTTCAGTAAATTTGCAAACCTAGGTGAGATTCTTCATATACCGATGATGATGGTATGGTGACAAATTAACATGAAATGGAACGTAGGTAACAGCATTCATGATACTTAGATGATGCTTAAAAAAAGATTACACACGTTAAAATTTCTAATGGAACTCCATTTAAAATAAATCAATAAAATAATCCTAATAGTATTAAATCATAACTCTCCTTAATCTAATATTAGACATGAAACGATAAATCTTCCGAATTGGAACAATTTACCGGAGTAGCAACAGAAGACTATATATTTTCACAGGAATAATGAATTAGTATTTGCAAGGTAGGGCAAGTTATAAGAAATTAATAATTTTGAGTTGTGTATCCCTCATAGCACAATTTTTTTTTGTCGTAAAGTACTAGCTTTACTTTTTTTCGATCGAAAGAGTTAAAACCTTTCTTGTACTGTCTTCTCTTCTCTTGTAAATTCATTTTTTTTATATCATAGGAGGCAAACGAACAAGTAGAACACCCGATGTTAAGTGATCACCACCGTCCATAGACACTAGCAACACCAGAGGTATCGCTCGTTTCCAGCCTGTTGGCAGCTAGGAAGGGGAAGGGAAGGGGAGGTTCGCTTCTGGCGCTATTACTAGCTGAACGAAACGCAAAAATATTATTGGTTTTAAATTTTAAGGTGGTAGAGCCATGCTGAAGCTATTATCGGTTTTAACATTAATGGGTCAGCTCGCCCGGGGTAGTACCACACTCTCACGGAAATACCGACGTAAAGTAACAAGTGCTTGCATAGTAAACGTCTACAAAAATGGAAAGAAACTTCGTTCCAGACGGGGTCCATAGACACCTCAAGCTTATTTTTGTAAGCCAACAAATGAATGTTAGTTTTTATCTTAATTGAACCCGGCAGATGATGCTACAGTCGGGTTCTAGGCTTATCTTAAAATATTCCTCACATACTTTCTGAGTATATATTTGAGTGAGTCTCTTGGTAGTTTGGATTCACCATTGGAAATCGTAGGTGTGGCTGCAATCGGGTCTTGGGTTTATTAAAATTTTTCGCGTTTAAAAATACAATTGAAACCGGTAATAACCGATTTTGAGCACACGAAGTTGCAATAAATCTCAAATATGATTGCAGTCTTATTTAATATCACAAATACATTATTACTTTTGAAGGCTAAATTTTTGTAGGTGGTAGAGCCACGCTGAAGCTATCACTGGTTTCAGCACGAAAGGGGCGACTCGCCCGAGGTACTACCACCCGACCCACCGGAACACCAGGCAAACGAATAGGTGGGTCATCTCATGTTAAGTGATCACCGCCGTCCATAGATACTAGCGACACCAGGGGAGTCGCAAGTGCGTTGCCAGCCTATGTTTGGGGGGAAGGGGAATGAGGGAGAAGAGGAAAGGGGGAGGAGAGTTATGTATCCGGCACTCTCACTGACCAAACAAAACGCAACAATGCAAGCACTGTTACTTGACGTCGGTTTTTTGCGAGAGAGTTGTACTTCCCCGGGCGAGCTGAACCATTCATGCTGAAAACAGTAATAGCTTCAGCGTGGCTCTACCACCTACAATTCCTATGTTCAGTTCTATTTTTTATACCTTATAAGTTTTAGCGTTTGACCACAATCTCACCTGGTGTTAAATGACGACGTAGTGAGATGCTAAAAACGCTAAACCTGAGAGGCTCGTTCTTAAGTGTCACTGCCAGAACACACAAACGGGTGCTTGGCGACAGATTTATATTTTGAGGGTGGTAGCTAGCTACGTGGACTTAGACTTAGACCCTACCACCGTGGTAAGTCTTTATCACGATGTATTCCTTCACTGGAAGCTCCGACTCACTGCTAGGATTCGAACCTTTTTTTTTTAACGTGGGGAAATCCCTTATGGGTACGCCACCCTCCCGGGGGAGAGGGTGGGTTATGTCCGACTCGCACAGACTAAAACCCCACGGTGTACCGACAGACCGTTTTGTGCGGGCGGCAAGGGATCGTTCAAGCTAATCAACCTTGTAGAGCCGCCCCCACGGTCCGCCCGACGGAAGGTGGCCGCCGGGCTCCTACCTATATAGCTAGGATTCGAACCTACCTCCAGTGATGTGTCCGAATGCGATATCAACTAAATCATCAAGCGAAGACTTGGTATCTTTTCCATCGGTAGCACATGCGTGCGAAACCCTAGCGGAGTAGTCTAGTTGATCATAAAATAAAAACAAAATTAGAAAAGCTAATTTATTTCTGTTAGCCGAGTCACACAGTCAATCAAAGAAATCTCCTGGTGACATCTCCCGAACGCGTTAATGTAATTACTCGCGTCCTTGAGCGGGGCGCGTCTGACGCGTGCAGTCACATTAATCACAAACGACTGTACACGAGTTAATCAACTGTCGCCGAGTGTCTTGCGGCTTACTTTGAGTGAGTCACGGCTTGGCGCTGTTATAAATTGTTTTGCGGTGCGTGCCGTTCCGCTATTTACGACGTGAGACGTGTTTGTATTTTGGAAAGTCGAGATTTTGAATGTTAAAAAAAAACGTGTGGTTTCATGAAACCACAATGCAAGCGAAACGTTTTCGCGGATCGTAGACATTTAATTAAAAATTGTTGGAAATGTATTCGATTTACGGTAGTAAAATGGGGTTTTTAAGCCAACTTAATAATTTCACAACGAATATATTTGAATGATAATGGAAATAATCTTTCGTAAACAAGATATCCAACTATGAGAGTAAGGGCTGCATAATAAATACACTCCGACGATAGACACATTTAAAAAACTGAACACAATATTTATTTAAATCATTTTGAATTGAGCCAAGGATGACGCCATTTTGCTGCTCTGCTGATTGCCTTTCACTTTACCCATGATCCGCGGCCGGCTGTAATGCGACATGCGATAGATGGACGAAAAAATTTGATGCGATGAAAAAAATTTACACTTTTGAGTAAAAACCTCTTTCTATAAAAACAGGATTTGTTTATGACGAAAGCGTATTTCCTCAACTTAAGGCGCATTGAATAAGTACAGATTCGTCGAAATTTACATTCTTATTATATGTATCTATTTTATTTATTTATTATTACAACAGAGTTTTTATATATTTTACAATTATGTTTAAATACAACTATATTTAATAAAAACTAACATATTATCTTCTTTTGCCGCTCTGAATATAGCCGCATGTTCGGTGTATCGCATAAAATATTCAGTAGTTTAATATTAAGCAAATTTCAAATAATCTTATAGGTATCTAATATTGGCAACTATTTATTCTTAAGTTGTTTCGATTTCTACATACATATAATATAATACGTATTGATATCTCTCTGGGCATCCATAGATGCAGAGCGGTCAAAATGTTTGGCGCATACTGTACATTATGTCTCAATAGTAAATAGTACAAATAGTTAGTAAAAATAGTTACAAAACAGAACAAAAAATAAAACCGTTTCCAAAAATTCAATATTCTTTTATATTAACGAACGAGTTGAGATTTTTTATTTTTTTAATTATTATTATTTGTGTTGTAGTACCTGTACTAGGCCTAGCCTATCTATAAAATAAGAAGATAAGAAAGTGCACTTTGCTAAAATAAAATAGTACATTTTAATTAATAACTTTACTCTGGTCTTTACGCGTATCGTTTTTGGGATGCATAATCTTCATATATCAAGAAGAATGTTAGGCATTTTCCCGTTATACTACCATAGAACTTTAAAAGTAAGCATTTGGCATAAATCATACTTAAAACAAACAAAACTTTACCTTACAGTTAAAACTAAGCGACGTCCAGAATACGGGCAGTCTAACCAACTCCCTCCTATTCAGTGTTTCAGTTAACTTTATATTACTAAAGTTCACTCTTTTCAAAGGGAGAGTGACATTAAAAACTACCTTTTAGCCTGATGCACTGAAAGACGTTTAGCGTAATGGAAAATGCATTAATCCCGACTTTTTGACGTCTTTCATTATTCGAAATTTATAGTGTCATGAAAACTCAGCAGTAACTTTACCTCAACGATCTCAATTTTAAATGAATTCATTCCATAGTTGTGCCATTTCACGGAGAAATATTCAGCTTGTGTTATATTCGCGTATGAATCAACTGTCACAATGTTTCGTTGAATAAAGCATTCGTAATGCCAAAACTGTTCAATTTGTTGAAGCTGCAACTTCAAATGGACAATAATCTTCATTTACATTGGTTACAAACTTATTCATTATTTGTTTATATCTACAGAACTGTCAAGGCTGATGATATCAATGTTGTTATAATGAGATTTGTTGCTAAAATATATTACCTTATGTGTATTAAACTTGTGTCAGTTTTAATTTAATAAGCGTTGCTTATTTTCTCCCTCTCGACACTTGGAGAATCTATGTTTAGACCGGTAATTATATTTTTGCTATGTTGTGAATATTGAGTCCTATTTGCTTGCTAAACGTCCGGTTTCAGTGTACTATTTGTCATGTTTTTAACAATGTTATCTCTCTCGCACGATATATGACAAATATGAAAAAGATATGCTATTTATATGTGGCGCGTTATTTTTGCTCTCATTCACAATTATCATTGGATTGTAGTTAATATAATCCACATAATTTCACAATAATAACAATACACTACATTACCCACTTGTTGTTTCGTATGTAACGTGTCTAGAAAGATGATCTGGAATCCTTTTACGATCACAAAGAGGGCAAACAATAGAGAGGCAAGTGTTTCGCGAGCAATTCTCTGTTCATATATAACTTCAGTGTTTTCGTTGTTTGAATTCTTTTCTGTTACCGTCATGTCTGCTTCAATAGATTCTACTTTTGTCATATATTATATAATAATTGTTATGTCACATGCTTTTGTTCGTTGCTTCGCTCGAGTTAATTTAGATTTGAACAATTCTACGAAACTTTGGATTTTTTTTGGATGAAAAATACCTTATATGCTTTTCTGTACCTCTGATGAAATGCCTGCTATATTTCATGTTAGTAAATTCAGTAGGTAAGACGTGAAAACAAATTCACATTCACCTCTATACTAATATTACATAACTGAAGAGTTTGCTTGAACGCACTAATCTCAGGAACTACTATTCCGATTTGAAAAATTCTTTCAGTTTTAGATAGCTCATTTATCGATGAAGGCTATATGATATCGTCATGCTAAGACCAATAGGAGGAAGGAAGGTTGAAGAATGTTTCAAAATAGTTTCTTTTTTCCTTTTGAGAGTTCCTGCTCCGTGCGCTGCTTAAATGATAACTATTCCACGCGGACGAAGTCGCGGGCAAAAGCTAGTTTATAATATTACCTACTTTTTTTATAACGTGGGGAAATCCCTTAGGGGGGGGGGGTAGATTATGTCCGATTCGCACGGACTAAAACCCCACGGTGTACAGACCGTGATTATTGGGGCGGCAAGGGATCGTACAATGCTAAGCAACCTTGTAGAGCCGCCCCAGCGGTCTGCCCGGTGGATAGTCACCGCCGAGCTCCTACCTATAGAGAGGCAGACTGGGTACACACCAGCCTAACCTGCCCTCGTCCGCTGGACCTGTGCATAATATTATCTACTAAGAATTAGTATTTTTACTTCAGTTGCCTTTCAATTTTATGACTACTATTTTTAAGACAGCCATGTGATGTAAATAAATAACGTTTGACATTGCCTCACTGAGCCTGCTCTACCGTTTGTATCATGATGGCGAGTGTTCTGAAGAGTTATTCAAATTAATCCCTTCCTCTCCTTTTCACAACCGAACCACGTGCGCTGGTCTTCGGAACCACAGTTTTACGGTAACTCCTATCTGGGCACGAACTAAAAAGTTCGCTACATCTTATTTTTACCGTACCGTGAAGCTGTGGAACAATCTCCTGGCTAGTGTGTTCCCTCCTTCCTATAACATGGGGTCCTTCAAGCGTAACGTGAAGAGACATTTACGCAGGCTGGCATGACAGCGACGACCGCCGGAGGAGGTATCTCTCGGTGGTCGCCGTTGTTTTTGGATTGTACTGTGCTTACCATCAGGCACAGTGCTGTCACTTTGCCGTGCTACAATAAAAAAATAATAATAATAAAATTAAGAATGAGTATATAAGAGGAAGTATGAAAATAGCACGAGTGACCGAAAAGTTGAGGAGTAATAGGTTAGCAAGATACGGGCATGATTTGAGGAAAGATGAAACTCGTGTAAATAGAAACATTTTGAGAATGAAAGTGAACGGATTTAGAAGTAGAGGAAAACCGAAAAAGGTACGGGTGGGTTGTGTGGAAAATGATATGTGTATAAAAGGTGTGAATACTGCGATGACATTTGACAGGGGAGAGTGGAAAAGAACATTTTTGCCGACCCTAGTAAGGTGAGATAAGGGTAAGAAAATGATAATTTAAGTAGTGAACCACGCGCCTTTTATATAATATATATAAGTCACTGATTCAGACGAACTAGCCTATTATTCAAAGGGTGAATTTATTTATAGAAGCCTCATCAATCAAGTGTCGTGATGAATCGGCGCCTACATTAACCTCGACTCTGCGAATAATTTAATTATAGCGTTTATATTACAAATAAATTATGTTAATAAATTTCTGGTTGAATAAAATTCGTTTACATTGTCGGAAAAAATGAACTGGCATATTTAATAATGTTTCGGCTAAAGTAATTAACCTCCGAATGTCCTGGAATGTCTGTATTCTATTGATTATTATTATATAATGGAAATAAATTTTGTTATAACTCATTAGCAAATAAATTTAAGTTTTCTGTGTTTACCTACTAGCTGACCCGGCCACGCGTTCCTTTGGCTCAGTTATTGAAAAAGAAATTCAAAATTAAAACGTGGTGACCTCTATTAGATATCTATAAGAGTCAGTCCTATAAACTAATTTGGAGCGCCATCTGTTGGAGAGTGATGAAACTTACAACTAATAACAATAATCAACATTGACATCATTCCGGAGGGCCACTTCTTCTCCCACCTCCTCCCCTCTCCCCCCAAACACAGGCTGGCAACACACTTGCAACTTCCCTGGTGTTGCTTTTTTTATTTTTATTGTAGCACGGCAAAATGACTGCACTGTGCCTGATGGTAAGCACAGTACAATCCAAAAACAAAAACAATCCAATCCAACCACCGAGTGACACACAGTCCATCACCGGTCGCCGCAGTCATGCCGGCCTGCGAAAAACTGGATATGCACAGGCTGATCTCGAAACGCGACCCGCAGAAGCGAATCACTATGATGGGCTTTTTCGCCATATACATGGTGGTTGCGACCCAGTCAGGCTGTAAAACCTTACCACCCCGCTTTCGCCATTGCCCTCGTTCGTTATTCAGCAGGGTGCACCACGTGCAGGTGAGGTTGGCTTGGATGTCTCAAGTCTTAGATGTTATTCGACACCCCTTACACCCCAAAATAGTGTCTATGAATGGCAGTGATCACTTAACATCAGATGACGCACCTGTTTGTTTGCCTCCTATGATATAAAATAATAATAATTGGAAATTAAAAAATATTGAGGCCATTACTAGAGATATAATTTATCCTATCTCTCAAGTTGGACCACATTATACATAAATGCGAAATTTCACGAATATCGGTTCAGTACTTTCGGAGTTCATCGTGGACAAACATCATGACACTAGATTTTTATATATTAAGTAGATATAGTAACTAAGTCCGGGTCTATAATGGCTTCGTACGTGTCTGCTATTATTGGTCTAGTGGTCGTATCTCGACCATAATACATTTATTTTTTCAAATTCTAGCAGCTGTACTCAAGACCCAGCCCCATATAAGTTTAGCGTGCTTACAGTCTTAGATCACACCGTCATTTCACTTCAATTTTTTTTTTCAAATTTACTAATCTATTGACCCAGCAAGGTCTTAACAGCTTCACCAGACTACTAAGGCGAGCGCTTAAGGCACTCAGCCGATTTTATTTGACAACTAGCTCAAGGGTGCACGGCACACTTCGGCTTGGGCTGTTGCCTGATAAATTCAATTCGCGACCTATCTGATCTAACCAAAGCTTAGCTAACTATTCATACATATATGAGTTGTTGAAACATATATGTGTACCAAGCATACATACCTCAACAACTCTTATATATATTTATAAGGGAAAAAAAACTCTTCCACTTGCATGTGTAAGCGTGTATGCGTGCACGTGTATGGAGGTGACATGTGTAATGTTGTTGCAGTGATGTAAGATTTTGTGTCACGTCGAGGGAACGGAGCTAGGCTTGAGCCGCTGCCGTAGGGGGCTTAATCCGGTGTGCGGGAGCGAAATTGACCCCCAGACCACTTTAACATCAGATAAAATTGTAGTCAAACACTAAAACATTGAAGTATTAAGAAAGATTAGAACTGTATATTAAAATGAGTAAAAGAGACACAGTAGTAGCGAATAAAAGTATAATTACTTAATCTACATGATCAAGAACGAAGCCGTGTGCAGCGGTTAGTTAATAAACAAGTAATCAACATAATTTAGTTAATGACAGTCCATAGTCAAAGACTAATTAAAAATCAATTCACAACAGAAACAAACAATTAATCTTCATTAGCTTTGTTACTTTGTTTTTATAAAAGTAATTAAGTTTTTAATTATTAAGTCTACGGTTACTTTAATATAAGACGTAATTATAATTTGAGAGAAAACATTTTCTTAGTGAAATTTCATTAATTATTTGTGTAACTTTTTATTCAAATGTTTTTCTTATAAGTAACTCCGACTTCGCGTTGGTGCAATATTTAGTGGCATCAAGTAATTTTGAGATATACTAACTGATGCATTCAATTTAAAAAAAGCTTCTCAAAACTAGTCCCATAAACAAATTCCTTTTATAATGCGTCAAATTCAATCTATGACATCTAAGTTATACATTGCGATGGTATGAAGTAAAGAATAGGTTTTCCGTTGTAAAAGCCTGAGTCATCTAATTTTTTTTAATGTCATAGCAGGCAAACGAACCGGTAGGTCACCTGATATTAAGTGATCACCGTCCATAGACACTAACAACACCAGGGGAGTCGGAAGTGCGTTGTCAGCCTGTGTTTGGGGAAAGGAACAGAGGGAGGAGAGGAGAGAGGAGGTAGACCTCTGTCACTCTCACTGACCTAACGAAACGCAACAATGCAAGCACTGTTACTTCATGTTGGTTTTCTATGAGAGAGTGGTACTATCCCGGGTGAGCCGACCCATTTGTGCTGAAACCAATAATAGCTTCAGCGTGGCTCTACCAACTACAGTTATATAATATATTTAGTTAGGTAAAAATTAATAAAATATTGTTCCAAATAGCTTTGAAACTAATAACATTATCATAATATGTAAAAGATGAAAATTGTTACTTTGAATTGGCCTTAGAATGTACAGGACATTGAAGGCTTTTCTATAGGCCTTATACATACGATCCCATTGTATATTATTTTCATGGGTCTCATAAAGTCTAGCCAGTGTTCGCAACGTAAGCTCTCGGAATATACTTTTTATGATATGATTATTGACTTTTCCCTATTTTATGATAGTCCCATACCTGTCGAAACTTTACCTACTTATCATGCTACAAACTAACCTCAAAATTATTTGCGACAAAACGCAGAACAAGTTTAACACACCTTTGTCATTTCAATAATAACTTATAGCTCAACTCAATAACAATAATAGCTCGTAACGCATAACGATAACTTCCTCCTAATATAAATTTATTAAAACTATAGACAAAACTTCGTGGCGACATGCACATATGGGAGTAGCATTATATAAACACTAGCTTTTGCCTACGGCTTCGCTCGTCATAACATAGATTTGATCTTTCTTTCGAAAACAATACTTTTTTTCCTGGATAAAGTGTGTCCTGTGTCCTTTTCGGTATCTCTGGCAATATGTATGCTAATTTCATTATAATCGGTTATTCAACGGATTTTGAAATTATCACGACTTGCATCTAAATCATGACTGACAAATCTTGGTGACTTTTTATATAACGCTCATGAAACGCGTCAAGAGAAGTGAATCGTATCAAATTACAATCACCCCTCTCTCCCTTTGTATCGCTAATTCCAAATATATTAGTGCGAAGCCAATAAAATTGAAAATAAAAACAAAAAGGGACCGGTTCAGTAGTTAAAGCGTGTAAACCTTACAACAAAAGACATATTCACGTTTGTAATATTAGAAAGAATGATGGGCGTATATAGACAAATAAACCTTCGTAAAGAAATTGTTCAAATGATACTGAGCACAAATTTGTGTAATACTTTTTACTAATGATTTAAAGTAAATAATATGAGGACAAAATGAGGTATATCTTCTTTATATTTAGGTAAACACGCAGTTATTACACGAGCAAAACTGTACGCAGAACTTGTATAACGTAATTTGTACAATATTAGATCCGTAGCAATCTATCAAACAACCCTTTCCATTACCAAATCGAATACAAATACTTATTTAATGATTTTCAATGTTGCGTTACTCATCCATTCAATATAAGACAAACGAATTAATCTCCATCTAATACCGGTCTGTTTTAGGGTTGAGAAATTGGTTACGAATGTTTCGTATTATCGATATAGTGTTTTGTTAATCAATTCTAAGTAAGATTTGATTACTATTACTATCGTATAACGATCAATAGATATATATGTCGTGGAATGAAGTACGTAGACGTTGGGGGTGTCAGTTATAAAAAAGTCAATCATAGATGGTAATAGGTTCTGTAGGCGATAGAGCCACGCTGAAGCTATTATTGGTTTCAGCATGAATGGGTCGGCTCGCCCGAGGTAGTACCACCCTCTCATAGAAAACCGACGTGAAGTAACATTGCATTGTTGCGTTTCGTTCGGTCAGTAAAAGCGCCGGAGACCTACCACCCCTCCCTTCCCCTCTGCTCTCCCCCTCCCTCCCTTTCCCCCAAACACAGGCTTGCAACGCACTTTCGAATCCCCTGGTGTTGTTAGTGTCTATGGACGGTGGTGATAACTTAACATCAGGTGAGCCACCTGTTCGTTCGACTGCTATGACACAAAAAAAAACGTAGATGACGTCCTCCATGTTATTTAATCGATCAGTCACTCAATACCAATCTGGTTTTAGTATTAAAAGTGCTTAATACCTTACTCAGCAGATCCAGTAATACGCTACTGAACTTAGTTACGTATTATAATCACTGGTATACAAAAACCCAAGATGCACACTTAAAGTCTCACAAACGGCACATAAAAATGAGTGAATAATTTTGGATTATGCAGTCATTTCAAATACTGTCACGTCACTTGCTTTCTTGTGAATACAACTTTAATTCATTCAGGTAAGGTTAAATTTGCAAAATCATAAGTTTATCGCATAACTATAACCACGTATGTATATTGGGGAGTTTTTGCGGCCGGTTTTGAGCGCTACTTGTATTCGGGACTGTGCGTCTTGGATTTTTAAATATCAATTATTATAATACTCAAAGATGTGAACGGTCCAGCACGGCGGCGCTCCGCACGAGATTGACCCACGCTTGTATTTCGCTACGCATTTTATATGCTTGCTTTATATTAGCGAGTAGAGCGTTTTTTTTTTCTCGAACTGACTACGCTATTGACCCGGCAGGGTCTTCACAGCTTCACCGGACTACTAAGGTTGGCGCTTAAGGCACACAACCGATTTGGGTTTTAGGTAACATACACAAGGGTGCACGCACACCTCGGCTTGGGCTGTTACCTGGACTCTTGCGGGTAGAGCGTAATATTCGGCAAATATTCGAGAAAGTTATACATTAGCTACTATTACGAACCGATCAAACCTATAGGTTTTTTTTGACGATTATTTTGTTTTCCTTCAGATATATTCGGAATTAGCAATATAATGGGAGCGAGAGATGGTCACAATTTGATACGAGTCACTCCCTTTCTGTTACATGAGCATTATATAATAAGATCACAAAGATTCGTCAGTCATGATTTAGACGTAAGTCAGAGAGTCATGGTCATTTCAAAGTCTGTTAAATGCCTTCAGATGAATGATCACTTGCTTTATAAATTAATCAACAATTTGATAGCAGACTCCTTCTCCATCAAGTCCAAGAGATCGATGGTACATAAACGAAGATTGTTACAAGTAAGTAAAATTATCGATAATAAAAACTATAACGTTGAACGTACGAGACTACGAAATGAAAACCATGTAACTAGAAAAGTGTTGATTAGGTTTGTTGACGGATATACGAGTAGAGGAAGACCAAAAAAGTTATGGATGGACTGCGTGAAAAATGATATGTGCGTGAAAGGTGTGAACACTGAGTTTTTTTTTAAACTGGTTCAGCAAAATGACTGCACTGTACCTGATGGAAAGTACAGTACAGTCTATAAATAACGGCGAGTGTCAGTGTTAAATAGCAATAGCAGTCATCGCTATCATGCCGACATGCAAAACCAGACAGATGACATGACGTGACATGACCTTATAACATTTGACAGGAGAGAGTGGAAAAAGAAAACTTGTTGTACCGACCCTACTAGGTGGGATAAGGGTGATGATGATGATGATCTTTGAACGTACGCCTACGATTCTTGAAGACTGAATTTACAGATCAGAAGCACGTAAAATGGGATATAACTTTATCGACAAACACCACATCACTACCCTCATATCCCGATATTGATGACGTTAATCCACAACACTAAAGAAGATATACGATCTTCATAAAATAAACGCGAATTTTATTGTCGCGCCAATACATGGAAGAACAGTTAAGACTGGCTAATAGCCTGTAATTCGGTTATACGTATAACCGATGTGTTGTTGGTTTGGGATACACTAACAACAGCCATTAAGCTAAAACGAGCGATTTACGGTTTAGTATAAAACATTAACTATGGGTATAAAAATTCGACCGCGATTGTGTATTCTTTTAATAATGCACGATAGCGGTTGGTCATAATCTATACATATAATAAGATTGTAAATCAAACGTGCTTGCAATTTTTAGATGTCTTGGAATAAGTAATAAGATACATGTCAAACGTTTTTAGAAATGTCCCTCTGTCTGTTTAAATACGCATCACTACTGGAGTACTCGATTCACGATAAAACCTCACAAAGATAATCATAAAGCATATCCGCGAGTAACATTTAGTCTTAGTTTTATTAAAATCCGTTTACTCTATCAAAAGTTATTGTAATTTTAATGAAGACGCGACTTAATACGTTCAAATGTTTTTTTAAGTTAGGTTCTACACGGACGGAGTCACGGGCACAGTTAGTATTATATAAAGAGTAACTATAATTCCGTCGTAGATGTTAAAAGCGTTAATTCTAAAATCTCCGTCAACTGTTTTAGCTGCTCTGAATATAGCCGTAAGTTCGGGCTTACGCGTAGTATAGGCAAGAGTTTAAAACAAAACACAGTTTAAATACAACTATGGGAATCCAAAAATAATATTTATTTATCCCTTTTTTTTGTTTTTTTTTTTTTACGTGGGGAAATCCCTTATACGTACGCCACCCCCCCAGGGGAGAGGGCATGGCCAGGCCCCTCAGTTGACATCTATAACAAAATAGAAGCCTTGTCGCCTAAAACCACCGCCAGATGGCGCAGATGAAGCCTAATCGCCCACCACATCCGAGGGGGCGATCCACAAATCAACCCGACACTCCCAGTAAGATGGGAGGCGAGTGAAACCACCATTAGAGGATTCGTCCTGGGATGGTCTCCCAGTGTCTGTCAGTGCAACTCTCGTTAAAATTTTCAATCGTTGCATAAATTAGAAGGAATGAAAAGGCAGTCAGATAATAATTAAGAAAACAAAATATTTCATATTCATTTAGTAAAAACCTTGTAGCGACACGGTATAGCGCGTGCATGGTAATTTGTGTATGTACACTGGCTGACACTCACTGCACGAGTCCCTTCGGACCGATCGTAGGACACTACCGCTTGTAGATTTGTTATTATTTATACTAATTAATTAAGTGAAATAGATGCCATTCAAGGAGATACGGTTTCTATATTGACTCATCCCTTCTCAGTGATTAAATTGGTAAAATCTGTTATATTGACATTACGACTACCATCGGCATTACCTCTCGCTGTCGGAATATAACTATTGTATTGCGTTATTTCTTTTTTTTTTTACTTTTATCTATAGTTTTTGTATTTTTTTTTGTCTATTTATATTGCCACCCGGTAGTTATGAAAGTAAAATGTCTCCTTAGGGTTGCCTGGAAGAGATCGCTCTAAGCAATAAGGCCGCCTAACTGTACACATATTGTAAACTGATGACTAATTTTGTATATGTTCAACGTGTGTGCAATAAAGAGTTTTATTATTATTAAAGAGTTTTTATTACAACTACATAAATTACATTTATTTGTATAAATATCAAAACAAAATCACTAATGATATTTTATTTTTCACCAATCTCAGCGCAATTTCCTCTTATTAAAATTGATCTAAACCCCGAATTATAAATTTTGATGAATAAGAATTTCATTATAAAAGTATTAAGGTAACCATTAATTTTACTTCAGCGAAATTTTATCTAAAGGGCGATGGTAACAAATGTAAATAAATGTACCTTTCCAATGAAAGGGCCTCTTAATCCAGTAAAGACATACCAAATCGTATTAGAAGCGGCACAAATTCTGTACACATGTAAAATATGATTATAGCTTCTTGAAAGATTGGTCGCAATATTAGCGTTTTTATATGAGGCACTAATTTGTCATTTCACGCAATTGATATTGATGATTCGTTTCGTAATATTGAGGCAATTACGTCTCAAAGGAACTGTATTTTCATTATTATATATATATATAGAAAATATTTACATAAGGATTTTACAATAGAAAAACCAGTACTTTTTTTTATTGTAGCACAGCAAAATGACTGCACTGTGTCTGATGGTAAGCACAGTACAATCCAAAAACGATGGCAACCACCGAGTGACAGACTATCCATAGCCGGTCGCCGCTGTCATGCCGGCCTACGAAAGGCTGGATATGCACAGGCTGATCCCGAAATGCGACCCGCAGAATCGAATCACTATGACGGGCTTTTTCGCCATATACATGGTGGTTGCGACCCAGTCAGGCTGTAAAATCATACCACCCCGCTTTCGCCATTGCCTCGTTCGTTATTCAGGAGGGTGCACCACGTGCAGGTGAGGTTGGCTTGGATGTCTCAAGTCTTAGATGTTATTCGACACCCCTTGCACCCCACCAGTGGCAAAACAACTGGTATTCCTGTATTTGCAAAGTACTATTACTTGCGCTGTCTCCCAGTCTAAATATTGCGATTGGCATCATAATATATTCCAGTTCAGTACTCGGTAGTAATAAGTTTGAACTTTTTTTTGGAACTGACTACGCTATTGACCAAGCAAGGTCTTAACAGCTTACCGGACTACTAAGGCGAGCGCTTAAGGCACTCTGGTCTCTCTCTCTCTCTGGACTCTGGTCTTTCTAAAGATGTTTATATATATGATTTATTGCTACAAACTCCAGTGTATACTGAAAGTCAAATGATATATTTGCTTATATACTATCTACTGTTTTGATTAATATTTACCTCGTTATGAGACGAAATTTCCGTTGGTGTATAATAAATGAGAACTACTAAAATTAAAACCGGAAAACGAGTTTTATGAAGCTTATTTTGGCAGCGATTTGAATGCTATTTATCGACGCTTATCTTTGTTTTTGTATTTCACTGTATATATTCAGGTATTTTGCGAGTATAGCAGCGAATTAGGAGAAAATTGATTGCCAAATATAAACATCAGGATGTCCCAAAAAAAAAACTTTTTTTCATGTTGTAAGTGCCCCTTGAAAGCGCAGTTAAAAAAAAGTAAGAGGTACCTCTAAATTTCTAAAATATCCAAAATCAAATCCAAACATCCAAAACAAAATCTTTCTTTGTCAATTACACTTTAATAGTGAAAATCGTCGCGAATTTTGTTTTGCATCTCTCTAGCCTTATTTCTATTCAATAGTAAGTCAACTTCAAGAAAAAAAGGTCGTTTTCATATGAAGAAGTCGCACGAAGTTCTGAGGTAATCTACTTGAAAAATAAAAAATCTTGAGCGACCTCTGAAATTGTTTTTTGAACTATGCTTTCGATGAGGCTCTTAAAATATGATAAACTGACATATGTCCGTAAGACACTAGAAAAAAAAGATTTTTTTTGTGCCACCCTAATAAACAGTTACAAGTTTTTCAACACGTTTATTTGTAAAATACTTCCATAAATTCTCGACAAATAAGTAGCTGTTTTGATAAAATTCTAATTCACTAAATCCTTAATATCTTTTAAATTTTGTATCGAATCTTTGAAACTAATATCATTCGGTTAATACGAAATATTAAATTTTGACATTGCGAATAAAATTTAGAGAGAGATAAAAATATACTATCTCAACCGTTTAATCAAAATTGAATAAGACTTTCGTGTCTACCCGCTGGCACTGTAACCCCACCTAATATAATATGAACGAAATTGCGCTCGGGAACTGAAACGGAGCGAAATTGAGACAGATTTCAAGAAGTAAAATCATTTAAGGCCCGCGTCGACGCCGGAAATCCGTCATACAGTAGACGGTCTCACAAAAGTATAATTAGATTTCTAAGGGTCGGAGCACAAGTGTCTCGACCCGTTTCGCTTTGCGACCGTTTTTCTCTTATACGTTTTTATTTTGTGATTTCTTAAACATCACAGTAAAAAGAATATATACTCTATACACTACTACTATAGTGTATATAGTATATATACTAACTGACTCATCCACGCGTTGCTTTCGATCAGTTATTTAGAAATATAATATAACTGTAAATAATACACGACATATGAAAATGCAAATAAAAATTCATACAGAAAAAGCGAGGTTACTCAGTAAATATATTAACAGAACATTTGCACCATAAAATAAACTGGAGTTGAATAAAAAATTCAATATTAAAATGTGGTGCCATCTATGATATATCTATAACAATCGGTCCTAATAGTTTTCTGTCAACAAACTAATTTAAAGCGCCACCTATTCGAAACTGATGAAATTTACAATTAAAACAATAATCAACATTGAAAATATATTTTTTTTTATTAAAATATATCGAGGTCATTAACCGAAGTATAAAGTTAATTAATGTATTTCAAATTATACATAATTATTATTATTATTATAGCCTTTATTGCTGAAACTATATTCAATATATACATTTTTTTTTTTACTTTAGCCTAACACATCAGGTTATCTATTGTAGTAATCAGCGTGTCACTTGACACGTAGGCCTCTTCCAGCTGTTTCCAACTTTTCCTATCATTAGCTTCTCTTTGCCAGACCAAACCACCCACTTTCTTTATATCGTCTGTCCATCTTTTAATTTGTCTCCCTCTTTTCCTTTTACCATCTCGTGGGTACCATTCCGTGATCATTTTTGTCCATTTTATCTTAGTATCTCTTGTCATATGCCCTGTCCATTGCCACTTTAGTTGCTTAACTTTTTTTATTATGTCTTGT
>MU158892.1:696199-860571 GCA_015888305.1 Antheraea pernyi | reverse complement strand
TATATGTTAAGATAAGTACTTCTTCTAAAAATCATTGTCAATACACTATCAGAAGCATCCCTAACGATTTTTCCAGTCAATCCATCATTACAATATACCTGCGTTAGCAATTTGTTTTTGGAATACAATTCACCGATTTTGTAAAAAATATTTTCCTATCAATCAAATAATCGGATGCAACGGTTGCTTCTGACGCAGGTGTTAGTCAGCGACGCAGGTGAAATTTATGGGATCGTTTTTTTTTTTAAATTGTTTTTGTATTTTGCACTCTCCATTATCAGTGTTAACAACGTGTACGTAGAATGAATCTGTCACAGTGGTTCTGCTTTAATTTGTCGCGGTTTAAGATTGGCAAGTATACATCAACGTTTGCCGATAGATTATAGATATCACGACGATCATTACGATTAAAGTCGTGGTGGCCTAGTGGTTTGACCGGTGGAATATTATTTCGATGTCCGCAAGTTCGAACCCCGACATGTACCAACGAATTTTTCGAAATTCGCGTACATTTACTAATTTCAATTGGTAACACTATCGGCTGACGGTGAAGGAAAACATCGTAAGTAAAACTGAACTTGAGAAATGTTCTTGTAGTACTACTGTATGTGGAAAAATATAGAACTGTGGATTTCTCAGAGTTTGAAATCACCAATATGTCTTGGGCTGGCCTGGTGATTACGCCCATACCTTCCTTCGGGAAGATGTCTATGGCCTTGCAGTGGGTCTCTTACAGGATGGCAATGATGATGATAATTATTATTTTTAAGATACTTCAAAAAGGAGGAGATTGACAACTCGGTTGGCCAACTTTTTTAAATGTTTGTTACTGAAGAACTCCCTGATTTATAAACGGATTTGGAAAAAAAGATATACTCTTTAATTTAATTAGCAACTTGTGAAACAACACAAATTGTGAACTTCGGTTTCGAAAATGCGTCAGGAAACTTTTAAAAATCGAATAGCAAATGTATAGCGATTGAAAAATTGGTATGGTTAAGTTAAAGACGTTGTGATGCATTGTTCTGGAATTGATTTTGAAGTCGGTTTTATTGTTTGTTAAAGTTTTCTTCTTAGACTACGCTACGTAGCATTAAATATAGTGCCGTTCCTTTGTCGTACTAAAAATACCAAACCAATATCAATAAATTTTATAATAGATGAGTTTGATAAACCATATAATAATATAGTTAAATATTAAACTAAAGGGCATTCGTAATTATACAGCACGACGATAATTAATGTTTTAAATCAATTTAAAAACAGGTGCTTAATATTTGACTTAATTATCTCGAAAAACGCAAAACTGACATATACTCAACATTAGGTGATTTACGTAAAAACGAACTGGTGTAATAAATACGGAAACGAACGAATCCTGCCCTAGTCCGGCCTGCGTCCTGCAATTCGACCGGCGCCCCGCTTTCCTTTGTTCGACTGTGCGATATTCCCACGATACGCAGTTACGTAATGATTAACTTTGAAAAGCACACCTTTAAAATTGTTTATTGATTCTAGGCGTGATTTTTTTAAGTTTAAAAGGATCGTTCCCATACTTTCAAAAGATATAAAACAAACTTTAATTGAGGTTTTCTTTCTTGTTTATTAGTATTTGTTTTGATATTATTATTTTATATGTTAAATGTGACCATCAACTACCACAGGATTGAAGGGTGTTAACCTTAAACATTCATCTGGTATATTTAAAAACTATAAATAGAAGATTGAAATTTGAAATAACTCTAGAAGCTTACTCATTTAAACTCTCTCGTTTATACTAAAATCCACCGATAGCTATAAGTTATGAAATACTAACTTTTACCAGTGGCTTTGCTCGTGTTGGTGTAGTTTTATGATATCCTCTGGGAACAGTATTTTTTGCATATGAAAGGTAGCCTATGTTCTTTACTGTACCCTTGATAAAATTTCATAATGAACGGTTGGACAATAAAAGTACGAAAGTGTAATAAACAAAATAACTGAAGTTCTTTATATAATATTAGTTAGAACTAAACAAGTAGAAGATAGAATAGCTGTAATACGTGGTAGTCACAAATAATATTTATAAGTAATAAATTGATTTTTTTTGGTTCTTTTATTTATTAAGTTTTAGTAAATTGTATTACCTTATTATATAACCTTTTTTATTATAGTACAATATACGGAACGCAATGTACCTGCTTGCACTGTAGAGTACAATTCAAAAACAACCACGAGTATCAAAAGATTTACAGTCCATTAGTAGTTGTCGGCAGCTGAATATACACTGGTTGATTCCGAAACAAAGCAAAAACAAATACTTTGACAGTTTCATCACAGTGTACTGGAAAGTTACCTAATCCAGTATAGACACTCGATGGGATGGTAATACTGCTTGATTCAAAATGAAAACTAGTTTATTTAATTTAGGCCTAGAAATGTTTATGAATGTTAAAATACTACGGCATATTCTGAAGACAATGAAGTCTCAGGGAAGAGCCACAAAAAAATAAATCTGGTTTTTTCTCTGTACATACTTTATTACAACTATACAAGTCATTATCGTCACAGTTGTTTTTAGCGGAGTTACAGAGAAGTGTTTTAATTCTGATACATTACAGTTGGTTAAGTGTTACACCTAGTGGTCGCAATTTTGTCGTACACAATTATGGCAATTGGTTAACAAAATCTCTGAACCTGCATTTCCTTTAAAATCCAATACCATCATTACCACATCAGCCCGTAAGAGAGCTACTGTAGTGCCATTGGCATCTTTCTGCAGGAAGGTATGAGCCCAATCACCACGCCAACCGACGGTGTTGATGATTTCAAACTCAGAAAAATCCACCTTTCTATATTTCCCCACATATCGTGGTACTACAAGAACTCAGGTTCAGGTTTTTCACGATGTTTTCCTTCAGCGTCAGTTCATAGTGTTACCAATTTAATTTAGTAAATATAAACGAATCTGATTGATATTCCACCGGTCAAACCACTCGAGCACGACGACTTAACATCAATAAAGCGTGCAATTAAAATGAGTTCAGGTTTACATCGTTACAATAAAAAATATACCAGACCACGGTCTGTAGACCAAATAAAACCAAAACAATTTACGATCAAGCCAATTTGAATTCAGTGTATCAATGGAAGCGAAAATATTCAAATTAACGGACCATTAACGAATGCAAGTGCACTCTTTTTCACAATTTTTGTCCGACAAACGTTTTTACTGTTGTGGGTTCATCCGCGAAATAAAATTAGCGTTGTGTACTCTACGTTTTACGGTTCTGCACCGTTGTTCCAGTTGGATACTGTTCAGGGTTGCCAGATTCCTCAAATTTCCAGTATAATCACTCGAATTCTATCGCAGACCTTAAGAAATGTGTTATTTAATTGATAAAATCCTTACTTTGTGGAAATTTGTCGTAAGTAGTTTATTTGATATTTCTTAGCTACTGTCTCCTGGATGTAACTGGATGCTATAACATTTCATTTTATTTGCTTGAAGATGCTTTGTGAAAGGGCGAAGCAAGTGTAATCGATTTTAGCTGTTGCACGTTTCTCCGGCAACATAATTATTTTGTTTCAACTAGTCAAGAACAAATCTGCTTATCTGAAGTATTACTAATAGTTTCAGTTGGTAATATTTCGCTTTTTTATTCCATTTTTTACTGATTTTAGATTTTACTTTCACAAACACATATCATAAAAAGAAAATCGAATTTTTATAGGTAGATTTTTTTATCAGTTGGGTCTGCGTCTATTAGTAGTTGTGTGTTTCTGCGTCTTTCTCACCCAGTCAGTACAAAGTATTTATTTTGATAATACATTACTTTAGGTGGAACTAGAAACGTAATATAAAAAAAAATCAAAAACTTTTGTATTTTTTTAGTCGATAGAATTTCAGAATTATTTTGTTTTTATTATTATAATTTTTGTTATTATTAAATATTATATTTTATTTTTTACCATAAGTATGATAGAAATATACTGAAATTTTAAAATTGCTATTAATGAGTTAACAAAGAAAATTTTTAATTAAACATATTTCGAATTGTGATTATAAGTGTAAAATTTTAATTTCCTGACATTGTAATTCATTTTGGGTACAGAACTTTTATCTGGCAGCCCATTGCACATTCATGAGTCGACATTTTCGGCGTTTTTGTCGAAATAATATCGCATTTTGATGCATCGTCGAAGTTTATTTTGCATTCGGAAAGAGAATAATGGCTGCCGATATATATGCATCGACAACTTTTTGCACAAGTAATCTGAAAAATAGATCTTTTACTGTGAATTGTACATATATTATCTACTACTAACATAGACTAATCTAAATCCTTTTTCTTTTTGTAGTTGGATAAAAAAAAACTTATGCATTTTATAAAAACAAAAAAGGTGTATGTACTTATGTACACGCGTTAGAAGTTATACTTCTTTGGCGTAATAAGATAAAAATCTTTTCAAAAAAATTAATTTTGGCCTTGTTTTACGTTTGTAGAAAAAACGACACTAACAATAGAAAATGTTGACTATAGCTAACTTCAGGGTGTCGGTTTTTCGTGAGGGTGTGCGCGCGCATCTTAAAAATTTACTCTCATCATTTTTCACTAACGCGCCAATAGAAGTATAACTTCAAAATCTTCTCAAACTATTTCAAGACATTAGAAATTTTGTATCATATGTAAAGAGTCCATATTACGGGTTGTGATATCTTTACAAATGTTGAACCGCGACTGCTATATCAATCTCATTTCATTTTTAAATCGGTTTACTGCGATGTTCAATAATTCCCCACTTTCATCTCGAGTACATCATTCGTATGATACCGTCGGGATCACAATTTTATTTGTTTTCATACAAACTTTGCTTTCCACGATTTCCTCGCTCCTTAGAGTGCTACGAGCTATCATAGTAGATGAAGTATTCTCGTCTGGCATTATAAGATTATTTTGTCTATAACTTTTACTAGCACGAACGAACTGACTAAATATTATGTGATGATTATTTCTAACCTTTTCATAAAACATCTGCTCAAATTCTAAGTTTCAAACTTATCACAAGTATTACATTGCAAGATCTTAATATCCATGTAATTATTTTAATAACATTTTTAAATAACACAATAAGATTATGCGTATTTTTAACTGACTTAAAAAATAGGTTCTGTATTCAATGCGTGTATCTTTGTATGTCCCTGATTTTCTTAGAAGCTACTGATCACATTTGGATGAGATTTTTATTGCTGAATACTTATTTTTATTCTGGTAATATTTTAATTCTGAAATTGGACCTTGGATTATGTGAAATGAAGTGAATAAAATATTATTTTATACTTTTGAGTTTGTGTCTTTTTGAAAGCTGATAATTTTTCTTTGAAAAATGATATTAAACCAAGAAATTCGCAACACTGATTTTTTTTTTCAAAATAGTCTATATATTAAAGATTTTCCTACTCTTTATTTAACACTTGAAGATGACTTAATGATACCAGAACTCATTAATTTAGTAATGTTTTTTTAATCATTTAAGCGATATTGATGTCATCGTATTCACCGTAGGTTCGAAATCCCTGTAACATGCAGGATCTTTCTATTGAAGAAATCATCGCGATGAAGCCATAACATGTCTTTTAAATAGCCTTATTAGAGCGGGACTCTCTCTCTTTCAAGTACGATTGTCAGAACACATCTGTATAGTTTCTTAAAGCCTAAATTTTTAACTCGTGTATGAGATCTAATCAGAACACCTCATAAAAAACCGTAGTACCAAACAACTTCGCAAAAACATTATCATATAATGAATTATTGTTGTTTTTAACCTAACAAATAGAGCATCTTCGCGAGTCCCCAAAAAGTCATACTTTTAGCGAGTATACTTCTTATTAAAGATAAAACAAAACATAATAGAACACCATAAATATTCTAATAATATCGAAATAAGACCGAAATTACTCAGACATGAGAAGAGGTATTCATAAAGCAATCTTCCTGTGCGACGGTAAAACTTTTACTACCTATTCGGCACCCGACTGACTCTCCCGACGTGTTATTGCTATTTCGTCGGGAAATAATTCGATTGCGCCGCGTTCCGCGATAGCTGCGGGGTTGCCACTCGTGGAAACATGCTAAATAGGGTAATTGAGCTTTAACAGTCTCTATTCTTTTTTATATGAATACCTTATGCGTGTTGCATTTCTGTTCATAGTCGCTGAATATAAGCATACTACACCTAATGATTTAGTAGAATCAAATAATTATAACTTCAATCGTGAATTCATCGATAAAAATTGTCGATCAACCATTTATCCTGCGTTTAGTATCAGTGTGAGTATTCTTGTATTTTTTTAGATATTACAATTTTTTATTATCATTCATTTAAAAAGGTGTTACATAATGTACGGTAAACACGATCGTTATTACTATTGTTTAGGATAACGGGGAGGATGGGTCGGGGGACACATCTTCCCATTGCACAGGTCCGGCGGAAGGAGGAGACGGCCGGTGTGTACCCGGCTGTCTTTTAACAAGACGGGGCCCGGCGGTGGCGCTTTCGATACTGGGCCAACCGCTGGGGTGGCACGATGAAATCTATAGAGATCTCGTGCCGCCCCAACTATAGCGGCAGACGTACACCGTGGGGTTTTAGTCCGAGCGACTCGGACATAACCCACCCTCTCCCCCGGGAGGGTGGCGTATCCATAAGGGATTTCCCCACGTTAAAAAAAAAAGGATAAAACTAGGTAAAATTAACTATAGTATTTTAATCCGATCTAATATTACACATGAGAATGTGGGTTTGTTTGCTTGTTTGTTATTCCTCCAAGTCCTAACTTCTAAACATATAATTATTAAATTTTCCATACACGTTGTCAAAGAATCACAAAGGGTTCCTTACATCCAAAAACAGTATTGCTCTCGAGGGATCGGTCAAATCCATAGTAATATACTAACTTGAGTGTAGCCACGCGTAAATACTATAATATAAATATTATTTTATTTTTATATCATAGGAGGCTAACGAACAGGAGGGTCCCCTATGGTAAGTGATCACCGCCGTCCATAGACACTTGTAACACCAGGGGAATCGCAAGTGCATTGTCAGCCTGTGTTTGGGGGAAGAGAAAGTGGGAGGTTGAGAGTAGGGGGGTGGGCCTGCGGCGCTCTCACTGACCGAACGAAACGCAACAATGCAAGCACTGTTACTTCACGTCGGTTTTCTGTTGGTCGGGTGGTACTACCCCAAGCGAGCCGACACATTCATGCTGTAACCAATAATAGCTTCACCAGGTCTCTACCACATACAAATATCTTTAAAAAAACCTCACATACTATTGTACTTATATATGTTATATATGTTTGATATTTAATGTAGTAAGCTTTTACGAATCGGCATCGAAAAGAGGTTGAAATTTATCTAAATACATACCAGATGTATTAATTTAATTTCGCTCTTCTGAATAGCAGAGCGGGAGATTTGGTCCAGACATAATTTGTATAAAAGTTCCCATAAGTTATCAAACAAAATTGAAAAAATATAACTAATTCATAAAATTTTATGAATTTTTTTATTGCATTCTGCTTTCGGAACTTCTTACTTATTACGTCGAAAACTCTAAACTAAAAGATGTATAATCCTAAAAAACCATTTTGAACCAACTGATATACTTTAATTTCTTTTTGAATATTTTATACGTAATATAAATTAAGTTGTGTTATGGAAAATGAAGATTGGCAACCCGAGACCAGTTGAAATGCTGCTCAAATAACATTTTTACGGTCACCGGTGCAGTTTAAATTGTTACCGTCGAAGTTAATAGACTGTTATTGGTTTATAACAGACTATTTCGGATTGATAATTCAACAGTGTATCGTTTCATGGCATGTTTGCAATGAAAACTAGATTATAGTGAGATCTATTAAAACATTTACGAGGGAAATTATTGGACAAGTAGACAAATTAATTTCAAATGTTTTATAGCAGTTCTATGAATGTCGTTTTTATTTAATTTGTTGATTTTAGAGTTTGATGACAATCTCAAATTATTTTGAATGGTCTAAGATGGTAAAACGAAGGGGTAATCTAAGGGAGAACTGTCTCTCATGTGCCGCTGCCGAAATACACCTGTAGGTGCTTGGTAAATTTTCAACTTGAGTGTGGTAGCTAGCCAAGCGAGGTTATAAGAAACCCTGCTATCATGCTATGGTTTTATCGCGATATTTTAAAAGAAAGAAAAAGTTTTTACTGTTGAGACATATCACGGTTACAAGATATATAAAGAAAAGACACATATAATAAAAACGTTCTACAACAACTCTTTTTTTTTTCGAATTGACTACGCTATTGACCTAGCAAGGTCTTAACAGCTTCACCGGATTACTAAGGCGAGCGCTTAAAGCACTCAGCCGATTTTATTCGATAACTAGCTCAAGGGTGCACGGCATACCTCGGCTTGTGCTGTTGCCTGATGCTGCGTGGGCGGGACAGCGACGCATTCTGGCTGCGGTGGTAGAACGTGATTTGTCGCTGCCGAGCGTGGTTTTGTCCATGCGAAATTTACCCCCAGACAACGGCGGTTTAATATGTGGTTATGCGGGGGTGGGCGTGAACATGTTCTGTTTGGAGAGACAGTCTGGCACTGATCGTTCGCTGCCGTTATTTTATCGGAAGGATCGTAAAAATATGTCGCGGACGTCTTTTGTTGCGCGCAGGGTATGGTTTCGTATTTTGCAGCGGATACCACTAATGGACTGCAACAACACTCCAAAACAGCTACATGGTGCATTACGATTCAGTAATACTACAGCGCTGATTTTCAATGAGAAGCCATTTGCATCCATCTTAACTTAACAAACTACAATGCTCTGTTTGACTTGATGTTAAGGTGTATTTAGACTAATATTATATTGAACTCGCAACTATCTTGGACAGCTAGTGAGAATATATAAATTATATTTGCCCATTGATTGCGGAAGGTAATGTGTAATATCTCTCTACGGCTCTTAGGTGTACAAAAATTACCATATAAAATATAGGACAAAAAGTAAGCGAAGCGAGAAAGAAGTAATATAGTGAGCATATGGATTATAAAAAAACATATGAAAACAATTTAAAAAACTTTTAATCGATCAAAAACTAATATTTCTTTATTGTTATAATATTCTTACAATTACTTTATAAGTATTTTGCATATAACTTCAAAAATAACTAAAACAGTACCTCAAATGCAGTCAAGTAATCAAATATTTTACAGCACAAATAACTTTAACACCCTGTATGAAACTCCAGTAAAAATGTAATAAATTGGTTAGGTAACAATAAAAATTAACTATCAGTACGTCCGTAGTAACGTAGTGGACGATAGCAATACTACTTACAATTGGATCAAAGTCTCACAATGGGTCGGCAATTACATCGTATGAACGTTGCTACGATCGCGTCTGTCGATGCTCCGTTCAGATCGCACTGGCTCGGACAGTATAACTGTCTAACTAAAAATATGGTTTTTTTAATGTCAAAGCAGGAAACGAACAGGTGGGTCACTTGATGTTAATTGATCACCACCGTCCATAGACACTATCAACGCCAGAGGCGTCGAAAGTGCGTTGCCAGCATGTGTTGGGGGAAGGGTTAGGGAGGGGGGAGAGGAGATGGAATAGGAGGGGAAATGGACCTCCGGCGATCTCACAGACCGAACTAAACGCAAGAATGCAAGCACTGTTACTTCACGTCGGTTTTCTATGAGAGGGTGGTACTACCCCGGACGAGCCGACCCATTCATGCTAAAACCAAGTAATAGCTTCAGCGTGGCTCTACCACCTATGATTAGTTGTTTTACCTATTGTTACAATATACAAAGATTAACTTTGAATATACTATCTCTTTCTTTGTTATAGCGTCAAGCATACAAATAACATTTGTTTGAATGAGGTTCCCCATGTATAGGGGATAATGATAATTAGTTTTATAATTATTTGAATTGAAGTATCGAAGGTCTTGCCTTGTACTGTTACAATTTTTTGTATTCTATGAATTTGTTAACACATATGGAGTCTTTGCTTTTGTAAAATCAATCTCGAAAAAACCTCAGTCATGAGGCTAAATGCCTTGTGGGACAGTATGTGTCGCTATACTGCAATCTTAAGGGTGAAACACAGCTCTACGAGATGTGTATTATTAATTCTTTTATTACTTTTGTTATAAAAAATTTCATTGAGTAATATATTGTTTCAATTTGTAAACAACTAGCTATTGCAGGCGGCTTTAATCGCGTTAAAATAGATTTACACTATTCGCCACGAACAAGTTTTTTTCGATTAAAGGTACCCTGTGTACCTTTCTGTACCCCTGATAGCGTTTAAGCCATATCTCATGGTTATTGGTTGAATATTGAAAGTATGAATGTGTATAGAATATTGAAGATCTGTAAATTAATTATACCACCGCATGAAAATGCCGTTAAATTTTTTAACCGATCTCATGACAATTTCGATTGAGTATCATTACATATTATAATGCAAAGATCCCTTCCGCGTCTGTCTGTTTGTCTGTTTGCGATAAACTCACAAACTACTAAACGGACTTTAATGCAGTTTGCACCAGTAGTCAAAGTGAGTCATGAGGAAGGGTTAGGTATGTAATTTGTCAAGGTTTTTTTTATTATCAGGGCAGGACAACGTCAACGTCTGCTAGTAAAAATATAAAAGTAGGATTACTGTTCCATTTAAATCATTAGTTCTAGTTAACTCGCCTATGTAAACGCACCTAAACAAGTGGCCTGGGAAAGGTGAATGGATTGATCTGCACTCGGCAATTTTGCCACAATTCTCGGTAGCTGGGATAGTCACCGTATGAATTTTGTAGAAATAAGATCTTTCGTGATCACTTAACATTTTGTTCTGTATTTATTTCTTATCTGTTGTACTACTTGTAGTTACAAAGATCAAATTTTTTTTAATATAAGTTTGACTGATTCACATAAATTTTGGCACAGCTGTGGATTTTTTTTTTCTCGAACTGACTACGCTATTGACCTTGCAAGGCTTTTACAGCTTCACCAGACTACCATAGCTAAGTGTTTTTGAAATAAAACTTCTAATGGAAGGGCTTTCGAGTTCTGATCCGCAGTTCTTTTGTGTTATAAAAAATGGTGGAGGTAAACACTGTGTCGTGTTGAGCGTTGAAAATAACGTTTCTCGTCCAATAACCGAAGTTAAGCAACGTTGGGCGTTGTCAGTACTTGGATGTCTGGCGGACGGAGGAGGCGGCTGGTGTGTACCCGGCTGTCTCCTAACAAGATCCCCGGCGGCGGCGATCTTCTTGCTGGGCCAACTATAGCGGAAGACGTACACCGTGGGGTTTTAGTCCGTGCGAGTCGGACATAAGCCACTCTCACCCATGAGAGAGCGGTGTATTTATAAGGTACTTCCCTACGTAAAAAAATGATCAGTGCTTGGACGGGTGAACGCTTGGGAGCACCGCGTGGCGTTGTCTTTTTGTTGTGTATTTTCTTATTAAAACAAAAAAGATAACATCCATTGGTGATCACTTACCAGGTGACCTGCATGTTCGTTTGCCACCAATAGTGTAAAAAAATAATTTGATAATTACAAATTGCGAACTGTAATAGCTGTATCATGTATATTATTAATACTTCAAAGGTCTCTTTTGTGGCTTCAGTAAAAAAGCTTTCTCATATAAGATTTTACTGTGGCCGTGTAAGAAAAAATAAAATGTTAACCCCTCGGACCCGACAAAGATATGAGACATCAAAGGATTTCATAACTACGCGTCTCGCGTGTTGTAAAGGAACCTGTACACACACCTTTTTATCTATTTATTTATAAGCTTTAACGTTTGACCACAATCGCACTTGGTGTTAAATTACCATGTGGTCTAAGATGATAAACATACTAAAACTAGGGAGCACTGACTCTGCAACTACCGGTACACTATAGTGGTTGAAATTCGACAATAATTCTTTTTATTTTTTACTTCAGTGTCACTGAAATTCTTGGAACGAAGTTCCTTAACGCGGCTTACGAGTAGTGAAAGAAATCGTCACGTAACGAATATGTGATATGTGTATGTGTGTGCATGTGTGTCGACGAGTCTACTACAAGCAAATGAGCACACTAGCAAGTGAGTGCTCAGCCAGGTGCGCAACTCTTTGTTCCTGTCTCTTTTTATCATATAACCTCAACATACGGTTGTACAGACACGTGTAAATTTCGTGAAAACGTATTTATTATTTGTATTTTTGATATACTATGATAAGACCAGTGATGCTGTATGCATCTGAGTGCTGGGCTACGAAAGAGACGAGAGAAAATTACATGTAGCAGAGATGCGAATGTTAAGGTGGATGTGTGGTGTGACTAGAATGGATAAAATTAAGAATTGGTATATCAGAGCAAGTTTATAAATAGCACCAGTGAAAAATAAGTTGAGGAGCAATAGGTTAGCATGGTATGCGCATGTCATGAGAAGAGATGAAAACCATGTAACTAGAAAAGTGTTGAGCATGATTGTCGACGGATATACAAGTAGAAGAAGACCGAAAAACGTATGGATGGAATGTGTGAAAAATGATATGTACGTAAAAGGTGTGAATACTGAGATGACATTTGACAGGAGAGAGTGGAAAAAGAATATATGTTGTGCCGACCCTACTTATGTGGGATAAGGGTGATGATGATGATGTGTTAGATAGATAGATCACACGTGAATATTTTATTGTTGCAATTAAATTGAAAAACTGTAGCGAATAGGTGTAATACAGATTTAGAAAAGTAAGTTGATAAAGTTGTATAACTTAATACAAGTATTTACTGTTTACAGTTGTTTATCGTATATGTGATTTGAGTGTTTTTCATTTAGTCATTATCTTCATATCTTTATATATAAATTTCTTCTGTACGTGTGTATGTCACTGAACTCCTCGTAAACGGCTGAACCGATTTTTATGAAATTTTGTGTGCGTGTTCAAGTGTATACGAGAATGGTTTAGATTCTTAGATTAGATCAATTGGACCCCGTACGTGGCGCTGTAGTTGAATTTTAGATTTTTTTATACTATCAAAGCAGAACAACGTCCACCGGGACCGCTAGTACCGTATAATTTACTATCTTGTATATAATTTATGAAGTTATACTTCTTTGAGCGTGTTAGGGAAAAATGATGAGAGTAATTTTTTACGATGCGCGCCACGAAAGTATCTTTTGAGAACATCTTATTGAAGGCTAACTGTTAACTTCTTCAAATCTAACGTATAGCTAATCGCTAACGTATAGAACGATGAAAAAACCCAGCCCTTTTCAGTGTGTATGGAACTTAAAATTCTAACATTTACACGACTTTACGAGGCAACGTATAAAGCAAAGTACGGCGAATAATATGTTCCATATAAGAATGCAAATAAGTTGTTATGAACGCCGTGGAGACTTTAATACCTCTTGTATCTTCAAATTATGTATATTTTATACAAGGCATGAAATTAGCGAACGTGTTTTAAGGAGTGAGTTTTCCCTGGAAATAACGAAGATTTACGATCTATCTCCGTTTAATTAAGTAAGGGATCATCTGGTCTTGTTGCGAAAAAAAACTTTAGTAATATTATATATCATTTAAAAGGAACCTATTTCGCGGTGTATAGATATTTAATTTAAGAAAGTCGATTAATAGAGTTATTATTTACATTTACGCATAAAAATCAATACAAGAATTATGTTTATCATCATTTGTAAACTGTACTGAAATAAAGTCAAAAATGTTTTATAAACCTTACGCTCTGAAAAGATGCTTAATGTGAATATTGAAACACCACTACCATCGTTTCGAGAAGTAATCCAATCATCGAGAAATACGGCAAGAAACTCGATTTCATTTCTTTTTCTGTATACTTTTCTATTATCTATATATTAATACGTGAAGTCCAAGCTTTGTATCCCTTTTTGAGAGAAATGCGCAAATGGATGAACGTGAAACTTGGCATAATTAAAATTTATATGGAGGAGAAGTGCAGAAAGCTATTTATTTTATATAAAATGCATTAAAAGTATACTAATTTAATTAAAATATGCATTACTCATACTAATGCTTCAATTTTACACAACATATACACACATGTAAATAAAAAATACATTTTGACATAAAGAACTTTAAAAAAGGTTGCGAAAGAAGTTGCAATGCTCGACTGTGTGTATTATTTTACTCTTACGTTCCAATTACCCTTTTTCATTCTACATTCAACAATGATATTATAACATACAACTATTATTATAATATTTATCCCTTTAAAAAATCAATGAACTATGGTCGAATGTCGACCACTGGACGCCCACTATTAGCTATAAATAAACATATTTTAGTAGTAATCCGCGACATTCGACTGTGGTAGTGAGAACTCCCAATAGAAGTGAACACTTCCAGATATCACTATCGTTCATATAGTGATATAAGCCGTAATAACATTTTGAAAATAAAATCTATTTTACATGGTGTTTTAACACAATTTCTGGAAAAACGCTAATGTGCTTTAAAAGGCTATTGTAGAACCTAACACTATAACTTAAAAAAAAACTTTTATTCATTTTACTTAGTCCAAAACAAGACTAATTTATAAGTTGTCGGTGCGCCTTTCTCGAGATAAGAACGTGTCAATATAATAT
This sequence comes from Antheraea pernyi, assembly GCA_015888305.1. Taxonomy (NCBI): domain Eukaryota; kingdom Metazoa; phylum Arthropoda; class Insecta; order Lepidoptera; family Saturniidae; genus Antheraea; species Antheraea pernyi. Next base: position 845,916 of record MU158892.1, on the reverse strand, counting down.
CGTTTTTATATCAATTTATGAAGCGTTGATAGCTCCGTGGCTAGTATGTTAGTATCCTACAGGTTGATCGACGTAGGCTTAGTTACGTTCTTGCGAATAAGTCAGAATTTTTGATGAAGAAACACATCACGACGAAATCATAGCACGGTGGTTAGGAATTTTTTCAAAGCTCTTCTAACTAGCTACGAGTAGTTAAGTTTGTTAATTTAGTTTGTTGTGAATCCATCATCAAACACAGCTGTATTCCAGTAGTTACACGTTAGATCCAGTCCTTTCTACAATCTTAGATAACATCGTTATTTAATATGAGATATAATTATAGTCAAACGTATTTCTATAAAGTACTAGCTATGCCCGTGACTCTGTCCGCGTGGAACTTGATGTTCTTGATGTTGATATTGTGTTGATGTGGAAAAAATTCCTTTGAATATATTAAGTCCATTTATTTATCTACTTCTCTCTCCTACTTAGGTCACGTCGTCATTAAAATTACAATAACTTTTGATAGAGTGTACGCGATTTTAATGAAACCGAGACTACATGTTACTCGGGGATATGCTTTATGATTTTCTTGGTTAGGTTATAGTGTGAACGTAGTACGTTAGCAGTGATGCGTGTTCAAAGAAATAGACACAGAGACGAGCATTTCCAAAAATGATTGAAATGTATTTTATTACTTATTTCAAGACACTTGCAACATTTTGTGTCGCAAAAATCTAAAACGTACAGACACGTATAATATACCAGCGGGCCTGGCAGACGTTGACCTGCCCTGATTATAAAAAAAAATCCTTGACAAATTATACACCAAAACGTTCCTTATGAATCACTTTATCCACTGGTGAAAACCGCTTGAAAATCCGTTTAGTAGTTTTTGAGTTTATCGCGAATAGACAGACAGACAGACGCGGTAGGGGACTTTGTTTTATACTATTTAATGATAATGATACGTAGACTTATGTAAGAAATAATTTTTCATTCATTTTAATTTTTCTCACATCAAAAACCTTTGAAATATTTACATCGAATCTCACCGTAACTTACCTAATTTACTAAGTCGTACGGTACATAAGTTCGTCTAAATCAGAATCTGATTTCGAACTTTTGGTAATACTCGAAACAAGATAACTTTTTTCATGTTGGACTCAATTCTGATTGATGGTACTTACTCATCTTATCGAGGGCAGAAATAAGGCCAAATATATATTGCTATACCTGGGAGGCTTTCATGAATTATTTCTTTTTTATCTATATTAGTTCAATTCGCGAACACTCAAATTAATTAACTTTTCTCCTCGGAGGGATAACTTAATAGAATATAAATCTATTGGCCTAAATAAGTAAAAAATAAAATCTTACTAGCTACTTTGTAACTTCATCTCAGATTTATGATACCAGATGATGGCGATGGTGACTTGATAGCGTGTTGGGACACGCGTCAATTGGCGTAGGTTCAAATCCTTACAGTTGAGAGCTTTCGGTGAAGAAAAAAACCGCGATAGAACCATAGCACGGTGTCACGGCTTTTACTAAGTCCGATTAACTATCAGATTCAAGTCTAAAATCCGTCGCCTTTTGGTGTATTTTTTTTTATTGTAGCACGGCAAAATGACTGAATTGTGCCTGATGGTAAGCACAGTACAATCCAAAAACAATGGCGACCACCGAGTGATAGAGTATCCATTGCCGGTCGCCGCTGTCATGCCGGCCTGCGACCCGCACTATGACGGGCTTTTTCGCCATATACATGGTGGTTGCGACCCAGTCAGGCAGTAAAACCCTGTAGTTATAAAACATATCATCACATCGTTACAATTCTGTATATACAAATATCAATTTCATATGTAAAAGCCTTTTATAACTGATTTGGATTATTTACACAATTTAAAATACACAATAACATAACACAAAAATCAGTATTTTGATAATTATCACTTCAGTTGTGGAAAAACTAAAATATTCCACATCGTAATCAGCTTCTGGAACTTTATCTCCATAAGTGCCAATTGCGATTCTAAAGTAGTCGACTTTTACGACACCTCGGTTAAGAAGTAGGCCTTAGGTTGTCCGCTATCGGAATTTATAATTCACGCTTAAGAGGGTCTCAATTTTACTTTAAATTGAGAATTGCTTTTTAATGCATTAAAACAGATAAGAGATTTAATCTCACTTGTATATGTCTACACACAGTATTAGACAAAATTGTAGTATAATCAGAAAAATGTATTTTTATGAAGAGAAATGATAACAATAATGAACAATTCATATCTAAGACGTGTTTTATAGCAATATATTCAAGACCTTATCAGAACTATAAGTTATCATTTTCTTCTTTTTTATATGCATATATAATTCATCTGCATGTGTGTATGTGACTGAAGTCTTCCTAAACGGATGGAAAGATTTTGATGAAATTCTTGTGTGCTCAGGTGGATTCAAGAATGGTTAGATTCACAATTGGACGCGGTGGGGTGGGGTTTAATTTCAGGATTTTTTTATTATATAGGCAGTTCGCTTGGCCCACTATTTTTTATATATGTGTGCTAGCTGTCCTTTCCATTTTTGGTATCCGAAATCTAGACACAATTTAGCATAGTTAAAGCCAGATGCCTATAAACTAGGATAGCACACGTCCGGCTGGGTGAAGGGAACCCGGATCAGGGTGGGGACCCAGATGAAATATCTGGGCCTCACCCTGGACAAGCGCTGGCGGTTCGAGTCCCACTTTGCGGGGCTCGGACCGCGAATTTCTGGGGCGGCGGCGGCACTCGGCCGGTTACTCCCCAACGTGGGGGTGCCGGGCGCCGGGTGCCGCCGACTCTACATGGGAGTCGTGCGGGCGAAGGCCGCTTACGGGGCACCAGTTTGGGCTGATGCCCTCAGTGCTGCCAACGTGCGTGCGCTCCGCAATGCGCAGCGTACGGTGGCACTGAGGGCAATCCGAGCGTACCGGACGGTGTCCTCGGCGGCGGACCCCACAAAACGGTCTGTCGGTACACCGTGGGGTTTTAGTCTGTGCGAGTCAGATATAACCCACCCTCTCCCCCCGGAGGGGGGCGTATCCATAAGGGATTTACCCACGTTAAAAAAAAAAAAGTTGCATTTGAATTGAAATAGTATAAGTTCTATTATACAATTTCCTCCAGAACTAACTAATTCTCTAGTAGATATTAATTGGCTGTTGTAAATTGTTTGATTGTTCCATCTGTCTCATATCATGGTAAATAAAATTGTGTAAATATATTTATTCTAACTTATATATGAAAGGGAAAGTGAGTTGGTCTGATTGTCTATTACAGTTTTACCTCTTACCTAGCGGATACCCGCGATTTCGTCTGCGTCATTTATTATCTTAATCGTTTTGTTATATCTCAAATATTCACTTCTTTATACCGCAAAGTTATTGGTATTACAGCAGAAGATCTGCCTAGTGATTAGGAGTAAAAAGTTGACGGAATATTTACGACGTAGAATTAATGTAATGCGTTGAATATTATTCAGATTCTTTCAAATTTAATGAATAAAACCTTTATAAATATATAGCGCATGTACAGTTAAATAAGAGAAACGAACTTCTTAGCATTCCATGGATTCACCGTGCGGGTGCCGGGTCCATCGTGTGGCCGAGGGAGAAACTCAGAGCAGTTCCCAGGACTTGCGAGCCAGGTGTAGGTTTAAGGAGGCCCCCTTTGAGATGCGCATCAACGCTCACCTTCACTGTTGGAGTTTCTCGCCCTGCCTAGCCAAATTTGGTAGGAGCATGTTAGTGCAGCCTTTGATACTCGTTCTAAAATAGAACTTACTGCAGTTCTCGACAGGCCAAGGTCCTTCAGAAGGTTATAGAGAGATTTTGCTGGTATACCTCTCGCTCCTACTTCTACCGCGTATAAATTAGCCACATAGCCATTTTTATTTAGTTCGTTAGTTAAATCGTAATATTTATTTAATTTGATTGTGTGGCCTTTAGGAATGTTGGTTTCCCACGGTACCCTTAGCTCTACTAGTAATTATATTGCAAAATTCCTGTAAAAAGTGTGAAAATCATACATTTATCTGTTTTATTGACAGCTAGTATAATATTATCTATAATCAAAAATTTCAATATCTTGATTTAATTACCTCTAGTTACCTTCAAATTTTTAGGCAACTTTGTTGGATTCATATAGTTGCTAGTAAATGTATATAATGACCATAATTTAGTAGGTGCTAGAGCCACGCTGAAGCTATAATTGGGTTCTGCATGAATGGGTCGGCTCGCCCGGGGTAGTACCACCCTCACATAGAAAACCGACGTCAAGTAACAGTGCTTGCATTGTTGCGTTTCGTTCGGTCAGTGAGAGCGCCAGAGCCCCCCCCCTCACCTCTCTCTTCTCCTCGTCCTTCCCTTTCCCCTAAATACAAGCTGGCAACGCACTTTCGACTCCCCTGGTGTTGTTAGTGTCTATGGACGGTGGTGATCACTTAACATCGCGTGACCCACCTGTTCGTTTACATGCTAAGAGATCAAAAAGTAATCCTGTATGTGTAAAGTGCTTTTTTGTTACATTACGGTCCAAATTATTCTCAGTGAAAGGTGAAGATAGAAAAATATTATGAGCATTTAATAATACATGGAACATTGCGTATGACATACCCTAAAAGTATATTTCGTCCCCAACCAGTCATTATAGATGAAGTAAAGTGAATAACATGAACTTACAAAGAATATTTTCAGAATGATTCATTTCAATGTTTTGTAGGTGGTAGAGCCACGTTGAAGCTAATACTGGATTCAGCATGAATGGGCTCACCCGGGATAGTAGAGTCTGCTCGCCCGGGGTACTACCACACCACAAGGAACAGTGCTTGCATTGTAGTGATTCGTTCGGTCAGTGAGAACGCCGGATACTCACCCCTCCCCTCTCCCACTCCATCTCATGTTTAATTTTTTTTAATGCTTACTCTTTATATACTGTAAACTAAGTTCAATTTTTTCCGCCCATAAGGTTTTTAGTTTTTTTTAAAGATTTTTTTTTCATATTTTACAAAATTTGAAGATCTTGAAAAACAACGTAAAATATTAGGAACGGCTAAAATTGAATTTAGCTCATTTTTAAATGTTATACGAATCCGAGGTAAAATTTATCTCCTGTAAACACAAAACTCGTAAAGTAGCATAAAGTTTTATGACTGTTTTAAAACAAAACAATATGTAAATGTGTTCTTCAGCAACTCGGAGAACTTGCTGTCGGGCGCTGATTTTAAGCGAGGCACGTGACTGTTCCGTTTCGGGTGTCGGCAACGTTTCCGGAGTCCCTACTATGGGTCACTTTGTATACGTAACTGCTAACTTTATGAAATACGGGTAATTTCCTTCGCTGACGACGGTCAGTACAGAATGCCTTTTCGGTGTGATAAGTTAACATACATTTACAGACACAATTACAAATGAATTATTAATACGTTGCTCGATAAGTTCCCGTATTACCGTAATATTTACAGTCGGTAAGGTAGTTTATTTATTTATTTTAGGGTCTCGACAACATGACAAAGCATTTGTAAAGATATTATAAGTAGCACTTTTGTGATTGAATATAAATGCAGTTATATTTGGAGACAACAGGGCAATAAATTAAATTTTAATAAAACTAAATATATAACTATTTGACATATTTAAAGATTTAACATAATAATACAAATAATAGGAAATTGTAACAGAAAGAAAAATAAAATTCTAAAACTAATTGTTACTCTAAAACCAAATTTCAAAATATTAGAAAAACTAACAAAGCAACAGAATTACAAAGTTTATATCAGAGATAAAATAAGTTTTTTACGTACCATTAATTGATTGAATGGACAGAAAAGTGATTTTTTTGTGACATTAAAAGTATCAAATATGGAGGCAGTCGGAAATACCATAAATTGTTCTCAATCTGTATCCTTATTGGAAATTGAGTTTGTTTTTTTATTATTTTTTTACGCTTTCACGCCTTAACGACTTAACCAATTATGATGACATTTTGCTTACACGATCTCAGGAGTATAAAAAAGGACAGGGTACCCTTTAATCCAGAAATAAAAACACTGTTCCCGTAGGATATTCTAAATCTATATTAACACGAGTAAAGCGGCTAGCAAAACCTTGTTTTTTATATTTGTCGATTTGGATTGTTTCAAATAATAATTTTTATCAAAATCATAATGTGGCTTGTCGATGCAAAAATTTGTAAAATCGAAATTGTTTGGTAATTGATACATACTTCTTGAATTATATTCTGTTTAGTTCTGGAAAGTGGCAATTTAAGACCTAGTATTTCATATTTTAACATTTTTTATTTTTTTATTGTACCACGGCAAAATGACTGCACTGTGCGTGACGGTAAGCACAGTACAATCCAAAAAAAATGGCGACCACCGAGTGACACAGTATCCATCTCTGGTCGCCGCTGTCATGCCGGCCTGCAAAAGGCTGGATATGCACAGGCTGATCCAGAAACGCGACCCGCAGAAGCGAATCACTATGACGGGCATTTTCGCCATATACATGGTGGTTGCGACCCAGTCAGGCTGTAATACCCTACTGTAATACCTCTTTCGTCATTGCCTCGTTCGTTATTCAGCAGCGTGCACCACGTGCAGGTGAGGCTGGCTTGGAAGTCTTCGATGTTATTCGACACCCCTTACACCCCAAAACATGAGGTTACATACCTATATATACATATAATTTTTTCAAATATGTGACGTGATAAAAATATTACTGTTGCTTAATCATTAATCTTCTACAGATTAAGAGTCTATAGACTGTAGTCCGGTGAAGCTGTTTAGACCTTGCTCGGTAAATAGCGTAGTCAGTCAGCCAGTGGTCAGTCTACAGATTCTACAAATGGACCATGCACAGATTCTCTATTATAAATACTTACTTAAATATTCTCTCTATCTTTATATTGAAGACTAGCTATGCCTGCGACATCGTCCGCGTGAACCCTTGTGTAAACAACAGCGATTAATAAAGCCATCTGAATGGACCAAATCCATTAACTTATGTACTTATCTCTGCTACTTAAGTTGCGTCGTCATTAAAAGTACAATAGTTCTGTTTATATAACTGTAATAGAGTTTTTTTTTACGCTTTCACGCGGTAACGACTTAACCAATTATAATGACATTTTGCATACACGATCTCAGGAGTATAAAAAAGGACAGGGTACCTTTGAACCAGAAAAAAAACACTGTTCCCGGTAAGATATACCCCTAACCGATTTTAATGAAACAAAGACTAAATGTTACTCGAAGATAAGTTTTCATGAACGCAGTATTTTAGCAGTGATGCGTGTTCATACAAACAAGCAGACAGACAGACATTTCTAAAATTGATTGAATTGTATTTTATTATTTTGTTTTTTTTTTTTTTTTTAAATGCACATATTACAGATAACAAGTAACTATGTTTACAATTACAATTTATAATTGTATTTTGGCTGCTATATTATTCAAAATTATATGCATGCATATCTATGCTTAATAAAGTCTTATACGAGTATGCTAACTTAAAGATATGGTATTAAGGAGAAATCCTGTGTTTATGGATTATATGACGAAATTAACACAGACATTCAGACTTCAGACACTCAGAATTTATTCCTAAACAACTGTAACATATTTGTTTTTACAATAATCGAAAAGTACAAACATCATAGATTTACATTCTTATTAATCATTAATAAAAATCATTGTTGTTGCTTAAATCTAAAAAAATATTAGCAAAGCGCAATGGAATCTTGAAACATATTTTTCGGTTAAAATAATACTACATAATACAGTACCTTTGAGGCTTAGTGACGTAAGCTACTCACTCCGTTACAAATCGTATCGGCATAGGACTATAACAATTCGATGCAGAATTTTTCGTAGTGTGTTCTAGAGTATTTAGTTTTTCAATTCCATGGATCATTCGCCATTCGTTTTAAATTAAAAGTTTATGTTAATGCTTTACGAAACAGGCAGGTAAAATGAAAAAAATGCTTTAAGCGATAACGAAGCGAGTCTGTGGTAAAAACCCGACCCTTAACACTCGTTCGTATTAGAGACTCTCGTATTTCCACTTTACGCTGTGTTCCCTTCCTGCTCGACTTCCTCGCGCCGCCTGCCTCGAAACTTCCAGTATTAAAACGATTTTTAACTGCGTATTCTATTCATTTTATACATTTTCAAGAGCGGTACTTTTCATTTGAATGCTCAGGTCATGTTTATTTAATTTAATATTATAACTTTTCAGGAGAACAGTAGCTTTAGCTAATGAATATCTTTGTGTACTTTTTACACAATTAAAAAGTAAAGGAAAGTAATGTTTTTCAAATCAATTAAAAACTCACTGCGAGTAGTAAGTACTTTTTTATATAATAGAAGGGAAAGTGCTCGTCCACATGATGAGGGGCAACTTCTTGCCGAAAGCCTGAGAGACATTTAAATATTGCAATAATAATACAATTAAAATAATGAATCTGCCTAAAAACTTGATACAGACAAAGTGAGGTCACGTAGTAAAGAGATCAATAGATACTTCACATCGGTTTTTTGTGAGAGGGTGGTACTACTCCGTCCGAGCCTGGTGAGGCGGATGTCCCGCCATCTAGTTTGGCTCTGATAAGTTGTGTCGATACGGGGGGCGCTTTTGTCTTTTGACAGAAGTGCAGTACTCCGCTACCACTCCGCTACGTACTCCGCTCTGAGATACTCCGCTACTTTACTCCGCTCCTTACTCTGCTCTGAGATACTCCGCATCGCGACATTCTTTTCACCGCGATATATTAATTAAGTGTAATCCGCAGTGCAATTCTTTTCAATTAAGTGTATAACAATCGTGTGTGAACGATCTGGTGGCCATCACCCCTGTCACTCGTGATCTGTGGACGTGCGAGGAGTAGGCAGCCGCATCCAGCATTTTGGTAAGCGAAAGTGCTGTATATACCTCCCAACTATTACATGTCTACCCATATTGGATGATATTATAAAATTGCGTACAGCCTATTGGAGTAACATTCCAAATAACACATATATTATCTGGACATGCGTATTGTTAGCAATACCTTAATCGGTTTTAAATTATTAGCGAGAACACCTGCCATTGCGATAACACATCAATGCAAAACTTTGAACGTCTGCTTCAAGCATGCTAGAGATTTATTATGAAGAGACTAGAGCATAGAATGCTTTGTAACAATCTTTATACATGTGCCTTCGATCTTTTATGTTTGATGAAGAAGGAAAATGCTATTAAAATATTTAATACTTTTGTAAAGCATGTGATTGTGATGTGACTTGCACATACATTATGACTAACGAATCTTTGTGACCTTATTATATAATGCTCATGCAACGCATCAAGAGAAAGTGAAGTGACTCGTATCAAAGCGATCACCTCTCTCTCCTATTATATTGCTAACTCAGAATATATTGAAAATGAAATGAATGAAAGAAAAATTTGATGCAATTATCTAATTATACACATCCACATCCCAATCAATACGCAGTAATACGAATGTACCAGAAGTGAACACAGTATTTATGAAATAATAATACTGTTTGACCTAGCACTATGAACGTTGGGACATCTAAATGTGTTTTTGATGAAGAATATGCTATCTATTTTATTATATCAAAGTCTATACTGCTCACCTGATTACCGTTAAAATTGTTATGCACGGATATCTTAATATGGTGAACACAATATAACTCAAAGATAGTGTTAAGATTAATCAAAAGACTGTCTAGACGTATACGTGGGACGCAGTAAGACAGGTTTGAAAAGATTCTTGTGAATGGGTAGTGCATCGATTTTTATATAAACTTTTGTACGATACTGCAAAAGTTTTATTTTATAATAAACAAGATGCTTGCAGTAAGAGTTTAAGAATATGATTTGCTGTTGGAAAATAACCAAGTATTCTGTAATACCCAATGTTAGTTAAGGTTGCTTGTTATTTTTATAATAAACAAGAGTTTATCGCGAACAGACAGACAGACACATGTGGCAGAGGACTTTATTGTATAATATCACTACATAAATAAATTTAAAAAAAATTGTTATGTAGTTAAAATAACAGAAAGGTATTCACAAGTCCTTAATCATGATTTATGTAGACTTCAGTTTAAGCTAATTTATTTACCGCACAAAATATATTAATCCATAAGGTCAAAGCTCCAAACAATTATATATTTTGGATGGTAACTTATATAAATCATCTATTATGCGATAAAGTTTTGAAATGTTAAGTTGAAGCAAGTCCCTGTATTGTCACTATTACTGTGTGGTGTTGATTTAGGATGTTTAAATATTCGGCAGCTCTTATTTCCATTTGCTGAAGGATGGATAAGTCTGTTTTGAGATTTCTTCTCTCATGTACACCAACTCCCACAGCTAAGGACAATGTATTAACCATTAACTATACTAGTTTGACACAAACTTCGCTTCAAAGTTGGCTACAACTTGTACAATTGTCAAACGACGCGTATTCGAGTACCGCCGACTTAATTGACTCACTTACCCACATTCAAGACTGCGGGAGCAGGAACGCATTTAGTGTGTAAAATATATTTACTAAGGTCATTTTTATTAAAATCTTATAGGAAACAAATTAAAGTAGATGATGGACTCTTTTCAACTCTTTGCTAGAAACATTCTAGAAAGCTAGCCGTATTGGTTATACGTTGCCCAGGTTATTGTTTGAGAAAGGCGTCGATAATATAATTATCTCGTAAGTTCCTTCAAAAAAATTTTTTTTTTTTATGTTTGTTTATTTACTTATCCGTTTTTTGTGTTGCGTCTTGTCAAGGTTTGCCTGATTATACGTTAAAGTTACCTTCAAGAAACGAGTCTACTCTTTCCTCACGGGTTGGCAACTCATCTTTGATTCCCCTCGTGTCGCAAGTGTTCATGGGCGGTGGTGATCACTTACCATCAGGTGACCCGCATGGTCGCCTGACGCAATAACATAAAAAAACGATGTTCTGTACTATCCAAAATTTAGACTTATTGTGAGATCCAAACATACACTCACAATAATTCCACTATACAAACAACATATGTATAAATTTAAGTTTGTTTGATTTTAATTACTATTCCAATTACATATAAAGCTTCAACACAATTATATAACATAAAGAAAGTCACAAATATTAGTTTTTTTTGGCAACCAGTATTCTAGTAGATTCCTACTATCATTGTCGAGTAGGTAATGATGATGAATAATGAATTATTGCAATTAATTAACAAGATGGTGGCCGTCTTGTTAGAACTTTCCAGTAAGTTTTTGTGGCATGTCAGAATCCATACTCCGTAATATTATTTCCCATCCACTTCACCTGTGCACAATAATCAAACTATATTACGTAAACACCACCAATATTATAAAAATATAGAGGCAAATATGAAATCCACTTAATGACATTCTAAGATCCCGCCAAAAACTCGAGTCCCAAATAGACCAAGTACATACCTGCAAGTAATATATTGTCATACGAGCGTTTTAAGTTTTCCAGAGACAAGGAAATAGGGAAACTTAAATGAGGACAAGTCTGCGGCATAATATTCACTCAAGCGGTAGGAAAGTTAAACATGCCTACGTATTTCACGAATAGTACACTAAGACGGGTCCCGGCTTATTATCACGCAAAAGCCAAGCTTGAAATATGATTTCGGAGAAATCCTTTTGTTACGAGACCTTGGAGAATGCTAAACGAGAGACTTAAAAAATGCGAGATAATAACTTTGTACTGCTTAGAGAAAATTTTGTAAATTTGGAGAGTTTTGAAATTGAAGGTGGTCTGTATTATGTAAACATAATTCACAGCAAGTAATCGTGATATTAAAACTTACTAACGGAGCAGTTATAGATCAGTGTTGAGTTACTCGGCTGCTAAGTTGAAATGCGTCGGTCTAAATCCTATAACTCAACATTTAGATAATAAAAACATGATGGAGAGTTAGCACATTTTCTTTTTTTTAATTGACTCGCGTTTATTTATGCGTTTATTATTATTTATGCGCATTTGTTTATGAGAAGCGGTAATTTTTTTAAGACCATCTAATTACTATCTACTAATATATCGTCAATTACCGTCATCCTAATTCTATCGTCACATGAAATACATTTATTCAAAAGAAGAAAGTTACATATTTAGTTATATATATAGTATTTATATTATATATATAGTTGTGGTGGTCTAGTAGATTGACCAGCGGAATATCAATCCGATATCCGCATGTTCGAACCCCAATGTGTACCAAGGATTTTTTAGAATTCGCGTACATTTACAAAGGTGAAACACATGGAAAACATCGGGAGAAAAACTAAACCGGAACAATGTTCTTGCAGTACTACTGTATGTGGGAAAACATACCACTGTGCATTTCTAAGAGTTTGTAATCACCAATACGTCGTGGGCTTACCTTACTTCGCGAAGAGGTCTATGGCCCTGCAGTGGGTCTCTTACAGAATGATGAGGATGATGACGATGATATATTTATTCAGAAATTGCAAGATTCTAATCTTTAGTTTTCAATTTTCAATCACTTGTTATATTTAACTGATTTCTGGATAACACAAAACGACCACAAAACATAATTTGTTAGAGATATAGCAATTAAAATTAACCGACTAATTAATCGCATAACCGCGGGTAATCAATTAGCGGTGTTAAATCATTGCGAAAGTTGATATAATCCATATTGAATAATGCACTTAACAATTATTTTGCTTCCGAACTAAACAGTCTATCTTGTGGTTCTATTCGTATTTGAAGCTCCTTATTAGTAAGTTTGATGTTTTTGACTAGCTGTACCCGCAACTCCACACGCGTTTTTATTAAAATTGGTATAAAGGAATATAAAATAGTGAGATCATATACAATTATAGAAATGCTCTTTAAAAACAACTGTAAGTACGACACGTACGCCACTTATAACGTGTATCGTATACATTAGATATATAAATACTAAAAGTGTATCAAATGAGGTTTATCATCAGGAACATATTTGGAACCTTAACCCATCATATAACTACCTCAGTGCTCACTTATACTGTATAAGGAACTAATGAAACAATGATTTAAAGATGTTCTTATGATGATATAATATGTCCATATTGTCAATAACAACATATTAATATAAAATAATATAAAATATAACAACCTAAATTACTTCCTATAAAGTCAGCTATCTGCCAGTGAAACTCCCGTGAAAATCGGTCAAACCCGTTTTGGAGATAGCACTGCGGGCGAAGTTACGGTTAACCGTTAGTCCAAATTTAAAAAGATAAAATTACTTTTTATAATGTCCGTTATCTGCCGGTAAAAGTCCCGTAAAAATTGGTCTAACTTTTTTGGAGATAGCACTGCAGGCGAAGCCACGGTTAACAGCTAGTATAAACTAAAGTTGCTTGAATTACTTTTTATAAGGTCAGCTATCTGTCAGCAAAAATCTCATGAAGATCGGTCGAACCATTTTGGAGATAGCACTGCGGGCGAAGCTACGGTTAACAGCTAGTATAAACTAAACTGCTTGCATTACTTTTTATAAGTTCAGCTATATGCCAGTGAAAGTCACGTGAAGATCAGTCTAACCGTTTTGGAGATAGCACTGCGGGCGAAGCCGTGGTTAACATCTAGTATAAATAAAAATTGCTTAAATTACTTTTTATAAAATTAGCTATCTGCCAGTATAAGTCGCGTTTAGAGTTCAACTGTAAATTAAACGATAAAAATATTTATAAAATAAATAATAACAAATTAAACACTGAATGATCTGGGATAGTCAAGTTAATAAAAGTTAATACATCAAAAGGTAATCCTTGAGTTGGTTTGCTATTTTAATGAAAATTATATGTATGTATATATTGTATACACTCTCTCTCTTTTTATCTGTCACGACACCTAACCTACTGTACATAGAATCTGCACATCCACAATACGTAAACATAAAATTAAATAATCATCTCTACCACTTACTTTATCATAACTATATTCTACTTGTATCAAAACTTTTTCACACTCCATTGTGTTTAAGAAAACTATAATTCTATGTACAGTAGGTTAGGTGTCGTGACAGATAAAAAGAGAGAGAGTGTATACAATATATACATACATATAATTTTCATTAAAATAGCAAACCAACTCAAGGATTACCTTTTGATGTATTAACTTTTATTAACTTGACTATCCCAGATCATTCAGTGTTTAATTTGTTATTATTTATTTTATAAATATTTTTATCGTTTAATTTACAGTTGAACTCTATCAATTTGATATTTTATAATGTAAACTATACTGACTGTAGAGTAAACGTCTACAAAAAGGGAAAGTATTTTGGTTCCAACTGGGGTACATAGACCCTCAAGTTATTTTTTACGTTACCGCCAATATATGTAGGTAAGTTTTTATCTTAATTGAACCCCGAAGATGACGCTATGAACGGGTTCCAGGCTTATTTTAAAAGATTTTTCACATACCATCTGGGTACATGATTGAGTGAGCCCCTTGATAGTTTGGATTTACAATTGGAAACGGTAGGTGTGGCTGCAATCGGGTTTTAGGTTTCAAAATACAATTGAAACCGGTGATAACCATTTTGGTGCAGACGAAGTTGCAGGGGTCAGCTAGTATTATCATAAAATTAGCTTAAAATTTGACCAATTAATTTCAAAAGCACGGAAGGTAGGGAACGTAAGTCATGTTAAGAATATTGAATTAATAAGATGAAAAAAATGTAATTGGAACGTAAGAGTAAAATTGCTGATGGCGAAACTTATTTCTCATTTACATGTATTTATATGTTGTGTGTCCTTCAAGCAGTAATGTGAGTAATGTATATTTTAATTAAATTAATTTGGTTTTAATACATTTTATATTTAAAAAATTGCATTTTGCACTTCTCACCCAAAGTTTACATACTTTAACTATGCCAATTTTCACGTTCATCCGTTCACACAATTCGCTTAAAAAGGGGTACAAATTGTTCGCATCACGTATTAATATAATAGTTATTTCGTTTCTTTGTTAGTTATTGAATACATAATGTACGAAAATCCAAAACTTTCTCAAATAACTACACCGTCTTCAAATCGTTCGACACGATTTCAGACGTTTACTTAAGATTGTTTATTTGAATTTCAGTTACGAATTTTGATGTTCTCAGATGGTATATTATTATTTATAATTTATATAAAGTAAGCAGAACTTTGAAAGAGAATTAATCAATTTCGTCGAGACGTAAACTTTTCTTTTAGTCGATGTTCTTGTTTGAATAAATATTGGCGATATTGAAAATACAATAGTGAATCACTTTATTTGTATTAAACTAAATATACCGACTGTATACGCGTTCGTTATTATTTATCTCAATAAATACTTGAGTTACAAGTGTATGATAGGTTGTAGAGCCACGTTGAAGCTATTACTGGTTTCAGTATGAATAGGTCGGCTCGCCCGAGGTAGTATCACCCGACCTACAGAAAACCGACGTGAAGTAACAGTGCTTGCACTGTTGTGTTTCGTTCGGTCAGTGAGAACGCCGGAGGCCTACCTCCCCTCTCCCTCTTCTCTGCCTACTCCATCCTCCCCTACAAAGGCTGGCAACACACTTGCGACTCCCATAGTGTTGCTAGTGTTTATGGATGGCGGTGATCACTTAACATCAGGTAACCAACCAGTTCGTTTGCCTTCTATGATATAAAAAAATACTATAAAAGAGTTAACGTGTAAACAAATGCCTACTCATACTAATATTCCCAACGGTTGGCTGAACGGTTGGAGCTAATGCACTCCAGATACACCTGGTGGTAAGTTATAATAGCCTGGATAGCATAAAAATACACTTCGGTACAAGATTTCAATACACACTAATTTGTCGATTGCTGCTCAGACAGCAGTAACGGCGAGCTAAATGTAAACATACATGGCTTTTAATAAATGATCTAGCAGATGATAATCCTACATCATACGGTGGATAGGATAATGAGGGTTTAAATTATAGAAGAATGGTCCTTAAAAATGTTGTCGCAGTCACAAATTACAGCCATCACAAAATCGAAGTCAAGTCAAAACTAATTTATGCAATTTAAGCTCTAATAAGGCCCGTCAAAACTATCACCGATTCGGAAAACAACCCAAATCATCGAGAAGAACCGGCAAAAAACTCGATCGGGTTTATTTTTATCTATATACAAGTGGACCCGGTAAACGTTGTCCCGCTCTGATTATAAATAAAATCCTTGACAAATTATATACCGAAACGTTTCTCGTGAATCACTGTACCTACTGGCGAAAGCCGCATGAAAATCTGTTTAGTAGTTTTTGAGTTTATCGCGAACAGACAGACAGACAGACGGACTTTGTTTTATAATATGTAATAATTTACAATACATTACACGTTACGTTCGTTTTTAGTGGATGTACAGAGAAGAGTTCCAGACATCACCATCGTTCATGTATTAATTTTGAATTCATAGTCTGGCAAATCAGTAATATGCTTTGGGATATTGTTATAAAGCCTAAGAATATTACCTAAAAAACGATTACTGGTTTTACTGAGTCTGAAACATGGGACGACCAGTTTCTCACAGTTTCTAGTATTTAGATAATGCAGGTCTTTTAAGAAATCCAGCCTTTAAAAGTTTTTGCGGATATACATTAAATTATTAAGAAATAATTAAATTCCATAACATAAGTTCTAATTTTCTCTTTGGTCTTTAAATTAAGTACATTTATATTACTAGCAGTCACTCGCGACTTCGCCCGCTTTTTTATATTTGTAATTGCTGACATCATCTTTGTGAAATTGAATCAGTTTATGTAGCACATGCCAAAATAGTTCTCAATATCGAACGATTTTCTTAGATGTACTTGACATGTATCATTTTATACTTCGTAAATTTATGCCGTTTCCTTACACATTATAGGCTATGTATTTTTCTGCTGTAGACATAAGCTATTAAGTTACATCAAAGTTGGTTCAGTCATTTTTGCGTGAAAGAATAAAACGCATCGATTACAGGACGTCGTTAAATTTATTTGTTATTTGTTTATTAATGTATTTGTTAAATTAAATTAGGAAGTCTCGTTAACATTTAATCAAACACAAATCCTAAAGATTTATTAGAAAACAAACTAACTTGAAATCTAAAATACGTGTAAGACTCCACATTTTCCCACGAAGGAAGTAGAAAAAGGTTAAACGGCAGGGCGACTTCCTGATATGTTCTAACAAGACAATACCCTATGTCGCAGTCACTAACAAAAGTCGTTTATTTGAGACAACGTCCGGTGACGTCGTAGTAATGGCTACCGTAAATTTAGAACGTCAAACGAAGCTGTCATTGTACTCTGTAAGTTACGACAAGCGATCGAGTGTACATTTTGAAAAATCGTATATTTGAATTATTGCATTAAAACATATTGTATTTTAGATAATAATTCCGAGCGACGTTACATAACCTTCAATATGTACGGTTTAGCGCTTTTTTAGAAGTTAAAACTTGTTTAACCCCATTGTTGTTTGAATTTTGATGAATCGAAAAAACTGTATTAAAAATAGGCACACTTATACATAGGGCTTAACGTGAGAGAGAATGGAATAAAATACATAGAATAAAAGAGATAGAATTCATTATACAGTATTTCTTATATTTGCGGTTTCCTCGTTGTATACGGCTTTCTAGAATATTCGCTTTGGGCCGAGTGTTGTACGAACATGTTGTCCGAACGTTTGCGTATTACGAAGCCTTAGAACAAGGCGTCATAACAAGTGTACTGTTTTTCACGAGCATCGTTTATATTTTTTGTGTCACTTCTATCACGGATGAAATGTATAGCTTTTTTTAAAATTAAAATTATCATACTCCGGTTAATAAGGAATTTAAAAAGGCATATAATATCGTTTCAGTTCATCGACAAAAACCGAATAATTCAAACTATATTGACATCTCTAATACATACACTAGAACTCATATAGCATTTAACTTTACAATAAAATAGATACATGTAAATTTTGCAGTACCAGTAGAAATACTTCTAAGTCTTGATATGTATATATCATAAATAATATAGATATAAGCTTTGTTTGTAAATTACCCATGAAAGCAAAAAAATAAAATAATTGCTATTAGTTATTAGTAAATAATAAAAATATATTAAATATGAAATTAATTTAATAACTCTCCAGACTATAATAAATGCTAGTTCAGTATTTGGGTAGATAATTTGTTCGTTAACGTTACTGCTACAGACGCCGTGAATATAAAGCTTTAGATGAGCCTGTTTATGAAAATTGTAGCTTTTCACAGCTTATGATAAATATAGTAACTTATAGACGATGAGACGTTTCTCGGTCATTACTTTTAAGGCAGTAAATATTCACTTTAACAGATGTGGATGATTAATGAACTGTCTTTCCTAATATTGATATAACACTACTGGCTTATAGGTAATAAAAAAAATATAGTAAATACTATGATTTATCAATTTGTAAAAGAATAGAAAGTCACATTTTAGGAAGCTGAATAAACGACGATTTGATACACCACAATTATTTATAAAAAATGATAGACTATATTTTTAAAACGAATAAAAAATTACGCGTTTTCTTTTTTCTATTCTTATTTTTATGGAATTTTAGGACGAATGACAGTGTTTTTCTTCATCTGATTACACATGAAACAGGACAGTTTTGAAATGTCCTATCTTTACCTTATTCTCAAGAACTTAATAAAAAATATTAATTTGCAAGACAATAGAATCTTATATTTTTACATAGCTGAATAAAGGAAAATTAGACACTACATTTTATTGTATTTTTTAATATTCATAAAAGTGATATACCACGTTTTTAAAGCTAATAAAAAAGTATAGTATATATTAGTGTGGAATTTTAGTACAAATTTGATTTCAAAATTGCAAGCCTTGTCAGGAACTTACTAAAAATCAATTACATAATTTCATCTTACTTACACACAAGAAAGTGAAAGTAAACATAGTAATAAAATAAAATGACTGCCATAGAAATAAGGATACTTACTGATTTTATCTATACTGGTCATAAAACAGTAATAATAAACATAAGATATGGACACGCTTTACATCAAAAAGAAAAAAGAAGCTAAATGCAGGTAGGCTGACTTCCTGAACTGTCTAAGTAAGACAATAGGTAAACTGCTCGGTAGCAGTCAGTAACAAAAGTCGTTTGTTCGCGACAACGCCCAGTGACGTCAAGTAATGGCCGTCGAAATAGCGTACATTCAATTTATAGGAGGAAGCGTTAATGTGATTACAGTTTATCCAGTTTTTTATAGAAATGGGCGTTTAAATATGAATATAGTTTGTATTGTAAACGCATTAGTGATATGTAATGGATAACAAATGATTGAAGACGTCGTAATTTTACTATCAGTTATGAGTTTTCTATTTTTATTATTCGCAATTATAATGATCGAATGATAACGTACGAACAAGCAAGAATTATGCAAAAAAGAATGTGTGTAAAAGCGAAAGTTAATCAATTATTTGTGTAAAAAAATGAGTGTGCTTTAGACCACTCGAGTGAAGTAAAACTTCTTTAGCTCATCTTAATGTTTATATATATATATATATATATTGTACATATATAAACATTAAGATGAGCTAATTTTTCTATATATATGTATTAACATATATTAATTTTCTACAAATATTTAAATTTATTTTGGGTTTTACTGACTATGGGCTATCTTCCCTAACTTATATCTTCCCTTTCTACTTCCGTTCGCCTCGCCCGATCACACTTTTCGTAACGCTCTCGTCACGCATTCAAGCGTGCGTAAAGAAGTTTTACTTCAATAACAATAGCGACAAATAGTAACACACTTACACCGTTATGATTGGTTAATTTATGACAGTGTTAACACTTCTAATTATGGCTTTCTTTGAAATGATTAAAAATCCTATAATAAAACTTTGCAGGTTTTATCATTTGACTACAATCTTACCTGGTGTGAAACAGCAATATGGTTTATGATGGTAAACATGTTAAGCTCAGAGGGGGACTGAGTCTCATTAGCAATTGCTGGAACACGATTATCAAGTATTACGCGACAGATTTTTAACTCGAGAAAGAGACAGAGACTTTTTGGGGTGTAAGGGGTGTCGAATATCATCATAAGACTTGAGACACCCAAGCCAACCTCACCTGCACGTGGTATACCCTGCTGAATAACGAACGAGGCAATGGCGATAGCGGGGTGGTAGGGCTTTACAGCCTGATTGGGTCGCAACCATCATGTATATGTCGAAAAAGCCCGTCATAGTGATTCGCTTCTGCGGGTTGCATTTCGGAATCGGTCTGTGCATAACCAGCTTTTCGCAGGCCGGCATGACAGCGGCGACCGGCGATGGATAGTGTGTCTCTCGGTGGTCGCCATTGTTTTTGGATTGTACTGTGCTTACCATCAGGCATAGTGGAGTCACTTTGCCGTGGAATAATTTTTAAAAAAGGCGACATTACCGAAAGTCATGCCAACATTAAAAAGCTTACCACTATACTTAAATATACGTAATAGCTAATTAGCCAATTATTATCCCGTGAATCATCCCAGTCCGTTAGTGGTATCCGCCGCAAAATACGAACCCGTACCAAACGCTGCGCGTTGTAAAAGACGTCCGCGACATATTTTTACCGATCCTCCCGATGAAATAACGGCAGTGAACGATCAGTACCAGCCTGTCTCTCCAAACAGAGTGCTCACGCCCACGCCCGCGTAACCACAGATCACGCCGCCGTGGTCTGGGGGTAAATTTCGCTACCGCACACCAGACTAGGCCTCCCTCGGCAGCAGCTCAAGCCTAGGTACGTTCCCTCAGCGCGGAGCCCTTGAGTGCGCTGCTCCCGCGATACAGTGACACAAAATCTTCTCCACACACGTGCACACATACACGCTTACACAAGAAAATGGAAAGGTTTTATTTTTATCCCTTATCAAACTAAAATAGTTTAGAAAATTATCCGATACGAAATATATATAAGGGTTGTTGAGGTATGTATGCTTGGTACACATATATGTTTCAACAACTTATATATGTATGAATAGTTAGCTTAGCTTATGTTAGCTCAGATAGGTCACGAATTGCATGTATCAGGCAACAGCCAAAGCCGAGGTGTGCCGTGCACCCTTGAGCTAGTTGTCAAAATAAAATCGGCTGAGTGCCTTAAGCGCTCGCCTTAGTAGCCCGGTGAACGGTGAAGCTGTTAAGACCTAGCTGGGACAATAGCGTTGTCAGTTCGAAAAAAAAAAAACCAGAGTCCAAACTTATTACTACCGAGTACTGAACTGGAATATATTATGATGCAAATCGCAATATTTAGACTGGGAGCCAGCGTAAGTAATGGTACTTTACAAATACAGGTATACCAGTTGTTTTGCCACTGGTCGGGTGTAATGGGTGCCGAATAACATCTAAGACTATTATCAAAACGCTTGAACTTTTAACATAGACATCGCTGACGCGTTTACGTTGCAGTAAAAGTTTGTTGTTGACACGGTACCATTTAATAGGTCGATGTTTTATGTTCGGGCGGTCGCAGTAAAATTCAATTTCAGCCATATTCGTAACTTTCTCAATACTTTTGGAAGTAATATTCAAAGTTACACATCGATGCTCATTTATAGGGAAATCTTTGTACTTCGCTTTTGTTTTTTGTAAATACATTATTGTGTTTGCGAGAGTATGGAATACTAACTTGTACAAGTGAGTTTGTTCATGTGATACTATTTCTTAATGTATATTTAATTGCTCTACTGGTTTGTTTATCTAAATACGGTTCTTTATTTTACTTTATCTTGCACCCTGCCTGTCTGTCTTTTACGTTTACTATTCAAATGGACTCTAATTGAAGCTATTATAGGTAAAAGAATAGTAAGTTATTCAAGGGTTTGCTTTAATTTTTTGACATTTGTACTATATTTACCGACATTTTACGAGTTTTCTCCACGCCTCCGTCTGCGTTTTTCTACTATATTTGGAATGTAAAGTAGCTCAAATCTTTATCCAGATATGAAAATATTAAATCATTAAAAGACAACAAACAGAGAAACAGAATTACTTTTGCATTTACAATATCAACGTCAATGTGTGTGTGGTCATCGCGTTGATACAAAAAGGACAAACTTTATTAAAATGCCCGGAAAAATTCCATCGCAATTTTTATATAATTTATTTGGTAAACGCGGCTCGCGTCAAATTTCCGGAGGCCGGCTCCGGTCGGTACGCACAACCTTTAACCCCTGACAGATGTCTTCATTTAATACGATCTGAGCAGGGTACTATTTAAACGGAACTCCGATGAAAGTATAGGATAAACAAACATACTGTTATTAAAATTTCCATACCTATTATTAATACATGTGTATCATTTTTGTATAAAAACAGTTTTAGACTTCAATTATTTGGTATTTATTCAAACTGTTATACGCAAACGTTTATGAACTTACGAAGTTATGAACGAAGTGCAGTACCCAGATTTCGATTTAGCTCGTCGCATAGAATACCAAGTTAGTCCGCTAAATTCGGTTTCGTTTGGCGTTGCCTTTGTCCATCGCAATAATTGCGCTATTTGTCGGAGAGAACGCTTTACAAAACCGAAGCAAGTCGATCTTAGCTACACGTTTTACTCTTTTCCCCAACGCACCGAATTAAATTCCAGGTAATGAAACATGTGATGGGGGTCTTTAGGGAGAAGAACCGAAGCGAGACTATGGGGCAAAATTAGATATAATACAAAATACTGCAACGCAAAAGCCTGTTCTCTTCCGACGTTGCCGTCACAATTAATGTAAAAACCCACGATACCTTGTCTTGTTATTTATCTATGGTGCCATTTCAATGGTCAGTAGGGACAGGAAAGTTATTTCCTGATGCACATCGGTATGTGCGATCCTCAATTTGAAAATCTATCGGTAATCCAATAGACTGTTTGAGTAGCTTGAAAGGCAATTTCTTTAAACTTATCTTGTTCCATTTTCGGCCTATCATCGAGTGAGGTTACTATAACATAATATATTTCAGTGTTCGATAAATGTAATGGTGCACTGGTACACTAACTTTGACACTCAGATATCAGATTGATATTCTTCTGGTCTCAGAAATATAATCTAAAACCAGTCCCAAAAACATTACCTATACAAAAAACTATAATATGGACAAGATCTAGCATCGGTAGGATCACAAATAATATTTTGCATTATCGTATACCTCTAAAAGTGGTAAACTGTCCATAACAAATCGGAAGGAGCGGGTGTCTAATGGGCAGCGTAAAGTGCGTTAAATTATTTGTTAGTCTAACAACGCGTAGTTTTTATCCTTAGTAATTAACTAATATAACACTATCGACACGATTACTGTACTTCCCTGCTCGCGTACCATTAGACCTGTAAGTACCCTAAAACAGGCCATATACTATTCTGCTCACACGTTTTATTACCGCATCTGAAGTTAAATTTGGTCCTAGTATGATAGCTCCTAGATGATTACATTACAAAAAATAATGCTAGTAAACTCATAATTAGTAGTGTCAATGCAAAAATCTGAACAGATCTGTTGTTAAATTTAAAAAATCATATAACATGTGCAAGATACGAACTTTAAACAATACTAGAATGAGAAATACAATTTTTAGCACGAAACAGAAATGAAAGGACCGCAGTGAATGAAAATAAATTATTTTAAAATAGCAGTAAATACAACGCGGGCGCTTCGATGAGACGTTTTTAATTTATGGACCAATTTGTTTCCAACGTGAAATTATTCGAAAAGGAATAATAATGTTGTATAAATTTTGATACAGTCGAGTGAAAAATAATTAACCACATATGCAGTGACGTCACCAACATATGATAGTGTAACTGGGTTTCACAAAGTTTGTGGTATAGCGGAATGAAAATTCCGATTTTTTTTTCTTTTGTACCATGAGATAATGATGCCTCTACACTTATGGATGACACTGTGCAATCTAAAAATAACGACAATATCCGAGATATTTATAACTCATTTGCAGTTGTCACTATTGTGCCGGTCTGCAAGTTTCTTACCTGCTGGATTATACTCGTTGAATCCGAAATGCGACATACTAAAAGAGAGTCATTGTCATGAGTTTTCCACCATATAAATTCCACCTTATTTACTGAGGAAGGTTACAAACTATCTATCGTCATGCTACGACCTCGAAGAACAGAGCAGTTACCATACAAATGGTAAGTTATGAGGTGAGCTGCGAGAAGAAAATTATAGAATGAGAGCCATGTGTTGTCGCGCGGTTTGTGTTAGGTTGAGAGGTGTAGAACCAAACATTACAAGGGCCAGATTGTGAATGCTTATGGTAGCGAGGTACTATACCGCGATACTATATAAATACGTAATATTCGAGATTTATTTAAGCTTACCTAAGTTGATTCCTAGATATCCAGTTAAAATAGGTTGCTACACTCATGATACAATTGTTACGACTCGGATAGATAGGGAGTTAAACTTAGAGAGCGTATGCAACGTACCGTCCATATAGCCTTGGCGAATGGCATAATAGATGGCGTATAGAAGTTAACCCATAATAAGAGTACCGCGATAATCTTTGACCCCAATAGAAACCAGTTCCAACTCAAGCCCCCTCAGAGTATTTGAGATTGATATTCCCTAGGGTAGATAGGACAAGTACCTAGGTGAAACCCTCGATAAAAAGATTAACATTCACAACACACATCGGTAGAGTGTAGAACAAGACTGCCATGGTCTTGAGTCGCTTGTATCCCTTGTTAGCCTCGAAGAGCAAAATGTACTTCAAATATAAACTTAAGTTCTATAAGGCGTTTGTCCATTTCATTTCAACATACAGCTGTCCGGTTTTCGCTCAAATATCGAAATCACACTTTTATAAGATAAACGTTTTCCGAAATCGCTTGTTACGAAATGTCATTGCCCGGTCGATGGATGACCATAAGAACTTGGAGCTTCCTTCGATCTGGACATACACAAAATGATTAGCTTTTTCGTATGGATAGTTTAGTTCTATTCGCGTTGTTGTATGTGGTGCTTAATGAAACCTTTGCAGCTGTGGTTCAGCCAATTTAGCACCCCCGAGTTAATTAGAGGTCGGCTGAGTGCCTAAGTTTGAGTCATTAAGCTCTCACCTAAAAACGCCGGTGAAGCTGAGAAGGCCCATAGTATGAAAAAAAGCTTACCTAAGTTCGTCGAGATTAAAGCAACATATGGAAAATTAAACACATGTAAATCCACGGGGCTTCACTAATGTTGAATAAAAGCAATATTTCATTCTTAATTCCTTTAATCCTTATACGTATGGAACGTAAAATACATTAACATTTTCATTATCTACAATAAAAAAAAAAAACAGTTCTAAAAACACCAAACGTAAGGGAATTAGACACGGATCCAGTTTTCCTTTGAAACGAGTTCATATGAATATGGGGAGGGCGAAAAAAATTCTGGCTTAGCACGAAAAAAAATACCGAGTTATAAAAATGAAATGTAACGTGAACGTGTAAATGATGTTTGAAATAAAATATTCTTTGACATAAGCCGAAACGTGACCTTTAAGGGGTTAGGTGGAGATACTGTATTGACGCGGAAGCGTTTTTTTTATCGTTACGCGACTGTTAACTCGCTTGTAATTGTCGGTGTTGTCACGAGAGAGTGCTGGTTATGTTGCTTATCAAGACAATGGACTTGTTAGAAAATAGATGGTGTATGATTTGAATTAAATAATTAGCTTCTGTAAATTATTCGGGTATTTTTATTTACATAACAAAAAGTATCAACGATAAATACAATGATATAGTGTCGACACTATGATTTATATTTGAGTCAATGTCACAAAACAAGAGCGATCACCGAGAGGTCTACAAACCTTTGCCAATAGTCGCTGCCATGCCTTCCTCCAAACCATACAAAACTTGAATGTATATAGTCCAGTGACGCGCCATACCTATAAAAAGTTTCTATCAATCGGAGACAGATACCCTAACCTAAAAAACAGATGGCTACATCACGGAAAGTCACACGTCTAAGCAAGTTATAATACGTAGCGAAGTCTAAAGATAGTATAAAACTAAGTTCCCTACTATGTCTGTCTGTTCGCAATAAACTCAAAAACTGCTGAACGGATTTTTATGCGTTTTTCACGAATATATAGAGTGATTCATGACAAAGGTTTTGGTATATAATTTGTGATAGTTTTTATTATGTGCCATTATGGGATAACGTGTGCCCGGCCCGCTAGTTGCCATATATATGAAACTTTTGATTTACAGAAAATATTTTAATTTTAAAAAATACAACAAAAAGCCAACGTTACACGGTGTTCTCAGGTGGTGACCCACTCAAGTACTGACTGCGCTCGATGTTGTTTAACCTCGGTGATCAGATGAGAATCGGTGTTTTCAACACTCTACCCAACACAGCGTGTACTTTCACAACCTTTCATCATACGAAAAGGTTGCAGATCACAGATTCAAACTTTCATTTGTAAATAAAATAAAATAGATCTCGCTATGCGCGCCACTCAATCCGCTACCTTAGATCATTGATAGTATACATACGCACATACATTTCACATAAACGGTTTTGAATCTCCTTATTTACTGAACAAAAAGGATTATCTGAGAATACATTATTTTTACGATCATTTTCGAGTCGTAAATTTTGGGTGAACGGCGTGGCGCGTGTTTCTACTGTAGAATGATAGAAATATTTTGTGACGCTGGGTTTTAAAACTATTTGGGAAGTCAGTTATGAAAAAAAAATGAGCCGTCACAGGACGCCTCGCAAATGTGAAACATCGAAATTATTTTGTATAAGTTATATATCTAAAAGAACAGATTACGACAGGAATCAGCTATGGCATAATGAAAAGATTAATCATTACAAATTCGTTCCATAAAATAATAACCGTTTATTTATTTTATTACATAGATATTCATTTTTATTAAATACAAAAATTCAACTAGCCGCAGGCGCAGTGTGTTTGGCGGCATTTATCAAAGGGCGTTAGGTCATCGGTGTGTACAGCGTGTGTACTAGAAGAACGAGTGCCGACTAAACAGTTTGAATCTTATGTTTATACAAATAGGGTTGCAAATATTTTTGAGTATTTCGTTAATAGTGCAAAGTTCGTGTTTCGCGACGCCACGCTAACAATCAGGTTTACCCTCCGCCTGTAGATGTTTCACATCAAAATTGCTTAACTTTTATATATTTTACGAAATTAATTTGTTCTTTTTAAATAACTTCCCGCGCGTATCATTTAGTAATAATGAAAATATAGTTCTATTTTTGATAAAAGAAATTACAAAGTAGTAGTTAGTGTTGTCAACCAAATCTTACGGACTGCAATAGATCTGATATAGGATCATGCTTAGGGAAAAATAAGTCGAAGCGATTACAAGGACTGCCGGCAAGTGAAAACTCAAATCAATGGAATAACGGTGGGCCCTTTTGAATTTTTAGCTGAATTATATTCTGAATTATTTCAATATCACAATTTGTAAATTGAAATTATTAACATTAGCCTGATTTTTACATCTATTGCCATTCCGAGCGATAATTATATACATATTTATACAGTTTATTCGATAATTAAACATATAGCGAGCTGCACAGTCTCAATACAAAGTATAAATTGTAGACGTATGTACATAGGCTGCTATATTAAGCGTCGCTAGTCTGACGCAAGCCGCGTAATATGGTCAGTCACTCTTACTAGCGTGTCATGACGTGAAATGATGAGTTTATCTCCTGACAAAAACTACTTATTACTAAAATATTATTTAATAATAAAACTAGCTTATTCCCGAGACGTCATCTGCATTATTTATTGTGTTAACAATATATTGTATGTCCAGAGGATAAAATATAAAGAAACTGGAAGCAAAAACATACACTTCTCCTCAATATGAAACCATAGTATTGAAAGGCGTAGTCCTTAGAGGAATGGTAGCTTTCTAAAACTTTATATTAAGCTAGCGAGCCCGGAAGACGGTGTCACGCCCCGATTATAAAAAAAAATCCTTTCGTCATGAAACACTTTTTCCACTGGTGAAAACTGCATGAAAATCCCTTCAGTATGTTTTGAGTTTATCGCGAATAGACAGACAGACACACGCGGTAGGGGACTTTGTTTTATACTATGTAATAATGAAAATATCGTGACTTTTTTTTAACGTAAAGTGAGTTAAAGTACCTAGAGTGTTTTTTGCATCATGCCCACACAGCGGTAGATCAATTTAATTATATAGACAGATAGGTTAGAAGAAAAAAACGTTCTACCATGCTATGAGTACATCACGATGGTTAATTTATCCGCACGCTCCCGACTCAGTTGCAAAGAATCGAACCTACGTCCATCGACGCAGTGTCCGAACACGCTATCAACTAATCATCTTTTCAATTATTATTATTTATTTATTTATAAGACAACAAGGGTCCGCAAAAACAAAAAAAAATTATATACTAATACCTAAATTGGTAGTAAATTTAAAAATAAAATTAAAATTAAGTAACTATTTTAATATGTGTTTTTATAAAAATGAATATGAAATAGGATGAAAAGACGCGAACACCACACTATTATATTACAACAGTTATCCAGTGCTTCATGAAAGGACTGTCGTACATGTCTACCATTGTTCTCATTATATTATTGGGACTATCGCGAAGTCTCTTACGGATTATAGCATAGAAATCATCAACCCTAGCATTTGCAAACATCACAGAAGCAATTATGTATGCAATTCTTCTGTACGTGTGTGTGACTGTACTCCTTATGATCATATTTTGATGAAATTTTCTGTGTGTATTCAACTGTGACCCTGGATGAATAATGAATAATTAGAACCGGTAGGTGGTGCTGTGATATAATTCGAAGTTTTATTTTTTCAGGTCAGGTCATCGTCTAGAAATTAAATAAGTCTTTAGTCCTATCTGTGTATTTCTTTAGTTTTCTAGTTTTTGTTCTAGACACATTCTATAAAAGCCACTGAATGATATCGTATATGAAGTAAATAATAAATGTATCTCAAGTGATTTTAAAGAAATTTTATAAACCATAAGTATGTGTGATTCCGATATTGAAAGACTATAAAAATTTTAATAATACTTTGAACAATCGTAAAAATCAGAGATTCAAGTAAAATATATCAAATCTATACCAGAATTTGACGAGTTCATCTCCACTGGAAGCATATGTTACTTCGCATTTTGATAAAGATCGGTAATAATTATCTTCAAAAATTCTTATTGATATTCATGATTCATGGAAAATTGGTCATTCCGAAATTGATAACCTATAAAATATCGGTAGTCATACTAATGATTTTAGAGATTATAAGACATAGCCATATTTTAATAAAATGAAGGAAAAGAATGAGTCCAATATAGTATAAGAAACACGTGCAAAGTCGTGTGTCGTCGCTAGGTAAACAAATTAGTTAACCTTTGATATTATTCAATTTGTTCATAGTTTTTGTATAGAAATATTGTGAACAATAAATGTATAATTAATCTTATGTTGTTTACAAAGTTGTATTAAAAAGAAACGAGTACCGAAACTGTGGAGAAAGCTAGTTAATATTTATAATTAATCTAAAATTTATACTACCAGATCCTTTCAATGAAATGGAGTGCCGGTAAAATGAATAAAAGTAATATTCACGCAGACAAAGCTACATTTAAATACTAGTATGATATGTTTATATCGCTAACATTTTTATCGAGGTGTACAACACTTAATCCTGCATTAGGAGAGATGACGAGGGTGAAAACAGGTACAGGTAGGCACTCGGGAAAAAGACGTGGGTCATAATTTTGTAGAACCGTTTCATAAAATAATGTGTTAACAACAATGATAATTTCTTAAACGTTGTACAATAATTTACTGTCTTATAAATATAATAATTTAGGGTTTTACAACACAAGACAATACACACCAAATAGTCTTCAAAATAAGGGCTAGTTCAGATATGAGTGAAACCGCTCGAATGAATTTAAAGTAGTCAGCTTGTCGCCGCGGATAGTTGTGAACGATAATAAGATGTCGATAATAATAACCAGTGTTCTGTTGAACCGCCGAGATTTAATGCACGCGGCTTCTCTAGATGCCCTCATTTTCAAGAATATTAGTCGCATTACAATGTACACTACAATGTGTTGGTGTCTGTCTTACGACTATTACATGAATTAAACAACAAGATTTGGTAGTAATAATTCCGTGTTAATAAGTGCGTGTTCCATTATTAATTATACTGTATTGTCAACAAATCTTACTATTTAAGATAATTTCTTGGTAATTTAACTATTATAAAACTGTAATTTAAATAAATTTCAACACCGCTGTCACCATAAAGTAAACAGCAAGATGGATTTGCTCAAAACTAACTTTATTTACATGTACCCATTAACATGCATACATATAACTACCACATTACAGACGCTAACATGAGCTTAATTTGATGCGGTCAGTAAAATGTATTAATAATTAATTACTTAGTAATTACTAAAATATATATTAATAAAACATTTCATACAAACGTTAGTAATATCTTATTCTAAGTAATATTACATTCAGATACAACAAATAAGAAACAGCAACAAATTTGTCATTCCATGCTTCAGGCTCACTAAGTCCAAAAACAGATTTTTAGGTAATAGTGTTAGGTTTTATAATAAAGTCTTAAAACACATTACCGATTTGCCTGATAGTGAGTTCAAGAACCATGTCAAGCGGGTTTTAATATCTAAAGGCTATTATTATAGGGTGGATCAATATGTGAACGATTGTGACATCTGGAAATGACGCCCCTCTCTTTGCATTCACTAATAACGAATGTAAATATTTATGTTACTGTAAAAATATATGATATGAAAAGATAAACCAAATCGAGTTTCTTGCCGGTTCTTCTCGATAACTGGGCTGTTTTCCCAACCGGTGGTAGCTTTGACGTTCATAAGCGCCTTCTCAAGGCCTAAATTGAATAAAGTATATTTTGATTTTGAATCGTGTAAATTGTGACCTCCCTTATATTAAGACTGAATACGATTCTGTACTATATTTATTTGCGAAGTACATACGAGCAAGCATACATCATAGTTACTAACTGAAGCCGACAGTGAACAAAATCTCTAGAGACGACTCCAAAGTTATTTCTCTTACTCCATGACATGTAGCCTTGTTGGACATTTTGTGTTGAACTTTTTTTTATATAAACTTTGATATGACTGTTACTCGTAAGTTTTTGAATTATTCTTTCAAAACGAGATAGACCAGACTTGTTTTATATTTGCTCTAGAAGTAATAAGATTCATATTGATTTCTGTGAAAATGAGTTACTGTTTTGACTTCATTTCCTGAGATGTATGGTTGTTTTCTTAACAATAGTTACATGAAAGACAATCGCCAATCTACTATTCTATTCATTATAACACATATCACAACATATGTCCACATATGAACAATAATAAATTAAGCAATTACTCTAAAAGTATGAAGTGGTGATGGCTTATTTGATAGCGTACTCGGACATCGTTTCTATCGATGTAGGTTTAAATTCTTGCAAAATGAGTCGAGGTTTTTGGTAAAGGAAAAGGTCGTGACAAAACCATAGCATGATGGTAGGCTTTTTTTTAACTTAAGCTGCCTTAACAGCTTTTAACTTAACCGTCAGATTGAATATACATGACCAAGTACCCGTTCGTGTGTTCTGGCAGCCTTTCAGAGCCAGTTTCTTCAGGTTTAGCCTATTTACTATCTCAATTCACATTACGATTCTTATAAAGTATTAAAAAAAGTAGGCGCGGGCTCTGGCTCTTCCTCCGACCAAGATGTTGGGGTGAGGAGCAAGACCTAGCCTTACATACGTTCTTGGGGTGCCCGTTTGCGAGAATAAAGATGTTAGTTAGGTCACAATTATCTTGTTTTTTTGTCACAATAGTGTTGTAGTGCAACCTGAATGCTTGAACGCGATTAACAATTAATATACATACCAAGGTGAATCACAACTACGGTTTTACCACGAAGTGTATGGTAGTTACATTCCAGCGGACACGATCGTCGATTGCCTTTTATTATTGTAATTTATTTTATAATTATACATAGTACACAACATGATTATTCCATAAACAACAGCAATTATTGAAACACGTATTCCTCACATAAAAAGCAAACGGTGCCGTCAGTAATTTTATTAAACTAAAACGACAAACGCTTTCATTTTGAAAATAATTGTTTCATTATAATTTATGATAATTTTACCACAATTTGTTCTCGTAACTTATTTCGTATATTACTCACTAGCTTTCCCTTGCGTCTTCGCTTGCGTCCGTATATATTTGACCTGTTCCTGGAACAATACTATTTAATTTAAGGAAGGTGTTACTTTGTGGTAAACAAATTAATTTAATATTATAGTGGGCGTTACTTTGCATTTCCGCCTGGAATTGATTAGCAGCTATCTGGAACAAGTAATGGAAAGACGGAAATATTAGAAACTAAAACAACAAAAATAATTAAAAACCGCGTCCTAGGTTGACGGTTGAACCTGAAGTCGTTTGACACTGTTGGTATATAACTCTAAAATATATAAAAAATACATACTTAATTCAAATATGCTGTAGATTAACGTGTAATAACCACAGTCGATTATAGGGGTTTCGTCCTTCACGGAGCATCTTCAAACCGGTGTTGACTTTTTCGATGTGAGTGCGGCGATTTATGTGTCTACATTAGTATATTAGTTCTATTCTGTTCTAGTTTGAAACTAACTTACGTCTTTTTCTATAAACCTGACAACGTGTACGCCAAATTCCATAATGATCGGTTGAGCAGTTAAACCGTGAGAAAGTAACAAACAAACAAACTCATATTCGCCATTATAATATTAGTTATTATTATTACTATAACAAAATGTATGCCAAAACCTGACTAAAGAATGAAACTATGAGTTAAAAGAGGAATTAAGTAAATAGGACCACTAGGTTTCGAATTATAAGGATATTAACAGACAAACAAAGAGGCGATTTCTTTGATAATATATAAAAATATTTAACTTTTCCCAATAAATCATTTTTCCACTTTGAACTTTTTTATCAATTCAAAAATAGTATTTAAAATTTTCAAATCCAAATAGTGATATTTAAATCTA
This sequence comes from Antheraea pernyi, assembly GCA_015888305.1. NCBI lineage: Eukaryota > Metazoa > Arthropoda > Insecta > Lepidoptera > Saturniidae > Antheraea > Antheraea pernyi. The sequence continues at coordinate 812,713 of MU158892.1, read as the reverse complement.
CCACAGGATACGAATAAAAGTCTACACTAAGCATCTATCCGCGTGTATCTGCAGTTAAAAGTCAGCCCCCGAATATGCTTGAAGCGTGTCCTTATTCTTTGTAACTCAAGAAAAGATGGAAAAGTTCGTGGTAAAATCATATCAAAACGGTTAGACTATTTCTAATACCTACCTTGTAAGCTAATAATTCTCAACTTGAAGGTCTAACGCTACATAAGTACATATGTATTACATTTCAAAGCCAGAAACTCTCTCGGTTTAACGTATCTCTTAGACCTCATTGTCATTTAATATAATCTTAGGGTCGGATACTAAAAAGCTATAAAATAGACGATTGTCAACAATAAACATAAGATTTAAAATATCATTCCCTGGGCCAGTGCTCTGGATACTTAAATATATAACATATCACAAACAAAAGTGAATTCAAAACTACTAAAAGCCTAAACAAGTACCATCATATTTAACTAAGACACTGCACTGAGTTACGAAGAACAAGCAAAGAAGAAATATAAGCAGCGGTAAAGTAAAAGGTTCCAAGAAAAAAGTAAAACGTAAGCATCTCATAGAACGAGAGCGAGCCTCCGTATGCGTCGAGACGCTATTTACTTTAGGCTGGAGGTATACTGGGATTAATTTATTTATTGAAGTGAAAACTTCTTTAGGCACGGTGAGCGGTATTTTTGGTAGGAGATACATTTATAACTTCGCGTCATGACATGCTAGTAAGCGTGACCGACCGTGTTTTTTATGTCAAACTAACAGGTGGGTCACTCGATGTTAAGTGATCACCAACGTCCATGAACACTAACAACACCAGAGGAGTCGCAAGTGCGTTGCCACCCTTAGGGGGGAAGGGTTAGGGGAGGGATAGGGAGAGGAGAGGTGGGCCTCCGGCGCTCTCACTGACCAAACGAAACGCAACAATGCAAGCATTGTTACTTCACGTCGGTTTTCTGTGATAGGGTGGTAATACCCCGGGCGAGCCGACACATTCATGCTGACACCAGTAATAGTTTCAGCGTGGCTCCACCTGTACATCTAATATCGATATTTTGTATTGAAATTGTGCAGACCATCATATGCTTGATGAATTAATAAACTGTATAAAAGTATATAATTATTGTATGGAGCGCCAATAGATGTGAAAGAGAGATTAATGTTAATAATTTCAATTTACAAATTGTGAAATTTAAATAATTCTCATGAGAATTAATTGAAAAATCCAAAAGATAACACAGTTTATATTCCATTGTTTTGAGTATTAACTTCTGTCGGCAGCCCTTATTACTGCCTCCACTTTTTTTATTTATTAAAGTGAGACTTCTTATCTACGAAGAAAAAAATCGTTATGCGTTACGTGTAACACGATAAACGTTAAAGGTAGGGTAGGTATGTATTTGTGTGTATGTGTAAGTATTTATAGGTGTTTGTCGGGGTTTAATTGTATACTAAAATTAATAAACGTATAGTTAATTATTTATACTGCAAGACTTCGTATAGTATATATAAATAATCTTCACTTCCATCGCGTGTACACACTGATACACGCAATGTTTTTTAATAACAATTTATATTAGGCGAATACTATCACAGAACGACACTAGTTCAACTAAAGCCATACTATATGTTAAGTTTGAAAAAGTAGATGACAATTTGAATTGACGTAAGTATATTGTAGTGTGAGCGAGATATATATATTATACAGTTTCGTCTGCAATAAATATTATTTAGTTGGAGAATAAAAAATAAGGTTTAAATCGTTTCCAAAAACTATGACTTTTTGTTATATACTATGATCATATCAAGGGTGGTGAAGTTGTGAATTTGTTAATTGGGTTTAAATGATTTTTCATTACAAATTTGATGAAGAATATTCCTTTTCATTTGCCTTATATTTTGAAATAAAGAAGTTATTTATTAATAATTAGATGTACGATGTCGCTTCTAAAACAACCTAAAACCGTACAATTAGATCTGAATGAACATAAAAGAACGCAGTCAAATGAAATACCTATGACGGAACGAATAATATTGCTAGTGTCTTGGACGGCGGCTATCACATACCATCAGTTGACCCACCTGTTCGTTTACCTCATATGATATAAAAAACAAAAAAAAGATCTAAGCGTTGTTAATAAACCATTACTGGATTCGTTGTTTTCTTGGACGAATTAATTGTATTTTCTTTTGCTTAAGTAATTAACTGAATATATTTTTTTCTACTTTATTGCCACCTGCTCTCATTGGAAGAGTGTAATCGATTGCGGTCGTTACAAGTGAGGCTGCAACATTTTTAATTAATTTTAAGTTTTATATTTCATTCCTACATATCAACGGTGTCAACTGACGATTATTTTAACAGACAACTAACGACACGTTTCATAATTTTTTTATTGTTTTGGTAACTAATATTTCTCTCTTTCTTTTTTATTTAACTTTTCCAGGTACACGTGGCGTAAATAAAATCATTTTTTTTATTACAGTGAGTTTGGCAGTATCCGACCAATTTCAGAAGAAAGTACAAAGTAACGTCCATTCTAATACTTGGTGTATCTATGTATTTAGTTATCTAGTAGCTTAGGCCTTGATAGGTTTGTATGTCGACATAGAGGAAGTGAGTGTTCTTAAATACATTGTCATGTTTTGATAACAATCATTGCTCTGTTTGTTTACCTACCTTCAGTTAGGTTAGGTGACCGTTCTTAGTTACATTCTCATCTTCTGATGACAGTAATTGTTCTATTCGTTTACCTGCCTTCAGTTAGGTTAGGTGACCGTTCTTAGTTACATTCTCATCTTCTGATGACAGTAATTATTCTATTCGTTTATCTGCCTTCAGGTAGGTAAGGTGACCGTTCTTAGTTACATTCTCATCTTCTGATGACAGTAATTGTTCTATTCGTTTACCTGCCTTCAGTTAGGTAACGTGACCGTTCTTAGTTACATTCTCATCTTCTGATGACAGTAATTATTCAATTCGTTTACCTGCCTTCAGGTAGGGGAGGTGACTGTTCTTAGTTACATTCTCATCTTCTGATGACAGTAATTATTCTATTCGTTTACCTGCCTTCAGGTAGGGGAGGTGACTGTTCTTAGTTACATTCTCATCTTCTGATGACAGTAATTATTCTATTCGTTTACCTGCCTTCAGGTAGGGGAGGTGACTGTTCTTAGTTACATTCTCATCTTCTGATGACAGTAATTGTTCTATTCGTTTACCTGCCTTCAGTTAGGTTAGGTGACCGTTCTTAGTTACATTCTCATCTTCTGATGACAGTAATTATTCTATTCGTTTACCTGCCTTCAGGTAGGTAAGGTGACCGTTCTTAGTTACATTCGCATCTTCTGATGACAGTAATTGTTCTATTCGTTTACCTACCTTCAGTTAGGTTAGGTGACCGTTCTTAGTTACATTCTCATCTTCTGATGACAGTAATTATTCTATTCGTTTACCTGCCTTCAGGTAGGGGAGGTGACTGTTCTTAGTTACATTCTCATCTTCTGATGACAGTAATTGTTCTATTCGTTTACCTGCCTTCAGGTAGGGGAGGTGACTGTTCTTAGTTACATTCTCATCTTCTGATGACAGTAATTGTTCTATTCGTTTACCTGCCTTCAGGTAGGGGAGGTGACTGTTCTTAGTTACATTCTCATCTTTTGATATTGGTTTACCCACTTGAAATTTTGTAAATTTACAAGATCTATTTAAAGTGCTGCTGAAAGTCGACCGCATAATCATTTATTTATCAAAACTCGAAATCTCTGTATTTTTTCAATCCCGTCGTTCAATTGCATGTAAATGAGTTTCACGTCGAGTATCGACAATGGTTTTTTCGTGATATAACACGTGGAGCGCCGCCGTGAAATCAAAAATTCTCCGAGTGCGCGCCCGTCCGTACGCGGTTCTCTCGGAAACTCATCGCGAACGAACAAATGGGACTCTCCTAGGGCGCGGAGTGAGACACTCCTTGTAAATGAGGCTCCTTTCAACCGTTGTTACTTGAAAAACCTGTTTATTCAACATACAGATGTACACGCTGTTGGGTAAAATTTTCCGTTCAAAATATGAACGTGAATAAGAGTAAACATCATTAAATCGATTAAATCGGGACGACTATATATTCAGTCTAATAGTTCGTTCCTATTTGTCGGATTTCGGGCCCGAATTTTAATCGGATGTAACCAATGGCAGAGCATTTTATATGAAGCTGTTCACACTTGTCTGAAACCGATTCTGTATCGGAGCCGACAAGAAATGTCGGGTGATTTGCCAGTCCTCTACGAACGGAAAAAACCGGGTCGGATCTCACTCGCATACGAGTAAGTATGGCTATCTTCACACTGCTCGCTGATATTTATTCGCTGACAAATGGGAATAAACTGTAATTTCTGCAATATATCGTGTCGTACTCTCAAATCAGACGACGTATCAAGCAATCAAATGAAGTACTAACTTGGCTGGACCCGATTGGATTGCTACCTTTTGGTATCAGCCTGTTTATATCCAGTTTATAGATTTATATGACAGCAACGTATACCGAATTATTGTTGATCGATCGGAGTCGCCATTATCTTTACTATTACTTACCCCTTATATGCTCCACCCCAAGACACAACGTAGTAATTTTTTATCACTAAATAAAAATAAGGATTTTCTATTTTCTAGAGTATTCGTCCTTAGCATAAAACAAAAAACCTATTCTGTCCTCTTTAATGGAGTCCCTCGGTTATTTTGTTATCCACAGCTGACGCTTAAGAGTAGTCTTAGTAATTTTCCTTTAAGTAACTTTGCTACTCAAAATTTAAGAAATAGCAACTCACCTAGGGATTTAAGACCTGTATATTTACATGTAAGTGTTACTATAGGCCCGCCGAGTGCTTTCCTTTTACCACCTTTTTACGATGTAATACATTACGTAGCGCTACTCGACGCAACGGGTCGTAGCCTTCTCGTATAGCGTTCTACAATATTATTCTACGTCGAAAGTGCCTGTTAATACGATACAAATGAAAGAATAACCAAGATCCTTATTATTCTTTCTAAATGGAAGAATACATCGGTTCATAATAATAATATATTCTTTCGATTATGTCGATGTTATTATTATGTTATTATTATGATAACAGCATATCTCTATACTAATATTATAAAGCTGAAGTTTGTTTGCTTGAACGCGATAATTTCGGGAACTACTGGTCCGGTTTGAAAAATTCATTCAGTATTAGATAGCTCATTTGTCGGGGCTATAAGACAAATAGAAGAGGAGCCCCAATGAAGAATGTTTAAAATACGTGTTTTTTTTTTCATTTTCGGAGTTTCCGCTGCGTCTTGCGTTAGCCCAAAATTATTATTCCACGCGGACGAAGTCGCAGGTCGAAACTAGTCATATTAAAAAGAAGAAGAGTTGGTTTGCTTGAACGCTCTCATCTCAAGGACTACTGGTCCGATTTGAAAAAAATATGTTTACATTTTATAACCTAATTATCGAGGAAGATAATAGACTATCTAACATCAAGCTACGACTCTTAGGAGCTGAGCAATTACTTTATAATATGTAGGCATAAATTATGCTAAGTTTGAACGAAGTAATAGTGCTGGCAGGCAATGTACCGCACCGCGGGGTATCGCGATACGAAAGCAGGTTGCTACGAAATTTGTTTAAGCCTGCTTAACTGCATCTATAAAATAAACCGTTCGTTTTTAATAAACAAGACCGATCATGTTCTATATGAACTTTATTTATACATATAGGTGATTTTTGTGTATATTTTATATATCCATTACAGTATTTATATATCCATATAATTTACTACAATCAATGCTTTAGTGTATGTTGATTTTTGACCATGTTTTTATTAACTCGCTTTCTTGTATTCGCTTCTATTCGGGTGGAGTTTATAATTAATTTATTATGACCTGAACGTTACTTAGGATCGAATAACAACACGATAAAATTTGAACAAAAAATAAAATTGATTTTCATAGATCTATACTAGAAAATGCAATAGAATGTGTTTGATCATAGTTAGGTATCTACATAGTATTGAACTGTCATAAACCTACTAATATCGCTTACTAAATTTTCTTCTTTTTTAAATTTAATTGTGTATTTTTACTGCAGATTCTTAGTCCCCGCGTTTTTTCTGATATTATTTTAAATCTAGTGCAGTTTAAATAACATATTAAAATGAGCAAAATGAGATATTATTATTATTATACTTAAGTAGTTACAGCTAATTGTTAGTTTTTTTTTTAAATATCATTATGATGTATTTCGTTACCAACACCAATTTGTTGAGGTAATATTTATGGCGGTTTCATCGTTATATTTTGTAACCATTTATAATTTACAAAATGTTCTATTCGTTTTTGAGGAATTCCTTTGTCTATATTTCAAGGTTCAGTATTAATATAATTAAAATGGGGAAACCTCCTGAAAGTATCCCCTTAACAGTAAAAAATAATTTTTCATATTGGTTTATAATTTACGAGTTAAAACACACACGACGTAACACATTTAAAAAAAAATAAACAACTTACTCAAGGATTTTCATCTTAGTGATATCGGTTAAAGAAAGAAGAAAATTTGTCGGAAATTTCACACACACACAAGACTATAAATCCAAAAATAGTTATTAATGAAAACTAATTGGTGTTACTCGATATAAGTTTATAAATTTTATAAGTATTTTCGTAGTGAAAAATTCACAGTAAATTTTTGTCAGAAAACTGAAAGTTTCGGAAATAGTTTATTATTTAAAATCTTCATTAGGCTAATAGAAATAATTGTATACAGTTTAATTCATTTTGTGAACGGTGATTTAAATTCTGTTTATTGAATCTATTCTGTTAATAGTTTCTAGTTCACTAGAGAATGAAGTAATTGTTACTTTGGCATCCAATCAGCTGAGCTACCAGATTGCCTTTGTGGCGAACGTCAGGGTGACCATTCGATCGAGCGCGCCATTTACAATCTCGCCCTAAAATTGGGCCTGATTTTAATGACTTTAGTTACGAGTTTTCCTCACTCTATTATAATATATATTGTGGTTTGTTAATTTTAGATGTAATTTTGTTAACAGGCAATCTGTAAATATAATAACAGAAATCAGCCGTTCTGTGCGCGCCATGCAAAAACTAAGGTATAGATATGGTTTGTCGTGTTTAGATTAAGTAAGAAATAAAGAAATAATTTATTGTTGAAACCAGAAAAACTATTAAATTAATCAATGAAATTAAACAAAAAAAAATGTTAATAAAAAAAAAGTGCAACAATTGGCAAACCCACTCAGAAAATATTCTGCAGTACAGGAGTACTGCAGGGCTGATTCTTGATGGGAGCCCATACTATATATGGACGTCCAGTCAGTCATATTAATGTAACAAAATTAAAAAAAAAAACAAATCTTTAACTTACAATAACACATCACACGCCCTTAATTATCACATGATATGTATCGTAACATTTAAAAATCATCTAAATCTAATTTTAATCGTTCATATAACATATTAAATTTTTTAAAGATTTCTAGTTTTTACACACCGAGAACAAAGTTTAAATTTTACTGTCCATAAGGTTTTTAGTTTTTTTTAAAGATCTTCATCTTCTTCTTCTTCTTCATCTTCATCGGTTTAAATTAGACTTAAAGAAAGAAATAAATATTGTATTCATATTTTATGCTTTATTTACAAATATACAAGAATGGATAAAATATGCACGTCGCAGCATTACGAAATGGAATCAAGCTCAGCATATGCGAAAGTGTTAAAAAACACTTAGCGCTGATTTTCTGCTAGAATCCAATACAAGTCACGGAGCAATGTCAATTAAAATTATGAAACATAATATACTAGATGGCCCGGCTGACGTTTATAAAAGCAAATCCTAAAAGTCAAACACAGCGCCACCTGCCGGGCTTAATTGTGAATCTAAACCATCCTCGGATCCCCTGGAACACGCACATAAAATTTCATCAAAATCAGTCCAGCCGTTTAGAAGGAGTTCAGTGATATACACGGGTACAGAATAAATTTATATATATACTTACCGGCCGGACGGACGTTGTCCTGCCTTGATACTAAAAAAAAATCTAAAATTCAACCGCAGCGCCACCTAACGGTTACAATTATGAATCTAAACCATCCTCGGATCCACTGGAACCGGTTCTGCCGTTTAGGAGGAGTTCAGTGACATACATACGTACAGAATAAATTTATATATAAAAATAGGGAAAACAAGTAACTTAAAAATAATACAGTACATATTGTACACAGAGGAAATAAATAAATAAAATTAGTAGGATACATAACACAACATATAAGAGAAGCAATTGCAGGCGTGATTCAAATATATATCCAACAAAAATTAGATGCAAAACCTTTAATTTACAAACATGGTTATACTAATAAAACCTTTTTAAAATGAATTTTAAATGTAAGTACGGCGTTGAGAGTGCGCATTGGAGGGGGCAGGTCGTTTCAGCATCTAGCAGCGAACTTAAAACTACCCCAAAATGAGGTGGTAGCATGTCGATGAGTACATTTAGCTCATTTTTAAATGTAACTACGTATATGAGTGTACTAATTAGATAATTATTCCTTGTTTAATGATAATTGATAATTGAATGATGATAATTATGCCTTCATCTTTTATATCTATATCTTCTTTATATATAATAATAATGCAAATATAACGTGTCTGTACATTTTAGATTTTAGTCAAAAAAAATTGTTGCAGGTGTCTAGAAATAAGGAATAAAATACATTTCAATCATTTTTAGAATAGTCTGTCTGCCTGTTTGTATGAACACGCGTCACTGCTAAATTACTGGGTTCACAATAAAACATCATCAAAGAAATCATAAAATATATCCTAGAGAGTAACTTAGTCTTTGTTTCATTAAAATCGGCCCACTCTATCATAAGTTATTGTAATTTTAATGACGGCGCGAGTTAAGTACGAGAGAAAAGTAGCAATTTTGAACTAATTTGGTTGAACGCACTAATCTCAGGAACTACGTCTCCGATTTTAAAAAATATTTCAGTATTATATAGCTCATTTATCGAGGAAAGCTATAGGCTATATATAATTACGCTAAGACGAGTAGGAGCGGAGCACCAATGAAGAATGTTTCAAAATCGGGATTATTTCCTTTTAAGACCTTCCTCTGCTTGTTAGCGTTAGCCCAAACTAACTATTCCACGCGGCCGAAGTCGCGGGCAAAAGCTAGTTTAAAATATAGTTATTAATTTAAAAAAAAAAACGGTTTTTATAAACCTTACCCGTTCAGTGAAGTGTTTTCATACCGAGCAGAAATGGGGCAAGCGGAGTGGTGCATATACTTTGTTCTTTGTACATAAAATCTATAAATAAAATAATAGATAACAGATAGTTTTAATATAAAAAAATAGTTTACGGTTTAGTTCAGCGTTGTAAGATAGATAAGCCAACCTCACCTGCACGTGGTGCACCCTGCTGGGGTGTAAGGGGTGTCAAATAACATCTAACACTTGAGACATCCAAGCCAACCTCACCTGCACGTGGTGCACCCTGCTGAATAACAAACGAGGCAATGGCGAAAGCGGGGTGGTAGGGTTTTACAGCCTGACTGGGTCGCAACCACCATGTATATGGCGAAAAAGCCCGTCATAGTGATTCGCTTTTACGGGTCGCGTTTCGGGATCAGCCTGTGCATATCCAGCTTTTCGCAGGCCGGCATGACAGCGGCGACCGGCGATGGATAGTATGTCACTCGGTGGTCGCCATTGTTTTTGGATTGTACTATGCTTACCATCAGGCACAGTGCAGTCACTTTGCCGTGCTACTATAAAAAAAAATATATATTCTTGCCCATAACAATGTACATCATGGTCACAGTACATATGAACTTTAATCTAAAGCTAGGTGAAACGTTAAACGACACAAGTGGTACCCTTTGGTCATGTCAGTGTTTAAGCTTTGTTAACTGTTTCAGACTCAAATTTGAGAGACGAGGGTATATTAGGATAAGGGTGAATTTCCTGAGATACACCACTGAAGTAAGTAACATTTCAGAACAGCTACTGTATTTCAGACGAAATTATACAGGGCGTTGTTGTAGGCGAGCGAAGTTTATTTTAGCTAACATATGCTAACCAATAGGATACGAGAGTATTATGTCTTCTTTACAGTTGTTGTCCATGGACTACAAAAGTACAGATAACTGATAAGGGCTAATATTATCTCAGTGAGGTACATTTGGAGCTTGTTTTTAACCTCTGGATTATCCAAAACAGTTTAATATTTACAGTTATATACCAACAGTGTCAACTGCCGTCAGGTTCAACCAAGGGACTCGGTTTTAATTCTTTTCATCGTTTTAATAAAAACCGTTTTTTGTTGAAATGTGACGTAGTAGTAGTCAATCGATTCCAGGCGGAAGTACGAAGTAACATCCACTATAATTTTAATAATGGATTACTGCAATGTAACGCCTTCTTTAATATTAAGTAGCAGTGCCGGTGACTCCATCCGGATTGCAAACAGTTAAAAAAACAGTGACTAATTAATCCCATTTATTTATCTATTGTTCTCTTGTGGCGTGTGGCGTGGCGTAAAGTGGCGTCATTATTAAAATTACAATAACTTTTGAGAGAGTGCACTGATTTTAATGAATCCAAAGCTAAATGTTACTCGAGGACATGCTTTATGATTATCTCGCTGAGTTTTTATCATGAACGCAGTATTTTAGCAGTTATACATGTTCAAACTAACAGACAGACAGACGAACTTAAATGTACTTGAAGTAGGATTGATATGTATTGCTGCGTGGGAGGAGCAGCGTCGCACGTTGGCTGCGGCGGTGGGACAAGATCTCTCGCTGCCGAGCGTAGTTGCGGCCATGCTCGGTAGCGAGGATGTGTGGAATGTTGTGGCCTCCTTCTACGAGGAGGTCGTCTCACAGAAGGAGGCGGCGGAGAGGGTCCGTGAGCAGAACCCTCAAAGTGGCCGTCTCCGCCAACGGAGGACGGGCAGGAGGAGGCGTCAGTTTGACAACCTCCTCCCTCTGTAATCGGACCAGGGAAGATGGGTCGGGGGGCCCATCTTTCCATTGCACAGGTCTGGTGGACGCAGGAGACGGCCGGTGTGTACACGGCTGTCTCCCAACTGGACGGGGCCCGGCGGCGACGCTTTTACTGCTGGGCCAACCGCTGGGGCGGCACGAGATCTCTATAGACTTCATCGTGCCGCCCCAACTATAGCGGAAGACGTACACCGTGGGGTTTTAGTCCGTGCGAGTCGGACATAACCCACTCTCTCCCCCGAGAGGTTGGTGTATCCATAAGGGATTTCCCCACGAAAAAAAAAAAAAAAAGGTTTGATGTGTATTTTATTACTTGTTCCAAGAAACGTGTAACAATTTTATCACAAAAATCTAAAAAATACAAATACGTTAGATTTACATTCTTATAATATGTACAGATATAAATATGTTTACCTAAAACATCAAAATTTATTCGCGAAATGGTAATTGTAAGCCGCAGCTAACGTCAAATACTGGTAATACATTCAATGTATTTTAGGTCTATTTGGTTGGTTCTTTATTCAAACATGAAGGATACGTAACATTAAAGGGTGCAGATCAAAATAGACTTCATGATAGCGAGGTTTTAGTAATTACGACATGATGGAAGGTTGGAAGGGAGGCTTTAAGTGTTATGCCCTACAATTCGACCCGCGTTCCGGTCGAGGGACCATTTACTTTTGAGCGAGACCCTGGCTTTATGGACTGGTAGACGCAGAGCCTGTAGTAATGGCCAAATGGAATTTAGGCTTTTGAAATTTTATTTCAAAATAATTCATTATTTTATTTGTAAAGCGATGTTGGCCGTAGGCTCTAATCAGGTACATAATATTTTAGATATCATGTGGAGTAAATATAATCCTAATTTCAAAATATACAAGATAAAAATTTATAGACGTAATCTATTTGGAAAGTTTTGTGATAGACTTATAAATTTGACAAAGATAATGATAAATCATTATTTCTTTGATATATATATTTCTTATTAAACTGTTATGTAATTAAAATTAATAGAAAGAAGAAAATGAGTATTTTTAAGTCACTTAGAAATTTTCTAATAACAAATGTTTTTTTTTTTTATACTTTATCTGTTTTAAGATTGCAAACATGCTGAAATTAGAGGAGGACTAAATTTTATTTCGAACTGACTACGCTATTGACTTAGCAAGGTCTTACCAGCTTCACTGGACTACAGATGAGGACTAGCTCTCGAGCGTAGCTATTGAAACACTTACAGATACTTAGAACTGCTAACTACGCGGACTTAGAAAAAGTCCTACAAAAAAGTTATTTAAAGCCAATGAAATCAGTTAATAAAATAAAATAAATAATAATGTACCGCCACCGGAGCTGTCGCTATAGCGTGACGCCACGGTCTCGCTATCGGAAGTGACACTTAAAGAACAGAATGGTACTGCCACCAAAAGTGTTAGTAAGCATAGCGTGCTACCACGGTGTTAATACTGTGGAACCGAGTATACATAAGTACGTTTTAATTCAATTGCTTAAGAATATATTTTAAAATTAATAAAACTATTACGTGCACTGTAATCGTTACGTTTTGTGCACTTACAAATCATGTTAAATTTGTTAATTGGTGTAAAATCGGATGACATGAAAACTCGTTGAATTTATTTTCAGAATCATCAGAAATGTAATATTAAAATTAATAAATAAAAATTTTAAGCCCAGAATGTGTGACTGACGACGCCTTAATATTTCTGAAAGAACTAAATATTCGAAAACAAACAAAAGAGGGATACTCTATTTAGCCATACGATAAAACAATTAGAATATTGATAGCAACACACATAAATTTGTTGATAACATTGATTTGTTGATAGACGGCGTTAAAAACAAATCCGGTTATTACGACTTATGTATATATATTCGAACTGAATCGAGTAGCTTAGTTCGTTTCATTTCCGATATACACGTAAACGTTTGCTAATTAAAATTGTATGATTCACAAACGAATATATGTATGAATAGCTTAAAATAGTGTAGCTAGGTCAGATCTGGGATATCTGTAACAGCCCAAGCCGAGGTGTGCCTAAATAAAATCGACTGAATGCCTTAAGCGCTCGCCTTAGAAGTCCGGTGAAACTGTAAAGACCTTGCCAGGTCAATAGCGAAGTCAGTTCGAAAAAAAAGAAACTTATATAGATACTGCATTTTACAATCAGCCGCGACATTTGATGTCAAATAAAAAAACAGTATAACGTTTCAAAACGTCCATACAATAACGTTAAACACGGTAGACTGGCACGCAATTTTTTTTTCCAATGCACGTCAATAAAGCTGGATAATGAACGTGGAAGCGTTTCAGTGAAAAAAAAAACCGCCCATTTACGGAGTCCGGTTCGACCAAACGCCAATGAATATAGCGCCGATAATTCAGAGTCACGTAATTTCCGTGCCGTCAGTTTCATGTGCCTCGATCTAGTCAGTTCGTATACTACGTCACTCTAAACTCGAGGTTTGAGTGATAGCATTGAGCGATTTAATCAATATTATATGTATAACTAGCTGTGCCCGTGACTTAGTCCGCGTTAAACCTTATGTAAACAGCGATAGTAAAGTCATCTGAGTGTATTAAATTTATTACTTATATTACACTAATCACGTATAGTGTCGATGCTGTCAGGAATAGCAATAAATACTTCGTAGATACTGTCACTATTTATTTGGCCAGAGCTTCGCCTTAAAATACTTGTTAGATAATGTGTAGATATCACTGACATCTTGCCTTTTAAAGGCCCATCTATATAAGTCAAAGCGATTGCTATTTATACATAATTCCGCAAAATAATTTAAGTAACACAAAAATAATAAAGTATGAACAAATTAATGTTATTTAAGCTATACAACAGTTTTATATAATTATCCTTATTTATGTATCTCTAATATGGTTAGTAATCTGTTTCGACATGTAGATCAGCGACATCTTGCCTTTCATGGCCGAACTATGAAGTCAAAGAATATACTATTATTAATAACGATCAAACTAATGATTCAATTCTATACCATTCTTATTTAAGTCCTATTAAAATCTATATAATATTAATAATTCTTATTTATGTATCTTCAATATGGTGGTGCTAGTGTTAATGTGTCTCTCTAATATGGTGGCGTTAGTATCAATGTGTATCTCTAATATGTTGGCGCTAGTGTCGATGTATATTTATAATATGGTGGCGCTAATATCAATGATCCGGTTGTGTTGTTGTCTCGTCTCTTGAACGTGATGCAGCGGCAGCGGAGGTGAGTGCTAACACTTATCTACTTTACTCTGGTACTTAAATCGCGTCGTCATTAAAAGTACAATTACTTTTGATAGATTGAACCGATTTTAATGAAATAAAGACTAAATGTTACTCAAAAATATGCTTTACGACTTTGTTGAAAAAGTTTTATCATGAACGCAATACCTTAGCAGTGATGCGTATTTCTACAAGCAGACACATAAATAGACAGGCAATCATTTCTAAAATTGATTAAAATGTATTTTATTACTTAATCTAAAAAGTACAGATACGTTAGATTCACATTCTTATTATAATATGTATAGATAATAATACTATTAGTGGACGAGCTAGTAAAGGCTTGCGTTTATTGAGTACGTAGTCAAGAATAAAGTATTGGTATTCTGGAAACGACTGTTTATACGACGTATTGAGAAACATCTATTCCAATAAAATTGGAATATAAATGTGACCAAATTGTTGAATTAGGTACACGGTATACTTAGCAAAGATACTGAATCTGACTCGCAAATGAGTTATAAATGATTGGAGAGATATTTAGATAACCTGAGTACCTAGATGAATATCGAAAAATGCTGCATGGCATGTTAAGGTCTCATCGGAATTTTAACATGAAATTCCTTATGCGAGGGCTTTGCAATTCTGATCAGCAGTATATTTGAGTGACGAAGAGTGGTGGGGGTTAAAAATACCGGTTCTCGTCTGATCACCGAAGCTAAGCAAAATCGGACGGGGTCAGTACTTGGATGGATGGCCGCCTAGGAACAACGCGTAATGTTGGTTTTTTGTTGTATTTTTCAAATTAAAATGTTTCCCAGTAATGTTAAAGCTTCACTTCTATTGTGTG
Source organism: Antheraea pernyi (assembly GCA_015888305.1). Lineage (NCBI taxonomy): Eukaryota > Metazoa > Arthropoda > Insecta > Lepidoptera > Saturniidae > Antheraea > Antheraea pernyi. The sequence goes on along the minus strand of MU158892.1, from coordinate 797,533 downwards.
TCTTCATGACACACCCTGCTTCTTTTTACTTTTTCACTAAAAGTTGTAAAATTCTATCAAATATTGACAGATACAGAGTTTAACTGTGCTATTTCTTAGTCATTACAACTATTACTTGATTAGTTTAGGTTATTACCTAAGCGTTACAGATATTACTTTTTTTATTTTTTAAAGATATTTATGCTTAGTTTCTCATCAGTCTCTGAAAGTTGATAACTTATATATACATACAACATACTGGTATAAATGTATAAAATAATAACATACGAATTCATTTGAAAACAATTTTGTTAATTAATTATTTTTAACTATTTTTTTAATAATTTGAACTGTACTCGATCGTGGACTCAAATGTTATTTTATGTAATTTGGTACATTTATTTCTTTTTGAATTTTTTTTGTTTTTTATTTTGTTATATAAAAGACAACTTCCAAATAAAGGATAGGAGAAGACTTTACAAACATGTAACTAACTGACACAGAATACATTCAGATTCATGATAATCATTTGTGGACCACTCAGATGATTATTATGTGTGGGATTCCAACTCACAATACCTATAACTACCAGTGCCCTTTCCTTGTAGTCATAATAACATAATTCACTCTCAAAGGAATTTTAATTTTTATACCTTTCATATCTTTGCATTCTCATTACAAAATTTAAAAATGTATAACAAGTTGTATGTCGTTCTTGATTATTTACTTTATTTTATGTTTAAGTGAATATTTTGAATTCTATTATGTCTACTTTAACCGCTGTTAGATGTACCCCACCTTTACCCACAAATCGGAAGCATCCATGTTTCGCCGAGGCTTCGCGTCCCTTTCTCTGAATACTGTGAGAGTAGGATGGCGAGTATTGTGGTCACGCATTGAGCTGTACGGTGGGTGACACAGAGACGCTATTCAAAACAGAATGACTTTGACGATTTGCGGTCGAATCGAAAGTCCCCGAGTGGTTTTAGCATTATGAGGTGTACTGTACATTCTCTTGAATGGTTCAACGTCGGAACGAAATGTGTTCCGTAAGACCCTTTTAAATTATCTATACCATAAAACTTTAACCCTTTAAGTTAAGGGGAGTAAGTTAAGGGAAGAACGGTGACACTTCGTGTTATCAAAGTCTAACTAAGTTTGTTAAGTATCTGGCAAGTGAAACGAAGCAATCGGAATAATACGTTTGAAGGAATATTATGAAGGTTTTGGGTCTTCATAGAAATTCGGGTTTGTAAATGACTTTCAGCTAAAAATATGTTATATTTTAAGCTAACATTGCTTGCGTTTATGCACGCATTAACCGTAAAATTAATGTAAAAAAAATTTTTTATTAAGTTTTCAGATCATTTACTTTTTTCATACATATATTAGAGGACTCGTTAGGCATTCGTTTTTCTCTTACTGACTAAGTCAAGAATATAAAAAGCAGTTTAAGAGGTGCTCCGAGGCTGACAGCTTTAAATGTTTTTCACGTGAGAAAAAAAAACATAAAGAATATTCGGGCGGAAAATTGAAAAATATTTCTGATCTACTACATCCAAATCTACTGAGCCTAACAATAAAATAAAACACTTTAGGCTACTCCATGAGTATAAGACATATCATAAAGTCTGTTTATCCGTCCAACTGCTTTCAGGCCGTGATTCACACACACGTGTATCTCACTAACTATATATAAATGTACTAGCTGACCCGTGCAACTTCGTCTGCATCTAATCGGTTATGTAATTATTTACGATATCACATTAGAAACCTCAAAAATAACAGTATTTCTCCACTATTTAATGGACGTTATTATACATATAAACGTTCCTCTTCAATCACTCTATTTATTAAAAAAACAGCATCAAAATCCGTTACGTTGATTTAAAGGTTTAAGCATACATAGGGATATAGGGACAGAGAAAGCGACTTTGTTTTATACTATGTAGTGATGAATAATCTAACTCGCTTAGCTTAGTCAGATTTAACATTCGCGATGTTGTCATTAAAGCCAACGGCCCAAGCCAAGGTTCAGCCATTTTGACGCCATTGAGCTTGTTGCCATTCGGCTGAGTGCCTTCAGCGCTTGACCAAAAAATCCAGTGAAGCTTTAAAGGCCCGTCAGGCCAACAGTCAGTTGGAAAAAACAGGTCAAACAACAACATCGAAATATCTATTGCAAAGCTATTTGTGCACAAATTTATTACATAAACTAGTGGGCCCGGCAGACGTTGTCCCGCCCTGATTATGAAAAAAAAACAAATTATATACTAAAACGTTCCTCATCAATCACCCTATCCACCGGTGAAAACCGCTTGAAAATCCTTTCGGTAGTTTTTGAGTTTATCGCGAACAGACAGACAGACAGACAGACAGACAGACGCGGTAGGGGACCTTGTTTTATACTATGTAATGATAATACGTCCAATTTCGATCCCGTAAAAGAAACTAGCAACCGCCCACGATATAGCTACGCGGAATCTAATTTAAAAAAAGTCGAGGCAGTCGTAAGGACTGCTGACAGAAGTGCAAACTCAATACAATGAAATAAATGTGTTCTCTTTTGAATTCTCATATAAATTAAAATATCAGAATTTGTTTATTGAAATTATTAACATTAGTGCGGTTTTCATATCTATTGGCACTCGGAGCAATAATTATATTCATTTTTATGAAGTCTATATCAATTAAACTATAAATTAAACAAAAGTATCAATTAAACGTATGATGAGCTGTAAAATATCGACATGACAGTATACACACACTACGCGTCGCTAGCCTGACACAAGTCGCGCAAGCGCAATATGGCCAGGCTATTTTCACTCCTAAGAATCGGATTTGTATGGAAAAGGCTCGTCTAGTTTTGGTTATCAATCAACATACTAGATGGCACTGTTATATAGTTTTTTTGGCAATTTTGATAACAAAATATGGTGGACGACATTTTGACATTTCAAACTCACAACTTTCAAATATTTATTTTCATTCGCTTTGTTTACGTATCTGTTACGAGAGTGTGCTCCCTTAAATTTTCTTGCCTCCTACAAACAATTTCACCTATCTCTATAAACATTGACTCAAATAAATAAATTTATTATTATATTATTTAAATAGATAAATTTATTATTATATTATTTATATAAATAAATTTATTATTATATTATTTAAATACATAAATTTATTATTATTATTATTACTCCTGCATATACATACTTGGATTTAGATTTGCCTTACGATGAATATATTCATTACAAATAAAAATGACCAAAAACTTGTATACGATTTACGCAGTACCGCTGTATTCATACATACATAGCTATAAGTGTACATTTATAACCAACAGATATTAGTTCGAAACTAGTATTATAGAGGCGCTGATTGGAAAGAACGAGTGCAACCTTTATTTATATAACGTACTCTGTGAATATGGACGCTAATTTTTACCAATAGTACCACTCAAAATGCCTAAAGAAGTTTCCTCTTTAAAAAAAAGCCTTCCTTTCATACTTGCTCTTCTCTATGACTGGGAACTGTTGCGAGCCGGCGGGCATGATTTAATCTTTATTATAGCCCACTAAGAGTCTAAATTTAATAAATACCTTGCGATAAAATCCACATTCTAGATATTTGCAGTGGCTAATCTGATTCAAAATATATCGAATCGAAATTCAACCGTTTCACCATTTATCTAAATAATCCATACATAAAATACAAGTACGAATTTTTGCCGAATCATCTTGTAACCTCATCCGTCACATTACATGTTTTCTTTTTTTATAGAAAAAAATATGGTAACTTTGTAACAGAAAACAACCTATAAACTACATACCAGCCCTTCAACGTTTTCCTTATATCGCGTTATGTCAGAACTTTTTGCCAGTGTTTTTGCCGAGGGCAACCGACCACAAGAGATATATATCGCATTCGCTAGGCATGGGGTCCGTCCGTGTATCGTATACTTTGCAATTTATTTATACTTTACAGATAAATACTATTATTAATATGGTTATTAGAATTATTTTCCTAAAACCATACTAATATTATAAAGCTTGTTTGTTTGGTTGAACGCGCAAATATCAGGAACTACTGGTTCGATTTGAAAAATTCTTTCAGTATTAGATAGCACATTTATCGTGGAATATAAGGCTATATATCATCACACTAAGACCGATAGAAGCGGAGCACCAATGAAGATTGTTTCAAAATCGTTTCGTTTCGTTTCGTTGCGTGTTAACCGTAACCCAAAATAACTATACCACGCGGACAAAGTCGCGGGAACAGCTAGTACTATATATACCAAATCATATTAACACTATTCTATGCCCTGTAATTTAATGATTATTTATGATTTATTTCGTTTTACGTTAGCGCATTTGCTGAACTATATTTTGTATGGTAATTGCTCCGCTCCTAAGTATCGCAGCGTAGTGGTTGGTATCACATAATTTTCCTAGATAAATAGACTATAACATGCAATAATACTATTTTTTAATTTAATGAGTAGTTATAAATTATAACGTGTTTAAACAAACAAAGCTTTGCGCTTTATTAATACACCTTTAATATTTATTTGTTATTCTACATTATTATTTCTATTTGGAACAGATTGAAATCTATACTGATCATTCCATCGATGATGGAATGTTCACTTGTTATCTTTGGGAAGTCAAGATCATTACGTGGAAACCTCGTGGAATTTTAGTGTTTGTTTTTCAAGCGAAAATAGCACCTACATTTTTTTCAGCTATTTGTAGCCAGTAACTTTGTCCACGTACTTTTATTATTTTCAAAGGAATTAAACTCTTATTTGAAATAATCTTGAGCTATTTCTTACCGATTTTACTTAAAGTTTATTAAACACATTTCAGTAATTCTACATCTTATATCATGTAATATTGAACGGTATCCTTCCATATAAAATTAAGTTGGACCATGGAATTTTAATGAGAGTCATTTAAGCGATTGGAGCTTCTCACAATTAAAGAATTTATGACATCTTAATTTATCTTGGTAGAAATAAAATTAAATTTTATGATAGTAGAGATGTAAACTTATGAATTAGTCGAGCTTTTTGTCTTTCTTTTACGGTTTTCAATGTGTGAAATAGATCGTTAAATTTTGTAGCCACAATCGGTCATGTTTGTAATTTGTTCTATTTTATTTACGTTATCATCCTGTTAATACATATGTACAAACAAATCCGTACATATTAATTAAATAAAAGTGTCTATGGTATGTCAGAGCTAATCTTCAAAGAATCGATTTTGATTAGAATTCTATTTCTAGATACAGGACATTTTGAAATATAACCTAGGCAACAGTTAACTGTTCTCACCTTTGGGCTGGAGCGCCTCAATATCAGCTGCTTCCGTTTGACCGCATCCAGCGCAGAGCGGCTCGAATCGTCGGCGACGAGGTAATATATCCGATCGGCTCGACTCATTGGTACTGCGTCGGGACATCGCGTCTCTTTGCGTTCTTTATCGCATTTACCACGGTGAGTGTTCAGAGGAGTTGTTTGGACTTATACCTGCCGCTAATTTCCAACATCGTACTACCCGCCAAACACTAAAATTTCATCCACACCACCTGGATGAGTGGAGGTCTTCCACGGTGAGATTTTCAAGGTCGTTTCTGCCTTGTACTTCGACCTTGTGGAATCGACTCCCAGCGGCGGTATTTCCAAACAATTATGAAATGCAAACTTTTAAGAAACGAGCGTATACTTCTATGAAAGGCCGGCAACGCACTTGTGACTCCCCTGGTGTTGCTAGTGTCTATGGACGGCGGTGATCACTTACCATCGGGTGACCCGTCTGTTCGTTTGCCTCCTATAATATAAAAAAAAAGTTAATGTTGTAGATACTAAGCAATTACATTAAAAAAACAAGACAGTTCATGATTCATTCAAGCAAAACATGAGAACAAAATCACAGCCACCAGTTACTCGATTATACTCTTTACACATATAAAATGAAGTCGCTTCCGCTGTCTGTTCCACTAGATCTTTTAAACTGTTCAACGGATTTTAATACAATTTTATTAGTAATAGATAGAGTGATTCAAGAGGCAGGTATATATGTATTACATATATATTATAGTACAGGAAAGACGAAAAATTGAAAGATTTGTAATGTTATATCGTAACAAACATATTTTTGTGCCCTTAAATCGCAAACCCTGGCTAAACCTTACGAGATAGATCACATTAATATACTGCGGAATTGTATATCTTAAAAAAAATGCGATGGCATATATTTATCTCTTAAATATAACCCACAGTAACCATTTTTATCGTTTTATTAAAAAAAAGTGTGTATTTACTAAAATATTTTATACAATACAAGACAATAGTAGTATGGACTAAATATAATATTATTAATCACTCCATACTGCACTATTTTAGTATCTACATTACACCCGTACGAAGCTGGGGCGGGTTGCTAGTATAGCATAAAGTAATTATTACAAATGTAAAGGTATTAAAAATAAATAACGTATTTTATTATCCCTTTATTTTTCCCAACACTATACACGCGGGTACACCTGAATGTGACCAAGTGAGTTTCGAGAAAAACCTTATTTCCTTGGAATTAAGTTATCAAAGTTGAACACATAAAGTTTTCGGGATGAGCTTATTAAAGATACTGAACGCATGAAGTTGCTGTCACATATTTATTCTCTTTAATAACTTCCCGAACTTTCCAATACACCAATATAGCATAGGTTTCGAATGATGTAGGTGATATTATGTTGTTTATTTTTTATCACATATATTGTAACGTTTGATGTCTGATTTTTCTTTGATTTTTTTTATTATATAATATCCTAACTAATATTGTAAATGGGAATCTGACTTTGCTTTCGTCATGAAATTATACATGTTTTGAAATAGAAAAAAGTACGAATTTTTGAGAGACAGGTCAAAAAGCGAGTAAAACCACAGGCAAACGCTATTAAATTATAATTGACAAACCATTAAGATTATAAAAATTGTTTAGATACAGTTACATCTTCTAAGTATATAGAAAGAATCCAGTGTCATGATGAAATTCGAAAATACTCGAACGATCTTCAATGAAGTTGGCATTTGTGTATACACACAAACTAACTGTGTCCACGACTTCGTCTGCCTGGAAATTTATGTAAAAACAGTGGTCAATAAAGTCATGTGAATGTATTAAGTCCATTTACTTGTCTACTTTTCTCTCATCTTACGCGTTACGTACTTACACGGCTTCGACATTAAAACTACAATAACTTTTGATGGAGTGGACCGATTTTAATGAAACAAACACTAAGTTACTCCCGAGGATATGTTTTACGATTTTCGGTTGAGGTTTGTTAGTGAAACTCGTACTTTAGCAGTGATGTGTGTTCATACAAATAGACAGTCATACGTATAAACAGATAGAGAGATATTTCTGAAAATGATTGGAATGTATTCTATAACTTATTCCTTGACACTTGTAACAATTTTTTTCACGCAAATAGAAAAAGGACCATACACTTTTCATTAACATTCTTACTATATGTATAGCTAATAAATTTAATGAGTGCCAATGTTGATTATTGTTATTATTTAGGAGTTTCGTCTTTCTCGAACAGATGGCGCTTTAAATTAGTTTGCTAACAGGAAACTGTAGGTCTGACTGTTATAGATATCTCATAGACGGTGCCACGTTTTAATATTAAGTACACAGCGTCTCGTGGTCGGGTTAGCTAGTAAATATACATGTTTTAATTAATTTGCAAGTGGAAATGCAACACACATTGACCACAATCTCACCTGATAATAAATGATGATATACCTCAGTATGGTAACACGCTAAGCCTAGATAGAACAAGACCTTAGATGTAGCTACTCGATTGTATCTAATTATTTTTAATTTTAAGGTTGTAGCCAATCAGGTGTGTGGAAAAACCCTATAACTTATTGTTTTCATTGCGGTGTTTTCCTTTAGGTATTTTGGCTATTTAGAGGCAGTAGAGCCACGCTGAAGCTATTACTGGTTTCAGCATGAATGGGTCGGCTCGCCCGGGGTAGTACCACCCATCCCACAGAAACACCGACGTGAAGTAACAGTGCTTGCATTGTTGCATTTCGTTGGGTCAGTGAGGCCCCCCCTTCCCCAAAACACAGGCTGGCAATACACTTGTGACTCCGCTGGATTTGCTAGTGTCTATGGATGGCGGTAATTACTTAACATCAAGTGACCTGTCTGTTCGTTTGCCTCCTATGATAGAGATTTCAATCTACGTTGATTGCTATAAAACCTGTACATACTACCGTAGAGACGTTATCATCTCGATTTATCAAGCCTTTTATAAAATGTATGTTAGACATGATAATTACAATATCAGGGTCAGGATAATTCAAATAATAGTCGTGGTTTGACCGGTGTTATATCAATCCGGTGTCCGCAGATTCGAACCCCGGCATGAACCAATGAATCTTTCGGAATTCACGTACATTTACTAATTTATATTAGTAACAGTATCAGCTGACGGTAAAGAAATGTTCTTGTAGTATAACAGTATTTGGAAAAAATATAGAACCGGATTTCTTGGAATTTGAAATTGCCAATACGTCGTGGGCTGGCGTGGCGATTATGATAATTAAAATTATTTATTAATACAACTCGAATCTATCTATAGATATAATGAGAATGTAAATCAAAAGTGTTTGTACCTTGTCGATTTTCGTGAAAAAAAATGTTGCAATTATCTAGGATTAAGTAATAGAATACATTTAAAACATTTTTAGAAATGTCTGTCTGTCTATTAGTATGAACACGCATCACTGCTAAAATACGGGGTTGACAATAAAACTCGTAAAGCATATCCTCGGGAGTAACTTAGTGTTTGTTTCATCAAAATCGGTTCACTCTATCAAAAGTTATTGTAGTTTTAATGACGGCGTAAGTACGAGAACAAGTATATGGACTTAATACATTGAGATGACTTTATTGATCACAGTTTTAACATAAACTTCCAGGCAGACGAATTCGCGGGCACATCTAGTCTTACATAATAATACCCTTAGACGTCGTAAATGCTTTAAATATCTTATTAACATTTAATTTTATAAACTTTTATTTGATTAGTATTTCATTTGCAATCACTGTTATTAATAAGTACATATTTTGGATTATATAATACATAAATAGTTTATTAAAGTTAATTTGATAAAATATCGCACTGTCTCACAAATGATTCCTTCTCCTTTACAATTCATTGTTGTTGTACTTTTGTCCTAATTTCACCGTGTTGGCGCCACGCCAAACCCGCGAGCTCAAGTAGCGTACGACGAAGGTCGTTTCACATGCAACTACAAGACGTTACGTTATAAGTTGTACTAATAATATAAAGCTCAACAGATTGTTTATTAGCTTGAATACTGTTATCTTTGGTACTACCAGTGAAATGAAAAAATGAAAAATATTTTTTACATTAATTAAGGAATCCCTTAAGGTCACCATGGATAGATGACAATACAATTTTCCATCGGGAAGCAATCACAGGAATGATATTACGATCAGGACACATCCCATCTAAAAAGTTCGCTTTTATGATGCGTAAGTACCATCACTACTCTGCAAGAGTAGCGGGCTCATCGATGATGTGCCATCCTGGCAAAGTGTGTTCGAAGCGAAAGTATTAGACCTCGGCTTAATGCTTCTGGTTCGTTTCACGTTGATTTGTACAATTCCTTATTGTCTGACCCTATCTCAAAAGATGATAATGAGTTGTACAAAATTAATGTAAGCTATTGTTAAGTTTATTGTCATTGTTATTTAGTTGTATGTTACTTAGGCAATATAGTCGAGAAGGCGATTAAGCCTTCATTTAAAAAAAAAGTGAGTGCGTACAAAGTACACATATCAGAAGTGAAACTTCTTTGGCGAACTAATTTATAAGTCTTGGTTATATATTTATACAAATCTAAAACTTTAGAAAAATAGGAAAAATCTGCGTTTACTGCAAATGACGTCTCTTCCGTTGCATACCTGCGTGACGTTCCATCTGTAAAAATTTTACTCTCATGCACCTAAAGAAGTTTCACTTCAAAAATAAGGAAGATTATAATGAGCGGAGTAATTAGAAAACAAAGTCCGGCTGTCGCGAACAAAATATTATTAGCATTAGCGTTGGCGGGCTAGGTGATGCGGCACAGGACAGTAAGCTGTCACGCGAGCAAGATGGCCGAACGACAAGAGCCGAGCATTACGAATAAAGGCCGAATCATGAATATACTATTATTTATCAGCGACTTTTTTTGGCAAACAATCTTCTAATGGGAGATACTACAGCTATTGTCTGCTAATCAATTATATTACAATTTTGTTGCGATCATTTCAATGAACTAAAAAGATGGTGGCTGGCTTGCTAGAACTTTCCAGGGACTTTTTGTGCCAAGTCAGATTCCATGCTCCGTGGTATTATTTCATATCCACTACACTTGTGCATAATAATCAAATTATATTACGTAAAACACCATCAATAGTACAAAACATAGAGTCACATAACAGAGTATTAATAAAAATATAACATTCAATATATGACGTTCCAAAATCCTGCCAAAAACTTCTATGGCTTATAATCCTTAAAATAAGTGCGTTAAATTTTATATATAGAAGATATTTTTTTTTAATTACGTAAATCGAACAATTATGCACCACATGCCCACAGTTTGTACTTTATTCCAATTTTCGTATACAAAAATTAACGTATCACGCACTTGTGACTCCGCTGGTGTTGCTAGTGTCTATGGACGGCGGTGATCACTTACCATCGGGTGACCCGTCTGTTCGTATGTCTCCTATTATATAAAAAAAAAATATTTTTTTTCAAATAAAAAAACTTGATTACTTTTAAGGAAACATAATTGCCCCAATTAAACATGACTTTATATAATATTGTTTTAGTTTCAGCATAGCAGGTGGTTCGTGAGAATTATCTTTACAATGTACTCAGTCGGACCCTTTTTAAACATCATTAATGATCTTCAAGCTAACATTGTAAGTGAACTCAAGGATTATATAATTGTGTCTATTTATACAAAATTACGTTTTATTATTTTGTACAAAATTAAGTATTATTTCGGAGCGTTTATCCTTCTTATATGTTAACTTCTATATGAACATATTCTTTTTGGAATTTAAAAATAGATAGCTATTTTATGGTGCAATTGTCATAATTTTGATATTATTACCTACGAATTTATGAAATGGACATATAAGTGAAAAAGTCCTATGGGATAGCAAATATTTATTACAGGATTTGAAAATATATATATGCAGTACTATAGATTTATACAACATAGGCATATAACAGGTCTCGTGATGCACTAATAATAAGCCTTATCATAATGGCGAAGGTTGGTTCAAATCTCGCAGGCGATTATCTTTTGTATGATGATCATAATTAATTGTCAAATATCTATTATATATGCATGTTAAATCAGCTGCTTAGTTAAAGACGTAAATACGTGTCTTATCGGACCATGTGAATCGTCTTTCAACAACCACAGCAAAGTTTAATATTATTTGTCGCACGAGATATATTGAAGTTGGTCGTGGGAATTATTAAAGTGGCGTATTGTTGAGTTCCAGTCGTGCTCAGTAGGTTCGGATGAGTGATATCACAGCTTTATTGAAAATTAAACGTATTATTAGAGCTATTTTAAACTTACTAGTGGACGCCTACTGGTCGAAATTCGACCATAATTCATTTTGACAATCAATAAGACCAAATAAAATAATAATTATTTCAGTAGTTTCATAAATATACTAAAGATACATTATTTATCAATTAATTATTAATGTATATTATGAATTTACATATTTTATATTACATTATTATAAAATTAACGTACAATTTAACCTGTTAATTTCCAAGTGCATGTAAGGTAAGGAACGTATGAAGGTCACGTTAAAAATATTGAATATAGAATGAAAAAAGGTAATTGGAACGTAACAGTAAAATGAAGGATGGTGAAACGTCATTTTCATTTACATGTGTGTATATGTTGTGTGTGATTCAAACACTAGTGTGTGTAATGTATACTTTAATTAATTTTATGTGTTTCTAATGTATTTTATATTTAAAAAATAGCATTGTGCACTTCTCCTCCATATAAACTTTAACTATACCAAAATTTCATGTTCATCCGTTCGCGCAATTTGCTTTAAAAGAGGTACAAAGTTTTCGCCTCACGTATTAATATTATATATAGATTTACTAATATTTTAGTTTTTAATGACTATTAATGTTAGTTTTTTTTTTTTAATGAAAACTACTTTAGGCCTGTTGAGCGGTATTTTTGGTTGGTGATAAATTTATAATTTCGCGTCATGGTATAATAGCAAGCATGACCGCACCTATTGCGGTTACGCGGCTTGCGTCAGACTAGCGACTCGTAGTATGAGTGCCTTAAGCGCTCGCCTTAGTAGTCCGGTTAAGCTGTTAAGACCTTACTTGGTCAATAGCGTAGTCAGTTCGAAAAAAAAAGACTCGTAGTATACTGACTTGAATATCTAATATTGATATTTTCTATTGAGTTTGTGCAATCAATCATATATGAATTATAAACTGTATAAAAATGTTTATAATTATTGTTCAGAGTGCCAATAGACGTGAAAACCAGACTAACATAATTTCAATTTACTAATCATGAAATTTAAATAATTAATACTATAATTTATTTAAAAATTCAAAACAGAACACATTTTATTGTATTGAGCTTTCGGTAGCCTTATGACGTCTTGATTTTTTTAAATATTATTTTTCACACGTTTACTCTTGTATATGTAATAGTAGCTATAAAATAAGAATAGCTATATCAGCCTGAAATTAGATAAAGATTCATTGATTGAGGTATTACGCTTAAGGTAGTGGTAGTGTTCAAGAAATTGTCTTTTATATTCATTTCTTTGAACGCTCTAATCTTTGGAACTAGCAGTCACATTAAAAATATTTTAGGATTTTACAGTTTCATTGAAGAAGGTGCGTTATTTAATACAAAGTGTAGTTCAGAATGTATATGTATTCAATGAGAATGTAGAGAATATTGGCACGCTACATCGAGGCTCGAGGGCGAGATAAATTAAATGCCTCAGAAACCGCGGAGCAAACTTAGCTGTTGTTGTGCAAGTTTGAAACTATGTTCTTTCTTATACATTATACTAGCATACCCGCAGACGTTATTGAAAAATAAAAAATAAAATAAAATTAGATGGCAACGCTATCTATTGAATGCACCTGAACACATACAAAAAAATCATCAAAATCAGTCCAGCCTTTTAGAAGTTCAGTCAGATACACACTTACAGAAGAATTATATACGTACTAGCGGGCATGGCGGACGTTGTCCTGCTTTGATAATAAAAAAAACCTAAAAGTCAACAGCAGTGCCACCTACCGGGTCCAATTGTGAATTTAAACCATTCTTGGAACAATTTCATCAAAATCAGTCCAGTTGTTTAGGAGGAGTTCAGTGACATACACACGCACAAAAGAAATTCATATATAAAGATATACGAACCCCGGGAAAAACAAAATAAAATCTCCTCGGATCCAACCGCAGCGCTACCTATCCAATTATGAATTCAATCATTCCTGGGACCTACGCAAACACATACAAAAATATGTCATTACAATCGGTCCCGCTGTTTAAAAGGTCAGTCACATACACACGTGTAGAAAAATTATATACGTATAAACGTGTCTAGCATTTGATAAAAAAAATCACTTTGACTTTGAAAAGACTGAAGGTAGTACACTAAGCCAAGGAGCACTGCATTGTTTCACCATAATCTCTCACTGTGGAATTCGAAATCAAGTTGTTTGGAGTTAGACCTCATCTCAATACCCGTGAACAACTAATTACAGAGTCAATAAAGATTGAATGTTACTTGATTAGGAAAAAAATAGAAAAGAATTATCCTTAGAAATATAATTACGCATCGGTGTGAATGCAGTCGCTAGTTCAGAAGCCCGACACGGTCGTTGAATTTTTATGTCACGTCGTCCACTCGTTATGTATAGTGTCGAATATTTTACCATTTTAGGTGTACGGAATAGGAAATCGTATGTTTTACATATATCACGGGTTAACAATAGCCACTTGTGTGATGAATATTTTTGTGACATATTGAGGAATGTGTTATATAAATCACGATATTCTATTGTGTTTAAGAATTTATTCACTTTTTTTTATTGTTATTTCTATAACGAAAGTAGAATTAAGTTTCAGTTCATTTGTTAATGAATTCTTGTTTCTTTAAACGTTAGAGAGAAGTAAAAATCATTAAAGAAATCATATCTATATGTATACTAATATTATAAAGTTGAGGAGTTTGTTTGCTTGAACGCCCTAATCTCAGGAACTACTGGATATGAAAAATTCTTCCAGTGTTAGATAGCTCATTTATTGAGGAAGGTTATATGTATCACCACGTTAAGATCAATAGGAGCGGATCACCAATGAAGAATGTTTCAAAATCGGGGTTAACGTATGTATTTTTTTAAAATATTTTCACCGTCTACGTAAACTAAGTCGTGAGTTAAAGTTAGCATTAGCCCGAAGTAACAAAGTCGCGCGCAGAAGCCGGTAATTTTACCAGGAAGTTTGAAATTAGCACCAGTGATAGAGAAGTTAAGTAGTAATAGGTTAGCATAATATGAGTGTGTCATGAGGAGAGATGAAAAAGATTTAACTGGAAAAGTTTTGAGTATGATGGTGGATGGATATCAATCTATAGATATATATAGGAGTAGTGGAAGACTGAAACATCAAAATCAAAATATCCTTTATTCAATTTAGACCCTCAAAAGGCGCTTATGAACGTCAAAGCTACCACCGGATCGGAAAACAGACCAGTCATCGAGAAGATCCGGCAAGAATCTCGATCACTTTTATCTTTTCATGTTATATATTTTTACAGGAACATAAATATTTACATTCGTTATTAGTGGATGCACAGAGAAGGGCGTAATTTCCAGACGTCGCAACCATTCACAAGGTTCACAAAAGGTATGGATTGTGTGAAAAATGATATGCGTGTGTGTCAGAGTGAAAAAGGAAAACATGTAATTCTTCTGTCCGTATGGCTGAACTTCTGCTAAAGGTTTGGATAGATTTTGCTGAAATTTTATATGTGTATATGTGTGTTCAGATGGATTTAAGTATGGTTTATATCCACAATTGGACCCAGTAATTGGCGCTGCGGTTGCCTTTTAGGATTTTTTTTATTGTCCACATCCGCCGGACCTGCTATGTATTTTATAGATTTTAAATAAATATGTATCCATGTAGTT
Source organism: Antheraea pernyi (assembly GCA_015888305.1). Taxonomy (NCBI): domain Eukaryota; kingdom Metazoa; phylum Arthropoda; class Insecta; order Lepidoptera; family Saturniidae; genus Antheraea; species Antheraea pernyi. The sequence goes on along the minus strand of MU158892.1, from coordinate 782,230 downwards.
TGCGCATTCTTAATTTGATGTTTACAAGAAATTTTATGATTTTGGAAAGTATTTTGGTCACATACGTCATTATAATGCAAATTTAGATATTTACATATCTATATATTGGCCCCATAGAACTTTTGTATTATTAGATGTTTTATGTTTTCGTCCTTTCATTAAATCTTATCCTCTCACAGGGGTGAGTCCACCCCCACCCCGCATTATATACTTAAAGGTCTTAATCGAAATTTATCCCTTCTTACAAATTTTAAGAGGCCAGATGTGTCCCTCGAGATCTGCTAAAGTGATTATTCGCTCCAACGAACTACTTTACTGTGGGGAATGAATGTACAAAAGTTTTTACTAAGTAGATCGACGTATATAAAACTGTACATATATATCTATATCTGCTAAAGTGTATGTTTGTTACACATGCGATAATATGGTAAAAAAAATATATTCAACACTCCATTTTCTATATCAATTTTATGAGTATTTGATAAAATAATAATTGACCTTAATAAACCGTTTATTACTAGTTTTACCTCGCGGTTTCACTCTTTTTTAATATTCTCTCCATCAATTGTACTTTTATATTTACACTTTGATGCTAATTATTCGACTCCTAATGGTCATAGCGTGATGTTAAGAAGTCTATGATCTTCCGCAGTAAATATCAAATCAAATGTATAAAAAATATTTCAAACCTGACTGGTAATACCATAGGCTAGCGCGTACAAACAAACGGATACAATCACTTGAACTACATTTACCGTTGAACAATACAATATTTGTAACGCTTAAAGTATACGAACCTATGTAACAATACGATAGAAAAAATATATAGTTTATCAAATGCGTAATGGGTGTAATTTTTTTATTGTCACTCACGTTTGTAGTGTTGTTTTGCATGGTGGTAGGGATTTTTCTAAGTTCGAATGGCTAGTTACCAACCTCAAATTTAAAATCTGTCGCGAAGCACCTGTTGGTGTGTGACGACAGATGCACTTCAGAGCCAGTCCCCATTAGCTTTGGCGTGTTTAACATCATATACTACATTATCATTTAATATCAGATGAGATTATGGTTACAAGCTAAACCATTAAAGTATAAAAAAAGATAACAGAATTTAACTATTCAACAATCATCATTTTTTTTTTCAAAAGGAGGCAAAAGAACATGTGGGTTACTTGATGTTAAGTGACCACCATCGTCTATAGACACTAGCAACACCAGGGGAGCGCGTTGCCAGCCTGTGTATGGGGGAGGGCTAGAGAAAGGAGAAAGGAAAGGGGGAAAGGAGGTGGGCCTCCGGCGCTCTGACTGACCGAACGAAACGCAACAATGCAAGCACTGTTACTTCACGTCGGTGTTCTGTGAGAGAGTGGTACTACCCCAGGCGAGCCAACCCATTCATGCTGAAACTACTAAGAACTACAGCATGTCTCTACCACCTTCAAAACTTATAAAACTTTGTATACACGTTCTCAGGTTTACAAATAAGTAAATTGGGCAGCTTACATCTAGAAAAAAAAACATTTGTGAGGGATGTAAAAATCCATATTAACGCAAGCAAATCCGCGAGCAAAAGCTAGTCTACTATACATGTAATAAAAATGTAAATGAAACGTGTCTGCACTTTTTAGATTTCTGTGAAAAAATTGTTGCAGGTGTCTTAGAATATGTAATAAAATACATTTCAATCATTTTTAGAAATGTATATCTGCCTATATAGCTGTATGTCTGTTTGTTAGACAATAAAATCTCACCAAGAAAATCATAAGGTAAATCCTCGAGTAAAATGTAGTCTTAGTTTCATTAAAATCCGTTCACTCTATCAAAAGTTATTACAATTTTAATGAGGACTCGACGTAAGTGTGAGAGAAAAGTAGAGAAAAATGGATTTAATATATTGACACGATTTTATCAGTCACTATTTTTTACATTAGGCTCTATGCGAACGGAGTCACGGACACAGTTAGTATATTAGTAGTTTATATATTATAAAGGTCATTTTACCGTTTTCAAAACTCTAACAAGAAAATAAATTATACTTACGAGCAGAATTGAGTACTGAAACTAGTTAAGTTTAAGCGCGAGATTACATTATGGCGAGAAATGAGGTTGTTTGCGACATTGTTTGGAACATTCTGGAATTTTTACTTTAAGCAGCTTATATGGAATGTTAATAAGTTATTACAAAATGTAAACATATAATTGAATTCGGATTTATTTGTTAAAATGTTGAGAGATCAGAGATAATATTTATTTTTTACCAAATAATTTTTTGTATATATAATGCTTATGTAGGGTAAAGGTAAATTGGTTTTGATTGTAATGAAAAAAATATGTAGAAAGTAGCTTTATGACAATCTAAGATTAAGTAGGTACCTAACTTTTGACCAAGGTTAGATTCTGGTGAATTTTTTGAAGTAGATTTTTTGAAGACGTTAATCACGCGAATAATATATGTAATACTTTGGCGCAGTTAAATTATTATGCATACCAGAACATCGTTGATAATATACAGGAATCGAACCCACGATGAAGAGTAGTTAATGCGTTTAACCACTGGACTATAAAGCATATCCACATTGGATCGATGACATAGCATTTTGGTTTAACTGTTCTTACTATAGCTATGATAACAATCTATTTGATAAGATAAAAATGTAAATGCCTTAAATCAATACCCGTTGATACTTAAATCCTTGTAATAAATGCTAGTATATACATTATTTTAATGATATTTCATTCTGCCACAAATCTCTAGACTAGTTTAGCTGACGTTGTGACATCCTTTGTGCTCGGTAAACCTGGAAACTAAGACTCTTGGGCTGACAGGTGACATGGTTTTATTTCTTTAATTGGTGTCGGAGAAGCAATTGCCAGTGTCAAAGTTACCTTTTTTTTCTAAAGATACGAAGAAATATATTTTAGATACAAATAAGCGTTTTTACCTTTCCTCGCTAATGCTTATAACTCTTGCACGTAAAATAATATATAGAAAACAACCAAATCATTTTCGCCTTTGTTTTTAACCAATTTTGTTTATTAATTATTATCAAGATTAAGTGTCGTTAATACAAAATATGTAGATCCTTTTTTCATACAGTCATCGAGTCCTTATTTATATTTATTTGATAGACTAACTGCTATAATATATAATAATTAATTATTACAATAGATACATCAAGCCATTTACTAGTAGGTACTCGCTGATACTCCATTCGTCATATTTCATGTTCTACAGTCTACAATATTTATACAATACTCAATGGAGACAATAATATCCATACATTAACGCATGTATAAAAATTTTACATTCTTTATTATTGAAAAAAAAAGTCGCCCATTGAACGACAATTACTTAATATAAATGCGATAGTAACTTTCTCTGTCGGTTTGCTACCTTTTTAAAGCAGGATTATTGATTGATTATTACAATTTTGCATAAACGTAGCCTAAATAATGAAATAGATATCCTAAATATACGGAAAAATACATAGACGAAGTTACAGGAAAAGCTAATACTGATATGACAGTGCTAAAGGAAATGAAAATCCGTTTATTGAGTGCCCTTACGTGACTATCTGTCATAAACCTGAATGTATAGTTCGAAGGAGTTGTTACAATAAAAAGCGATATAACTCTCCCGAAAGTTACCAACAAGTTCTCCCCTAAACATAAACTAATAGTATACGCAACTAAAGGACGTAAAAACTACAATTTTATTAACAATAGAACCACAGCCATAACGGAAGTAATAAATGTTAGGACTCTATAATATCCCTTTGTTTATATTGGGATTCACGCGGCGTCTCCTGTGTAAAGAATATTAGTTTTTGACCGCAGTTTCGTCCGCTATTATGTAGATTTTACTAGATTTTTCTTGATGACAGGTGACCTATATATTTGTCTATACCCCTGGCAACGTGTACGCAAAATTTCATGATGGGAAGTTGAGTAATTTAGGTGTGAAGGCGTAAAATACAAACAAACGAAGTTCGAAGGTGGTAGAGCTACGCTGAAGCTATTAATGGTTTCAGCATGAATGGGTCGGCTCGACCGGGGTACTACTACCCGACTCACAGAAAAGTAACACTACTTGCATTATTGTGTTTCGTTCGGTCACTGAGAGCGCCGGACGCCCATCTTCCTTCCTCTTAGCTCTTCTCTTATTCGCCTCTCCCTCAAGACAGGTTGGGAATGCACTTGAGACTACCCTGGTATTTCAAGTGTCTATGGATGGTGGTGATCACTTAACATCAGGTGACTCACCGGTCCGTTTGCCTCCTATGATATTAAAAAAAAACTCACGTGCGCATAATACTACATAGAATAATTATTATTTAATTACCCAACAGATTGATTTTGTTTATATACTCGTACTGGCAGACACGGCAGACGTTGTCCCACCCTGGTCATAAAAGACTTGACAAATTATATACCTAAATCTTTCTTATAAATCACTTTGTCTATTGGTGATTCATGAAAATCCGTTCAGTAATTTTTGAGTTCAACGCGAACAGACTGACAGACGTGCAGAGTACTTTCTTTTATAATATGTAGTGATGCCAACCTTCATGAAGATCGGTTGAGTAATTTCGTAATTTATTGTGGACATCATATCATGACACTGGTCTTTTATATATATATATATATATATATTTCGATGTTATTGATGAAACTATCGTGATCTTTTCTATAGACAATGAGTAAGATGTTAAACAAAGAAAATCTGATAAAAATGTATCTGGTAGTTGTTGAGCGAAGCGCGTATAAATGCACATCTCTATAATTTTGGGAAGGTAAGGAGTGTCGAATAACATAAGACTTGAGACACCCAAGGCAACCTCACCTGCACGTGGAGCACCCTGCTGAATAACGAAAAAGGCAATGACGAAAGCGGGGTGGTAGGGTTTTACAACCTGACTGGGTCGCAACCACCATGTATATGGCGAAAAAACCCGTCATAGTATTTCGCTTCTGCGGGTCGCGTTTCGGGATCAGCCTGTGCATATCCAACATTTCGCAGGCCGGCATGACAGCGACGACCGGCGATGGATACTGTGTCACCCGGTGGGCACCATTAGTTTTGGATTGTACTGTGCTTACCATCAGGTAGAGTGCAGTCATTTTCCCGTGCTACAATAAAAAAAAAATTATATAGATAAAACCCTTTAGGTATTCAGCGCTTTTTTAACTAGAAATTACGTCTAGCAATGTGTCACAGTACTTAAGAAGCAGTCATGTGTAGGTCTCACATTTTTCCTTTAAGCTCCGTCGCGCACCGAGCTCCGACTAAGCTGGGGTAAAAATATCCACTACAGAATGCTGGAGTAAAAACTTTTAAATAAAACCCTGCCAACGAATGCTTGTGAAATTTTCCTTGCATTTTATGTTATTTTATAGTCATAGAACTACTGAAATTTATTGTATTACTAGCTGTACCCGCGACTTCGTCCGTCTTATGTAAAAACACCGATTAATAAAGTAATCGGAATGTATTAAGTCCATTTACTTATCTACGTATATCTCGTACTTAACTCAAGCCCGTATTAGAAGTACAATAACTTTTCATAGAGTAGACCGATTTTAATGAAACAAGGATTAAAAGTTACTGGAATATATGTTTTTTTTTCTTGAAGAGGTTTTATCATGAACGCAGTATTTTAGCAGTGGTGCGTGTTCATACAGACAGACAAACAGACGTTTATTTCAAGACTTCCGCAACATTTTTTTTTCAAAAATCTAAAAAGTACAGACTCGTTAGATTTTCATTCTTATTATAGTATAGATTTTCTTACCAGTATAATAGGACCATGTCATGAAAAAGCATGATAAATAAATAAATGAACGTAAAGCTATCAATTCTCTCAATATTTTTGAAAATCTCTCTACTATTTAAATTGGGATTTTTTAATCTGAAATGTTCCCCTTTCCTTACGATTTTTCAAACACTTTCCTTCGTACAAAATGTATCTTGCCAATTATAAAAACAACAAAAAAAGATTTATTAAAATAGGTGCAGCCGTTAGGATGTGCTTACATACTTCCGACAATTTATATTTTCGAGTTATCGCCCAGTGCTCGAATTTTGACCATAGAGAAAAAAAACTTTTTCCTTTTTCTATTGATTTTTTTTATGTCATAGGAGGCAAATGAACAGGTGGGTTACCTGATGTTAAATAATCACCACCGTCCATATAAACTTGCAACACCAGAAGAGTCGCAAGTGTGTTGTCACCCTGTGTTCGGTGCAGGAGGAGGGGAGATGGGTTATCGTGCACTCTCACTGACTGAACGAACGGTTTTCTGCGAGAGGGTGGTACTACCCCGGGCGAGCCGACCCATTCATGCTGAAACCAGTAATAGCTTCAGCGTGGCTCTACCACCTGTGAGCTTCAGCTCGGCTTTAAAAGTGAAGCTCTTCAATAGCTACAAAACAAAAAAAAGAATGAAGAAAAACTGCGCTGACAAATATAGTCAAGAGATGTTCTTAACCGTTTCCTCACTGCCTATTTAGATAAATGTTTATATAGATGTTGATTGGTCTATGAACGGTAGTGATTAGGGAGATTTATTTGACAAATGTACTAAATATTTACAAAATGTTTGAGTCATTATTAATCACTTTTCATCGCAACCAATTAATTTGAGTTTACATAAATGCCTTCTGTAGGTATAAGCAGGGTGTATGTATAACTGATTTTCGTTTCAACAATGTTATTCAACGTTTACATCCTAAATAAATAGCTGTTAATATATAACAAATAGGCTATAACATAATTCAATACACTCCAATTCATGGTTGTCATAAGATCTGATAAGACCGTTCACGAATTCTCGAGCGGTGTCTGTAGCCCCGGGCGGATTATTGCTGACTTTAACGTTTCAGGTAGGCAGGAAAAGGTCGTTTCACATCTATTGCAACCGTAAACGAAAATAAATTATACAAATATTATGTTTATAAATTACATATTTATACACTAGCTGACCCGTGCCCACTTCGCTGGGCGGTAAACATTTATAAAAAACTTATTTTTGTGACTTAAATATAAAAGTTAGAAATATGCTGTCTGTGACTTTTTTGTAGGCATTTATAAGGTGTACAGATTTTCTCTAGAACTTAATCATATATGTCTCATCGTTAAGGCAGCGTTCGTAAGAAACTTTTTCGTTCGACCGTTTTTTCTCCGTCTATGTACATCCGATTACCACAAAAAAGACTTTTAATATTTCAGGTAAATATGTATATAGCTTATGACACTCACAAATAACGTGGCTATCTATTGGTAAAAGAATTTTCAAAATCGGTTTAATAGATTCATATATTACCCCCTATAACATCACAAACTCAAAAATCCACAAACTCACAAACTTCACCTCTTTATAATATTACTATAGACTATAGATTATAATATTAGTATATATGATACAATAAGAACGTAAATCAAATGCATCTGCACTTTTTAGATTTTTGTGAAAATAACTGTAGCGGGTGTCTTAATTGATTCTTCTGTCTGTATGTCTGTCTGTTTATTTGAACATGCATCACTGCTAAAGTACTGAGTTCACGACAACCTTGGAAGAGAGTCATAAAGCACATCCTCAAGTAAAATTTGGTTTCGTTTCATTCAAATCGGCTTCCTCTATCAAAAGTTATTGTAAATTTAATAACGACGCGACTTAAGTACGAGAGAAAAATAGATACGTAAATGGACTTAATACATAATACAATTAGATGATTTTATTAGTAACTTTTTTTTTACATTAGGTTCCACGCGCACGGAATCGCGGGCACATCTAGTCAATAATAAGTAGAAATAGATAAGAAATAAACTATTTACAATGGATTTTCGTAAATGGCTTCGTTAATCAAATATCTAAAGACATGTAATTATTTGACTTTATTTCATTAGATATACAAAAATTATTTTTGCTAGCTGTACCTTTTTTTTTTAACGTGGGGAAATCCTTTATGGATACGCCACCCTCCCGGGGCAGAGGGTGGGCTATGTCCGAGTCGCACGGACTAAAACCCCACGGTGTACCGACAGACCGTTTTGTGGGGGCGGCAAGGGATCGTTCATCAACCTTGTAGAGCCGCCCCCACTGTCCGCCCGGCGGAAGGGCTCCTACCTATAGAGGGACAGACCGGGTACACACCGGTATGCCCCCCCTCGTCCGCCGGACCTGTGCAATGAGGAGATGGGCCCCCGGCCCGTCCCCTCAGGTCCGGCTATGGTGGCGAGAGGAGTTGGGCAAAGCGCCGCCTCCGTACCTAGGCCACATATTGTTGTGGTTCAGTGTTTCTAATACTTTAAAAAAAACTGTTATTCAAATGTAACGTTTCATATTAATTATTACAATAGTTCAATATAGATATTTATATTGGAGATAAAACTAAATTTTGATATGTTGGTTTAATAAACGCACATGTATGAATATGAACTGTTTGATTTGTAATAAATTACGCTTTGAAAGCAAATTGTTGTGTGTAGAGTTACTTCTCGAATAATTCGGAATAAATTTGAAATAATATCGGGAAACTGCACATTAATTTTGAATACAAACCAGTGAAACATATTTCGGTTACATTTGTAACATGGAGTGATACATATTCAACGTAACAACAATGCGTCCGCCGCTTGTACTTCCGATAGACATTGCAGACCTGGATTTCAGTTGACAAATGATTAATGTTATGGTAATTAATTAGCAACATGTTGCATAAACACATGTATGACGCTAAATATAACATTTCCCGAAGTATTATTCTGGTGTTATGACATTATAATATTTACTTATTTTTTAATGATGAGGTCATCCACTCTGTGTTAAAATCTGACGCGTAATAACCGAAGTATAGTCCGCGTCAAACTTTTTGGCCGCTCTGAATATAGCTTTAAGTTCGACCTTGCACATAGTACAGTCGATAAACTAATACTAGACAAATTCAAAATATTATTATACGAGTTTTATATGAACATTTATTAATCTTTAACTTATCTCTATATTATACGTAGAATATATTACAATTTTAATTAAATATGATTCACATACTCTTACGTAATACTTAAAATGATATATTATATGTAATTGACATTAATAAAACTATTCTGAATGCATGTGTACTGCAAATAGTCTTCAAATTGGCACACGTGTCAATGCTGTTGGAATAGGGATGAGGAACCAGCGATTCTACTCCAAAGCAGTCAAAATATTAGACTTTTTTATATCATAGGAGGCAAACGAACAGATGGGTCACCTGATGTTAAGTGATCACCGCCGTCTATAGACACTAGCAACACCAGGTCGCAAGTGCGTTGCCAGGGAGTGTTGTGGGGGGAGTGGGGAGAAGGGAGGTTGGCCTCCGGCGCTCTCACTGATCGAACGAAACGCAACTATGGAAGCACTTCATTTGGGTGTTTCTGTGGGTCGTGTGGTCGTACCCCGGGCGGGCCGACCCATTCATGCTGAAACCATTAATAGCTTCAGCGTGGCTCTACCACCTACAAGCGGACTATACGTTATTATTCAATGCTAATTTTTCTTTTGTCCTTATCTCCCTTACCACAAGCGCAAATAACTTCTGTAGAGTTGCATTCCGCGTTACATATAAGTACGAATATAGAGTGTTCTTTATCTTAATTTTAAATATCGCACGGTAATGTTATAAGTAATGTAGTAAGGTATGAATCGGACACTGTTTCGGGTGGGCTCTTCGAAACGTAATCCTTTTGGTGGCAAGATTTATTTGAAGTTAGATGCGACTTACCTTTAAGAATTTTCGGTGATGTAGTCAAATCGAGCCCTGTAGTAGATTCTCATTTATTTTGATAAAGGCGTTACCAATTTATTCGCTTTTCAATGATGTCATTATCAACAGAGACAAAATTTACGTACAGATATACTTTACTTATTTTTGTACTAGTCGATAGATATGTTTTTTTTTAAGGGAAAACGTCTATTCACTCGTTATGTACGGTGACAAAATGTTTGGCTTGTATTACAAAATACCGTTAGATTTCAATCCCTAATAACTATGAGGATAATAATGCGATAACAATGGGTCAGGTCAAAATAGATCATATTTTTACGTATTTGTTTTGCCTATGACGTCACTTGGTAGTATAAGCGCCTGCGCATGATTGTTATTATTACTATTTTTTTATATTAGGTCTTTACCTATGAAATTGCCGTTTTGCATGAAATAATTTAAACGAATTTTTTTCATATATTTTTTATTTGTATTAATCAAAGTAATCCCATCATAGTAATCCCATCCCATAACCCATGCAATCAATGCGTCTTTGCCAACGCAGTGGCAGTTTACTGATGTCCTTCTTAAAGAAATCAGCTGGACGGGAGGCACCAAATTCTTCAAAGGCATTTTGTACTGCCTCTAGGGTATTGAATTTTTTTCCCGCCAAGGAGTTATCCAAATTCTGGAAAAAGTAGTAGTATGTAGGCGCAAGGTCTGGTGAGTAGGGCGGATAACGGAGAACTTCCAACCCCAGTTCTTGCAACTTGGAGACCGTCTGCTGTGCAGTATGAGGTCGCGCGTTGTCGTGCAGGAGCAGCGGAGACGAGCGATTGACCAATGCTGGTTGGAGATGTGCCAGCTTCTCCATCATTGTGTTCAGTTCTTCACAGTACACATCTGCAGTAATGCTCACCCCGTTTGGTAAGAAGCTGTGATGAATCACACCGGCGCTAGACCACCAAACAGTGACCATCACTTTTCTAGGGGTAAGTTTTCGTTTAGGGCATTGTTTAGGTGCTGAACCAGGATCCAACCAACTTGCTGAGCGCTTGCGGTTATCAAACAGAATCCATTTTTCATCGCAAGTAACAATGCGGTTCAAAATTCCTTCATTTGTGTGTCTGTTCAGCAGTGCAAGGCACGTCTCGACGCGTACTTGGCGCTGGCGATCATTGAGTTCGTGGGGCACCCATTTGTAAAGCTTTTTACCTTGCCAATTTGAAGCAAATGGACCAATATTGTTTTGACGCTAACGTCGAAAGCTGCTGCTAATTCAGCCGTAGATTGTGTATCATCAGCTTCCACAATCGCATTTAATTCGTCATTGTCGACCAAAGTCTTCGGACGACCGCAAGGTTCATTTTTCAGGTAGAAATTACCAGAACGGAAGCGAGCAAACCAATAACAGGTGGTGCGTTGGTTTGTAGTGTTAGTTCCGTAGACATCGTTGATGTCGCATGCCGCTTGTGCCGCGTTGCTGCCACGACGGTCATATTACATCATTACTCGAATTTTTAACGTATCCATGATGACAAAAAAGATTAAAATGCGATGAAAATGTAACACTAACCAATAAACAAATGACTACTTTTGGAAAAAGAATTCCATGTTTTTAAAATAAAATTAATTTGAAATTAGAATTCTTAGCCAAACAAAAATTATTTTGATTTGAAATGGCCAGTACTGCAAAACGGCAATTTCATAGGTAAATACCTATTATCATAGGAGGCAAACGAACACGTGGGTCACCTGATGTTAAGTGATCCCCATCCCCCATAGATACTTGCAACACCAAGGGAGTCCCAAGTGCGTTGCCAGTCTTTGTTCGGGGGGACGAAAAGGGGTTGGGGAGGGGAGAGGGAAAGGGAGGTGCGCCTCCGGCGTTCTCTCTGACTGAACGAAACTGTTACTTCACGTCGGTTTTGCTGTGAAGTGATGACACTTGTTTATGCTTCAATAAAAAAAAATTGATGTGTTGTATGTATATTCAACAGGCTTCAATATATAATTAAATGCACGCATATATAAAGTAAAAGCTATCGCAACTGTGAACAAAAGCTAATGCCAATATAACCACGAAATTAGATTCCCAAAACATGTTTACATTAGCGTGTTGACTCAAAGGTTTACCTATTACAGAATATTTAAGGCCCATCAATAGTTAGATCAAGCGATTTCGACGTTTAACATCCTATGAATAATCGATGAGCTCTAATGATGTTATGAGCGTCAATAATGCGTTTGGACTAGATATATGCTGCTATGAAAGTTTAATCACCAAAATTTATAGTTATGTAGTATTTAATGGGCCTATGTTTTCATTTACAATCTTATTTAATCTCATTTTAGACTATTAAAATGCAGTAAACAAAAAAAATTGTGTAATTCATTCGCGGTGGAAGTGAAACTTTAAAAAAGAAAGCGAGAAGAGTGTAGTTCTCAGTGTTCTCCAAAACTCGAAGGCAAGCGAGACACTGCTCCCACTTTACCCGTCACGGTGTTTAACCCCTCCATTTTTCTTTACACAAAAAGGTTGCCCATCAGAATTTCAAAGCCCTCTCATAAGAAGTTTCAATTTCAAAAATATTTAACACTGCCGGCTCTTCTTTATTCATACAATATGTAACGCACAGTAATTTTTTTTTTATATGATAGGAGGCAAACGGACAGGTGGGTCACCTGATGTTAAGTGATCACCACCGTCCATAGAGATTTGCAATACCAGGGGAGTCGCAAGTGCGTTGCCAGAAAGTGGATCTCCGACGCTCTTACTGACCGAACGAAACGCAACAATGCAAGCACTGTTACTTCACGTCGGCTTTCTGTGAGAGGGTGGTACTACCCCGGTCGAGCCGACCTATTCATGCTGATACCATTAATAGCCTCAGCGTAGTTCTACCACCTACTTAAAAAAAATATTTTAATTTACAAGCTTTTTTGTGCTGTCAAATTTTTTATGTTAGTATTTATGGTGGTAGAGCCACGCTGAAACTATTACTGGTTTTAGCATGAATGGGTCGGCTCGACCGGGGTCGTACCACCCTCTCATAGAAAACCGACGTGAAGTAACAGTGCTTGCATTGTTGCGTTTCGTTCGGTTAGTGAAAGCGCCGGAGGCCCACCTCCCCTCCCCTCTCCTCTCCCTCCCCTAACCCTTCCCCCCAAAGGGTGGCAACACACTTGCGACACCTCTGGTGTTATTAGAGTCCATGGACGGTGGTGATCACTTAACATCAGGTGACCCACCTGTTCGTTTGCCACCAATGACATAAAAAAAAAAACAATTTTGAATCGATAATAGCAGAGCTTAGCTTGATTGGAACCTACGTGAATTGAGGTTAGTTTGAATCCTTGCGAATGAGTCAGAGCTCTCGGGAAACATTATGATGAAACGATAGCATGCTGGTAGGGCTATTTCTAAGCCCACCTAGCTATACTACCCATAAGTTAAAAATACCCACAGGCTAATAAAATAAAAATCAAAAATACTTCATTCAATTTAGACCCTGAGAAGGCCCTTATGGACGTCAAAACTAGAAACAAAAAACATAGACATCGTGAAGTATCACTTAACCTGCAAAAAACTCAACCTAGTTTATTTTTTTATCGTTCATATTTTTATAAACGTACATAGTTACAAACATTTGTTTTATAGAAAAGGGCGTCATTTTCAAACGTCACTAATGCTCACATATTGATAACCTGTCAGCAAGCAACTATACATCTGTTCCGGCAGCAGTTTTCCTTGACAGCCATGCCTTCTAGATTTACTGCGTTGACCATCTCCGAACCATGCTATTATTTTACATCAGATGAGTTTATGGTCAAATGCTAAAACGTATATAGTATTTTGAAAAATTAAAGCTAAATTTCTCTGCGTTCTAAACAAAGACTTCACCCAGTAGCGGAAGATTGTATGCGAAACGCAATATATCTTCTATTATTTGACGAAGTACTCTTAAAGGAAGGAGCGTCCTTAAAGACATAGCGTATCTGACGCTGTGATATACGAGTATATAGTTTCGTATTATTAAACTACATGGGTTTCCTGAGCTCTTAGAATATTTCTAAAGAGTGCAGGATGTTTCAACATTAAAATTGCTTGTATAGACCGAGCCTCGCAATGGCGGGCATCTGACCTATATTATTTTGGTGTTAATTAATCCAGCATTATGGCTTTTGATAAAATAAATTTTATATCAAGGAAGTAATCACTTGTTACTTTTCACTTTTAGATCAATCGAGTCTTTTGTATGTATTTTTTTATTATAAACGAAACATTTGCGTCGCGATTGTTTCAGCAGTAATGACATGAAGATTTAATTTATTGAATTTACCATGAATTAATTCATAATAACAGATTCACATGATTTATCTGTAGAATTTTCCCATCGGTAATATAGGTTCAACCGAAGAACGCGGTTTTAATTCTTTCTTTTTATCGTTTTAGTAAAAAAACACTTTTTGTTGCAGTGACACGTAGTTATGGTAAATCAATTCCGTGCGGAAGAGCAAAGTAAGATCCACTATAATATTGATTTCAGTAATCATGCTATTTACAGCAGGTGGTTTCTTGGTATCTACCTTTTTTTTAACTCTAAACGGCAGCAAACTGGCACATGGCTCATCTGATGGTAAATGGTTACCGTCGCCTATGGACACCATACCACCATACATCATACAATAGAATTAATTATGTATATATGCGCGCGCGACCGTGCTGCCATCTGATTTCAATGTAAGTAAGTAAAACCAATATATTGCCAGAATAGTTTTCATAGGTGTCATAGGTATATATATATGGTTATATATAGTTAGGTGTATATAGTTGCGCAAATTTATGCTTAGATCGAGTTAATACTTTTTACACAACCACTAAAAGATTATTTAACCTACATATTATACAAAATATTTAGCAAATAAAATAAACAGAAACCCTGATCAGTTAAAGTACAGAATTGCTCACGTCACGTTACCTCGCATAAAGCAAATACTTTATTACTGAACTCTAGTATGTAGGAAGTAACATAAGGTATGATTGTATGGAATTAAAATCACTGGAACCGCCAGATAAGACAAAGGTTGAAACAAATATTAGTTAACTAGGGATTATTTTATTCTGTTATAAATTGGACATAGATAATTCAAATATAAAATTAATTATTTAGCATTATTGTAGTGTTAATTATACGCCCAAAAGTAATACTGAAATTTGATTTTAATGGGACCTGTAGTGTTTGATAAAAAATATTTTTTTTGGGTTGGATTTTCCGTTAACAGAGGTAAATTAACATCAAGAAAATAATTACAGGTGTTAAATATAAATGATAAAATTAGAATGAAAAAAAAATCACTAAAAAAGGTGTAATTGTTATGAGACAGGAAAACCATATTCACAAGATTCCAGTCGCGGGCACCAATTAGTATATATACAAATAAATCTCCGAATACCGACTGCATACGCACCATTTTTTTATTATTTTGTTTGAGGACATGGTTTGCATGAAAGAACTTCTTTTAAAAACTATATGGAAAAGTGAAGAATTTTGGTTAAAAATCTACATGTAAAAAAGTGACTGAGATTTTTAAAAATATTGTCAGAATTGACATACCTACTGATGTTCAGTTGTTCAGATGTGATTCTATTACATGTTTGTACTGTAAACAGAAGATTTGGACTCATTTCCTTCGTTAATATACCCGAGTGCAGCCAGGACGAGCAGCTAGATTAATCAAATAAAAGTTGAGATCGATATTTTTTTCTGAACGTGATTGGTAAATTTGTTTCTGACACGGGTCTTAAATTAAGTCTCAATTGGTTTGCGTAGTCATAAAAGTAGTAAAGAATCTTCTGTGTTGTAGTTTCTATCAATATATTTATGTGATTTGTAAATTTAGGTAACACGTTACTTTTTGCAGGTCGTTTTTGATTTTTAGATGATACGAAATAAACGACGGCGTGTTATTTTGCGATTTGGAATTCTTATCGAAAACGTGAACTCGTCTTTTGACGACACTGTGCTATTATATATCTTGCTTGTTACTTGCACTTCAATGGCAAATTTTTGAAATAGATCACAAAATTTATATTATTAATTTTGTCTTAAAAAGATAACTTTTTATAACGAATATGTAAGAAAGTAGCTGGTGTTCGCGACTTCATCTGGGTCGTTCATTATCAAAAAGCATAATCATCACACCGCTTGCCCACTTTTTCACGGCAAGATAACAAATATCGCTTACGCGCGTAGTGTTTATAAAAATTGTAGTTTATTATGTAGCGACATAATTATGTATATTGTGGAATTGCATTATTATGTATCGGCGAGCAGTCCAGTCTCGGCCGGCACACATGTAACACGCGTCTCTTCATTAAATACTAAAAAGGGATCTTTGTTTCATTACACCTACAGACATTGATCAGAGGCTGAACCTCTAAAATTATAACTTTCACTGCTTTTTAACAAATAAACCTAGTAAATAAAGAAAATAAAAGTCTTTGTAATCGTATAATGTGTGGTGATAAAGAATTTGTCATGTTGCAATGATTCGAATATATATCGGAAATATAACTAGAGCTTTTGATGTGAAAAATCTAAAAGATGACTAACTATATAATATTTTATTCAATGTTTTACGCATAACATACAAACTATAAAGTTCAAGCCATAACAAGAAGTGACGTACTACTTTGATCTGCTATTCACAAAATTAATAAGTGCGCTCACATATCACATCCAGTCATTCATACGTCATGGGTGTTAGAATCAGTAATATTTTTTTCTTATAGCATTCGCTTTGATCTCCAGAGATCGTTTATGTTCCAGTTATGACGGTCTAGGGAGCGGGGGTTCAACTCCCGTTATGATGCATCAAAATATATAGCTACTTCTCGATATATACCAATGTAAAATTTATAAGCACTTTCTTGATGTACTTTTTAAGACTGATATGTTGTAATAAAAGTTGGGTAATAATAAAAAAAAGGCGAGACAGTCTTAATTACTGCCGACAGACGTAAACACTCAAAACAATGAATTAACTGTGTTTTCTTTTGAATTTTTATATTAACTAGTGGGCGCCCAGTGGTCGATATTTGACCATAGTTCATTGAATTTTTAAAGTTTGAATTTTATTAGGGTTCTTTTATCAATGGCATCGACTTCAAATATATAATTAGGTACTTCAAATATCAATATTTTTTATTTAATTCGGTTAATTTAATAATTAAGTTATTTTTCGCTTTTTAATGCCTTATTAGTTTTTCACATCGAAGACGGTTTTTTTTTTTTTAAAAAAAAATATTTCACGAAAATACGTAGAGATGAAGTGGGTGAAGATCAAATAAACGATATTTACCCCCTTAGGGGTTGAATATTTTCTTCAAATTTATATGGGATCACTACTGAATGTAACTAATTCAAATAAATAAAGAATCATTAAAATCGGTTCATAACTTGCGGAGATATCGATTATCATACATAAAAAAAATACATACAACCCAACGTAGTAACCTCCTCCTTTTTCGAAGTCGGTTAAAAATACATACAGTCGAGCATAGCAACCTCCTTCGCAACCTTTTTTGAAGTTCGTTATTGACGAATGTCAAAATGTCTTTTTTATTTACATGTGTGTATATGTTGTGTAAAAATGAAGCAATAGTGTGAATAATGCATATTTTTATTAATCTAATGTACTTCTAATGCATTTTATATACAATAAATAGCTGTCTGCACTTCTCCTCCATATATAAACTTTAACTATGCCAAGTTTCACGTTCATCCGTTCGCGCAATTCCATTAAAAAGGGATACAAAGTTTAGGCTTCACGTATTAATATATATGATGATATTGTTAATGACAATATATAATATATGTATGTTTGATGAACTGCAAAATATCAATGTTAAATATGCACAGGCCCCTATACTACGCGTCGCTAGTCTGACGCAAGCCGCGCAAATGATTTTTTTTTTTATGTCATAGGTGCGTCACCTGATGTTAAGTGATCACCACCGTCCATGGACACTAATAATACCAGAGGAGTTGCAAGTGCGTTGCCACCCTTTGGGGGAAGGGTTAGGGGAGGAAGAGGTGAGAGGAAATGCAAGCACTGTCACTTCATGTCGGTTTTCTGCACTACCCCGGGCGAGCCGACCCATTCATGCTGAAACCAGTAATAGTTTCAGCGTGGCTCTACCACCATTAAATGCTTACATAGCAAGTCATGACGTGAAATTTTAAATTTATCTCCTTCCAAGAACACCGCTCAACATGCCTCAAGAAATTTTACTTCAAAAAGTAGTTGTTTCCTTCTAAGCGAACAATGTAAAGTGCTTAGAAAATCTATTATTAAGCAATGGTGGCTTAATAGGTAGAGATCTTAACCTTCGAAATTCAAAAGTTTGCGTGAAATAAAATATGGAATAAAACTACATAATGAGTGTTATATACTTTCTATAAATATTCTTACTTACTACCAAGCACCTATAGGTGTATCCCAGTAGCCGTACTTGTTAGATTAAGGGCGGAAATGAAAACACCAATGAGATTATAAAAAATATTTTTCGAACACGTCCGATGGAATGTAAAAACAGTATTGACACATAGGTTATTATTGGAGACCCAATTGCTTATTATTTATTCACAAGGTAAGTTATAAGCGAGTATTATGCGAGACCTATTTCACAAATAAATCCATCGTTTACTTTATAATGTTACGGACCGCAGTTCACTTTAGTTTATTTTTTTACATTTTAAATTGGTGTCAACACAAATACATTATAAAGAACGTCTATACGGGGCATGGTACTGCGTTAACATAACTATTCACAATTCGAGCTTTCTATATAATGCTCACTTTTCATAGGGCGAATGTCTAGCCGTTATTTAAATAATTGTTGATCTCTTCAGGGTCCTACACGCTCCAATAAAGAAGCTATAAAATTCAATAACTAGTTTTTCGTAAACTGACTGGTACTTCCAGAAATTATTGCATTAAAACAAGTTTTTGACTTTTATATGTGACAGACTACTTATGCTGTATGCATCTGAATGCTGGGCTACGTAGGATACGTAAAATCGAAAACAACATTTGGCAGAGATGACAAAGGTTAAGGTGGATGTGTAGTGTAACTAGAATGGATAAGATTGAGCATATCAGAGGAAGTATGAAAATATCACCCTTGATAGGAAAGTTGAGGAGTAATAGGTTAGCATGGTATGGAAATGTCATGAGCAGAGATCAAAACCATGTAACTAGAAAAGTTTTGAGTACGCAGGTGGACGGATATAAGAGTAGAGGAAAACCGAAAAAGGTATGAATGGATTGTGTGAAAAATAATATTATATGTGTATAAGATGTGTAAATACTGTGATGACTGAGTGGAAAAGAAAAAACCATGTTGTGCCGATACTACTTAGATGGGGTACCGGTAAGAAGAAGAAGATGTGATATTGGTATAGGTAGGCATATACCTATGGTGTAAGAAACTAATAAGGAACTAAAATACATACAATACATAGATTAATTGCTAAGAAATAAATTGTATGTTAGGGAAAGCTTGAAATAAATGCTTACAGAGCCGAAATATTTCGTTGTATATTTACGTTGGAAACCAAAATTTTATCGCTTACTAAAATGATTTTATGCCAACAAACAAACAGTAAACTGAATTTATGTCGGCCGATCTTACCGAAAGCACGAGCTTAGAGGCTCTCCTAAATGAACCGTAATAAATAAACATGAACATACTTGACCAAAATGTCAAGATAGTCCAGGAGCTTGAGATCTTTGAATTTACATGAGTGTTCACAAATTTCATTTATTATATCGTTATCAGTCCTGTATTTTAGAGATTTTTGTTTCGATATTCATTTTTCATAATGTAATTCTTAATTAATCATGCTCTTTGAGTATCAATAGTAAAAATATCATAACAATACCTTCCTTTTTACATGACTGAGAAAAAGGTAATTTCGTACGAGTGTATGTACGTATCTAAATAATAATAACACCTTTTTTGCAACTTATGAGAATCATTAGAGTCATGTTAATCTTAGAAATTATATAATATTTAAATATGAGGACTATACATTAAAAAAAGAACAAATAATAATCATTGAACTGAAATACTTACTAATTAATATATCCAAAAAAAGTATCAGTATTTTTGTAGTAGGAATTTAGTTTTTCTTTTTTTATTATTAGCTAAAGACCGAGGATTCACTAGCGTTTATTCTTTTTTGCCTTCAGCGCCCGATAACTCACAGTTCTCTAAAAGGCTTGCCACCCATATTATTACTTCGTTTTTACTTAACGTATCTTTTAGCTACACTTTGTATGCTAAATTTTCCGCTTTTTATGGCCATGGCGTACTGTATAATGAAAAAAAATCTTTTCAACCATGAATGGTAGTTTCATACCTAAGTGTGTTCAAAGAAAAATAGAACAAAAACGCTATCTCTCTGAATTTATAAAATGAGTATCCATCCTACTTGTTGTAGAAAGAAGTAGTTAAATTCGAAGATTGATAAAATAGAAGAATATCGTGTTTCTCCCTATCGAGTATTGACTACACAGCTCAACTACTCATCTTCCACGAGATCTCGGAGATCTCGGCGTACGAAGAGACCGCCCGAAATCCTCTACTAGGTGCCGTTACGGCAATCCATAGGTTTCCAGCCATCGCGGCTATATTACAACGGCTCGCGCGCGCAGCTGTTCAAAAATAAATAACTCATATAAGATAGAGTAAATCGCGTATTTACGTCTATCTTCCCCTAAAACAACCGTTAAATAATAATAATTTTTGTTATGTCTATTTTTAGATTTCGGCGCCCTTGCCGTTAAGTAAATTTAAATTCGATCTTATTAAATGCGTGTTGCGCCCGCGCTTTTGTAATCGATCCTTTTTAAATCCCGCACACATCGCGGTTCTCAGTGATATCTCGAGCCTAGGTCGTCCCCGCGCGGAGCCCTCGTGATATTATTATCGCGATACAGTGACTCACCTACATCACTTGAACACACATATGAGATCATCTCTCTCACACACGTGCACATATATACACATGCTGGGAGGGTTTTGTTTTTTTTTCCTTCATCGAACTGAATCAAATAGTTTTAAGTTCGTTTCAATCCGATATACACGTATTCATTTGTGAATCATGCAATTTCGATTGTTACCCAAAACCCAAATCGGTTGCGTGCCTTAAGTGCCAACCGTAGTAGTCCGGTGAAGCTGTGAAGACCCTGCCGGGTCAATAGCGTAGTCAGTTCGAGAAAAAAAAAAGAAGAATATCGTATTAAATTATACTTAATTGTTTTTTTAATACTTTATCCGTGTTATTACAAAAAAAGTTAAATACGTATTAAATACTTGGTTTCAAAAAGTTTCCCAATAAATGCACCGCACTCGTCTGAGGAAAGTTAGCGTTATCCTTTTTCACAAGTCTAACCTAATGTACCTATGTAACCAAAGCGAGACAAAAGAGTAAGATGGCGAACATTCAGCGACCGCGGTGCATTTAATATGAGACCTGTATAAAGCCAGGGTTCAATACGCAGTTAACTTTTTTGGAATAACACCGTATAGGTTTTAAATGTACGGTCACAATTGCACCTGATGTTAAATGACCATGTGGTCTAAGACAGTAGACACATTAAACCTAGATAAACTGACTTTCAAGTACAGCTGCCAGAACACACCTATAGGTGTTTGATGAACTATTTCATCTTGTAGGTGGTAGCAGCCAGGCGAGCATACAAAAAACTCCACCACTGTTGTTTTTTCTCCTATACATAAATATACATTTTTTATAGTAAAAAGGATACATTTGAAATGATTCAAAAACCTTACAAAATTCGAAATAGTAATACAAATATTTTACAATATAAAATAAATACGCTTACTGTAATAATAACACGAAAATACATATGTGATCCCGTAACTAACGACATGGCTGTCTCTTACACCGTTTCGTGTATCAATAAAATATGATAAGTAAATTTATACGAGAAAATTGTCTGTCATCAGAATCCGTCGTAAAAATGAGTGTCACGGGGCAAAAAACTCCAAACTGTGCAATATTTGGCGTTTTGGAATACGTCCAAACCGTGACGGGGCGGGTGACCGCTCGGCAGAAATCAATTTCATGTAATTCCTTACAGAGAGACGTGACCACGGATGTGGTGTTTCGAAATCTGTAATTTATTCGTTTAGGAATAAAGTAAATTTTTGCTTAAACAGTAATCTGTAGGCGTGATGACTTTACCTTATTGCAAATATCCTAACGAGAACTTATAGTCTTATACTACTTGGAATAATACTAATCCTAACTATTATAAATGCATTTGTTAGTTTGTTTGTTACGCCTTAACTGCTCAACCAATCATCGTGGTACTTTTCACATGGGAAAGGTTACATCTATAGTAACCCGAATAAAATCGCGAGTAAAAGCTAGTAATAATTAATTAATTAAGATAAATTTTCGAATATGTATATATATATATATATAGAGGAACTCCTATTAAATTGTTAGTGTGGTGGTTTTCGAATTGCGTGAAGATACGATGGTGACTTTTAGCTTGTTTTAATTTATTAAATGTGAGTTTGGGTTTTCTATATTCTAGGTTCATGTATCCTGGAATATATGTAATTAAAGAAGCACCATCGACACATACTAAGAAGCAGTACAATGAGGCACGAGCTGTTCAACCTCTGTCCTTAAGAGTAAGCCTTCTATGGCTGTTACGAGAGCTGTAATACTTTTGAGATTGACTGTACACAGGAAAAGGCTAATTACCATTTAATAATAGGTGGACTGCATACACGTTTTCTATTTCAATCTATAAAAGTTAAAGTTACTAGGTCATACATATTCAAAACAATATACGCACCAGTAAATAGGGAATAATTAAGTATATGAATCGTTACATTTAAAAATAAGCTAAATTCAATTGTATCGTTCATATTATATCATATCATAGTATGTAGTATATCATAGTATTCTTCATTTTTTTAAGATTTCCTGTTTTTATACACTGAGAATGAAGTGCAAATTCGTTTATAAGATATTTTATGATCCTCATGTTTTACACGTACAAAAATTAGAGATCTTAAAAAATGATGCAAATTATTAGGAACTGCTAACATTTTGAAATTAGCTAAGTTATATATAGTATAACTACCGGGCCCGGCGGACGTTGTCCTACCTTGATAATAAAACAAATCCATAAACTTCAAACGCAGCAACATCAACCGCGTCCAATTGTGAATCTAAACCATTCTTGATCATATCATCATGACTGGACTCAAACAAAAAATTCAATAAAATCTGTTCAACCGTTTGGGAGGAGGTCAATCAGATACACACGGACAGAAAAATTATATATATAAAGAATATAATGTATCTGAATAGATCTTAAAATATTAAGTTTTCTAATAACTGTCGCTAGACTCGCATCTATCGATGATTAAAGTCACGTACTATATTTGTAATTAGATGAAGGCACAGCTTAGGATACAAACTCTAGTCTGTATCAATTAACACTTTATGGATACATCAATGTTTTATTTCTGTTTTTATAAAATTTGATAAAAACACACATTTCATTATTTTCCTGAACATTTTTATATCGATATTATCTTCCGCAGCGAACACAAGTCTCTATTGCTTTTGATCTCGTCGCGTACATGAAGCTATGAAAAATAATGGACGTGTATAAAATGCGAATATCTATATTAGTAATTTTGAAAGAAAGAAATTGTTTATTTATAATGCGCGATACAGTAAATCATATCCAAAGTAGACAAAACCGGAGTGTTCTGGCACAATGAATGGGTGCCCAGCTCAGCATATGAGAACGTGTCACAGGAAGCTCTCATCGCTGACTTTCATCTGAAAATCAGTTCAAGTTTTGTTTTATTATTCAAAACATGATTTATAATTAGAGACTAACTTCTTTGGGCTTACACCGAAGAAGAAGGTTTAAAATATAGACCAATAACTAGCGCTTTTAATCTGTAATACAGTTTCTTTGCAACGGGTTTTCGAGTATTATTAAATTCGATGAAATTAATTATATGGATAGTAATAATATTTTTAGAGGAAGTAAAATATCTCAAGTACAGTTCATGGTAGTGTGACAAAATAGTTTTATTAAAATGGAAAAAAGAAACAACAAGTTAAAAAACATAAATGTAGTAAAAAACTAATAAATAATAGACACTATAAGAAAAAAAAAAAAAGCTATCCATAAAAAGTTAGAAATAAAAGCAAAAAATGTGCACTGATTAATAAACAAATAGGTAAAATGGAAAACCATAATAAAAAGTATAAATAATAAAATAACCTTGAAATAGTAAGTAAATAGATATAATAATAACAAAGAT
Organism: Antheraea pernyi; assembly: GCA_015888305.1. Taxonomy (NCBI): domain Eukaryota; kingdom Metazoa; phylum Arthropoda; class Insecta; order Lepidoptera; family Saturniidae; genus Antheraea; species Antheraea pernyi. The sequence continues at coordinate 758,081 of MU158892.1, read as the reverse complement.
AATAATATGTATAAACATTAAATTAACAACACAAATAGATATAAAAGAATTTAAGATATTAAAGGTCTCTATCCACCATGATATAGGAACCCTGTAGACGAAGGGTCAATCCCTTAGTCACTTAAAAGAAAAAAAAAAGTTCAGTTCAGTCGGCAAATATTAGTACTATTTTTAATACATTTAATAAACAGTAATACAATATTTTGTCGTTATTATCCTAATATGGTATTGAACTATAAATAAATTAGGTAAGCTCTCATTTTAAAATGGTTCTACATTTTTTTTTATTTCTTATTTAAAGCTGAGTTAATTAATAAAGCACTGTGTAACTTTTACATGTAACTAATAACAAACATTTGAAAGAACTCAATTTATTTTTTATGAGTTAGTATTAAGTTCAAACGGAGATGCATTTTTGAAAACAATAATCTACATATATAGAAATTTGCTCGACTTTTTCGTATTTGTGTACGCGTTATTTTCCAAAACTTCCAGTAAACTGTGGTATTGTATTTTGATATTTTATTTTGTATATATTAAAAAAGATTATAGGTTTTCTGCTATCATGCTACGACCGTTGGAAGGAGCATAGTTATCATAAGAAGTGTAGGTTATAAGATAAGTCAATCGATAACGAAGTAATAATGCAGGCGGATCGTAAGCCACGTTTGATGCGGCACGTGGTATCGGAGATGAAAGACAGCCGAAATGCGAATGCTTATTTTAGCGAGATAACATGAGATGCAGCTCAGTCGTGTGATTGTATCACATTGAAATATTGTATTCTTCTTCTACTATATACTGTATTTATAATATTTTTTAATTAAAAGAAACGACAGTGCAACTGCGGTACTCAACAATACAGAATTTAAAAAACATTTATGCACCGTCCACGCTTTCTTAATTCAGTGTATCACTATGTTTCTTATTCATCTCTCCGCCTATGAGATGGGTCGGGAAATTGAAAACTAATATCGGATAGAAAGTTTTCATTGTATTCCAAATGTAAATGCCGGGGCAAACAGTCGTTTGTGAATGCCAATGATGTGCGAGAATCGAGTGCACTTTGTATCTATTAGAAATATTCTATGATGTCTTTTCTAAAGTAGATCTCTTTTATTCTGTCTTGTGTTGTTTACGCGTGGTTAAGCATTCTCGAGCTTCTTAGAAACGGTATTTGTTTTGGAACAGTTGCTAATATTAAAAGACTAGCTGTGCACGCGACTCCATTCACGTAGAACCTAATGTAAAAAAATGGTGACTAATAAAATTATCGGAATGTATTACGTCCATTTAGTTTTGTCTCGAACTTAAGACACGGCGTCATTAATATTACAGTAACTTTTGATATAGTGAACCGATTTTAATGAAACTAAGACTAAACGTTACTCAAGAATATACTTTATGATGATAAGGTTTAATCATCACGGAACACTTTAGCAGTGATGCGTGTTCATACAAACAGACCGACAGACATTAACAGTCCGACGGACATTTCTAAAAATGGTTGAAATGTATTTTATTACTTAAGACGTCTGCAATAATTTTTTTCACAAAAATTTAAAAAGTACGGACACGTTAGATCTACGTTCTTATTATATGTATAGAAGATATAGATGTAAACGTCAGTTTGTTTGTTTGTTACGCTTTAACGCCATAACTATTAAACCTATTATCATGAAATTCTGCATACAACAATGTCTACAGAAAAGAAAATAGGGTGACTTCCTTCAAAAGTAGGAATTTTTCGAGAGTGATAGATGAAATCTAAATTAATGTGAGTGTAAAATAATGTACAATTTCATCGAAGTATCGATAGTTTACGTAAAATATGTACATATATAGTATGTACTAGCGGGCTTCGCAGACGTTGTCACGCCCTGATTATGAAAAAATCCTTGACAAATTATATACTTCTTTTGGCGCGTTAGGAAAAATTGATGAGAAGAGAGAGATGAGAAAAACCGACACCGTGAAGTTATTACGATGCGTGCGCACACCGTCATGAAAAACCGACACTCTGAAGTTAGCTATAGTAAACATTTTATTTCTTTGTATTTATTTGTATTAAAACTTTCAATGTATTAAATACCATTTTTCTATTGTTAGTGTTGGTTTTTTCTACAAACGTAGAATAAGGTGAAAGATAAATTTTTTGAAAATATTTTTATTTGTTACGCCAAGGAAGTATAACTTCTAACGCGTGTATATAAGTACACACACACTTTTTGATTATTTTATGGGAATTTATGGGAAGCAAACGTACAGGTGGGTCACCTGATGTTAAGAGATCACCACCGTCCATAGACACTAGTAACACCAGGGGAGTCACACGTTGCCAGCCTGTGTTAGGTGTTTGTTTGGAGGGGAGGAGAAGTAGGAGAGGGAGAAAGGGGGAGAGGAGAGGTGGGCCTTCGGCGCTCTCATTGACCGAATGAAACGCAACAATGCAAGCACTGTTACTTCACGTTGGTTTTCTGTGAGAGGGTAGTACTACCCCGGGCGAACCGACCCATTCATGCTGAAGCCATTAATAGCTTCAGCTTGGCTCTACCACCTGTCCACAATCTCATCTGATGTTAAATGACGAAGATAGGAAACACGCTTAACCTACAGGGAGCTGCCTCCCAAGTGCACCTAGAGGAACACATATACAAATGCTTGGAGACAGATTTTCAACTTCAGGGTGGTAACCAGCTGGACTTAGAAAAAGCTTTACCACCATGTTAGAGACTCATCATTTCCTTTCATTTCCTTCACCGAAAGCTCCTACTCACTTGCTAGGATTCGAACCTACGTCAATCAATTAAGCCATCTCTGCTAAGAGTAAGAAAATATTAAGGTATATTATAAGAACAAATATTAAAGTATTGTTATAAATACAGCTTGTAAAACTAAAAACTGATTACATGAAGCTATTTTTCATCACGACAATATTCATAGTATGGTATTATAGAATTTACTTTTTGATCTTCTTTATTATCTTTGACAATATTTAGCTTTGAGCGTACCGTAATTATTCAGTATAGTATATACTAGCGGGCCCGGCGGACTTTGTCCTGCCCTGACAATAAAAAAACCTTGATAAATTATATACCTAAACTTTCCTCATGAATCACTTTATCTACTGGTGAAATCCGCATGAAAATCCATTCAGTAGTTTTTGAGTTTATTGCGAACAGACAGACAGACAGACGCGGTAGGGGACTTTGTTTTATACTATGTAATGATATATCTTTTTATACAGTTAAAAAAAGCGTGTGTTTGTGTGTACTTATGTATACATGTTAGAAGTTATACTTCTTTGGCGAAACAAGAAAAAAAAATATCTTTCGCCTTATTCTACGTTTGTAGAAAAAACAACACTAACAATAGAAAAAAGGTATTTAATACATTGAAAGTTTTATACAAAGAAATACAAACAACAAATACAAAGAAATACAAAGAAACAAAATGTTGACTATAGCTAACTTTAGGGTGTCGGTTTTTCGTGACGGTGTGCGCGTGCATCCTAAAAATTAACTCTCATCATTTTTCCCTAACGCGGCAAAAGAAGTATAACTTCAAAAACATTATTTGTTTTTATCCGAGGTCAAAAAATACATTGCAATCCAAATGGAGATTACTGAGAGATTTACAAACAATCTGCAGACATCGTTATATTGCATGTAATTTATATGGTATAACGTAATCCTGAAATAAAATAAAAATTGCTATAGAAGCAAAAAAAAATACACAAGGGTAGAAATTCAGAAACTAATATTTAAAATATTTAAGTCATTTATGTTGAACAAATAAATTTTAGTAGTTTTGAATGGAATTTTGCTTACTAAAACTATTTCTGAATTGCATTTTTACAGGCACTTCTGATTTATATATTTATAATTTCTAAATTAGTAAAAATGACGTCGTATCGTGTCTTCAAATAGCGTAGTTTTTATTACAAGTGAGCCAACTCTGCCTTACAGTTTAGACTAGCGCTAAAATTTGCGCATGCTTGCCCACCTATATACACTTCATGCCTCGCTTGCACTATTACTTCGTTATCTCTTAACATATTCTCTTAACTACATTTTGTGATACAAAGCACGTATTTTAAGCGTCTTACTATGAGATTGGTCATTATATGAATAGAATAAAAATAATAAATTATTGTTTAAATTTGAGTATAATTTCCATAGAAAAAAAATCAGTTCTGCACCAAAATATTGCTGTAATAAAATATAGCTCCTGTTCTCATTTTTTCAACAAACCTGTTTTCAGATGTTTTATAATTACTTCATATTAATAAAATAGAGTAATAAAAAGTTAATTACCTTGAAGTTTCGAATGTTCCTAGAACTGCACCTGTAGTATTCTTTTTATGACACCTCTGAAAGTATTTATTAAACGAAACTCGGTGAAAAATTACTTCATACTTCATCAGGTCGGCGTATTTTTACGATGGGTTTTATGAGCTATAAAAAGGACGCTCGCGAATTCAGGTCTCTTGGTCGTAATACTTTTTTAAATCATTTAATTTTTCAATACATCCTATCTCTTTAATTATCAATACATACATATATGTGATATTGGGAGCATCCGGCAGTTGGAGAATTCAGTGTTTATTTTCTATAATAGATGGCGCTGTTAACAAACACCTGTGATAATTCGAATATTCGTAAGATTCTTTAATAAGATATGCGTTACTATTTAGTTGTTAATTTCGACAGCTGAATTCTCAGACTGCTGGATGCTCTCACTATGAAATATAAAATGTTTAATTTTATTAAGATTTCCAGTTTCTATACACCGAGAAAGAAGTTCCAATTTTGCTGTCCATAAGGTTTTTGTTTTTTTTTTAAGTTAAAACTTCTTCAGGTGCCTTGAGGTGTTTTTAGCAGGAGATAAATTTATAATTTCGCGTCATGACATATTACGTAACCATGACCGACTGTATTGGGCTTGCGCGGCTTGTGTTAAACTGGCGACGCGTAATATAGGGGCCTATGTGTATGTGTATAATATGATATCCAACTCAGCTATAGTTCCCTAATATACAGTACATATAAAAAAGTGTGTGTGTACTTATGTACACGCGTTAGAAGTTACACTTCTTTGCCGTAACAAGATAAAAATCTTTTAATTTTTTTTAACTTTCGCCTTATTCTATGTTTGTAGAAAAAATAACAGTAGGTAGCAATAGAAAAAAGGTATTGAATACATTGAAAGTTGAAAATACAAAGAAATACAAACAACAAATACACAGAAACAAAATGTTGGCTATAGCTAACTTCAGGGTGTCTGTTCTTCGTGACGGTGTGCGCGCGCATCGTAATAACTTCAGGGTGTCTGTTCTTCGTGACGGTGTGCGCGCGCATCGTAATAACTTCAGGGTGTCGGTTTTTCGTGACGGTGTGCGCGCGCATCGTAAAAATTTACTCTTATCATTTTTCCCTAACGCGCCAAAAGAAGTATAACTTAAAAATTGAATTATATATTTTATCTCCTAATTAATAACCGAAACGCCTTAATCGACTTTCATTAGGATTTTAGAATATTTTTAGGCTTTACATCATTACGCTTTTCCGTAAAGGCTAAGCGGTAATAATAAAACTAGAATGTAAAAAAATTAGAGACATTTCGTAATGAATCGAGATATGTAGTTATTTTGAAACCATAAAACTTTTTCATAATAAAGTTGATTATTTATATTGGTTTTGTATTTCATTATTTAATTTATTTATTCACTTTTATATGTTGTTCTAATACTTCTCTGTCTTGAACATCAGTAAGTTAAACTAATGAGACCAATCTATGCATTAGTATTCGTTAACGAAGCAAAAGTTATATGCTTTTCTATCAAACAAATCATACTTTTCTTCATGAAACTATGATTAATATAAACTTTTAGACAGTTTTTAAATGAGATATCTTTTGATTTTTATTAAAATGTATATTTTATATTCCCATTTAGTAAATAATGAAGATTTATGCATCATATAATATTTAAGAGATCTTTACTTCTTTCGCTTCAGTCTATTGATGTAAACAAATTCGGAATAAATTAATTCATATCTTTATATATAAATTTCTTCTGTACGTGTATGTCGCTGAACTCCACCTAAACGGCTGGACCGATTTTGATGAAATTTTGTGTGCGTGTTCCAGTGGATCCGAGAATGGTTTAGATTCACAATTGGACCCAGTAGGTGGCGCTGTGGTTGAATTTTAGACATTTATTTTTATCAAGGCAGGACAACGTCCGCCCGGCCCGCTAGTGTTATTATAATTTACTTTATCCACTTTCACGCTTGTATTATAAATCGAAAATGGGGGAAAGTGAGATAAATTTCACTGTGTATAATTTTATGTATGGACATAATATGGACGCACCATATTGTGTTCTTTGATAATTAGAAAAATAAAAATAATATTATTACATTAGAGATTGTTTTTTATTTATTTGGTATTTTGTTAATCTCTTGAATTAAAAGTCAGATTTTTTTTATATCATAGAAGGCAAACGAAGAGGTGGGTCACCTGATGTTAAGTGATCACCACCGCCCATAGACACTTGTAACACCAGAAGAGTCACAAGTGCGTTGCCACCATGTGTTTGGGGGAGGGGAAATGAGGAAGGGGCGACGGAGAGGGGAGGTGGGTTATCCGACGCTCTCACTGACCGAACGAAACGCAACAATGCAAACACTGTTCCTTCACGTTGGTTTTCTGCGGGAGGGTGGTACTACCCCGGGCGAGCCAACCCATCCATGCTGAAACCAGTAATATCTTCAGCGTGGCACTACCACCTCTGAAAAAAAAAGATTTGACTGTTTTCTTTTTTTTAAATCTATTTATTGAGAGAGGTTTTACATATCTAATAATACATTACAAGGCTTAGAAGCTCAGATATCACCATACAGCTTTATAGGTCAAAACGGAATAAAAACAATACATATGCACCCAAAATAAATTATTTGTTATTTATCCCCGATACGAGATTCGAGCCGGGAAATATTGGCGAAGTGCCAATCATACGTCACAGCTATAATATCGTATGAATCTTGAACAAAGCGTTTCCGCATCACTTAGTACGACCAACTACGTACATCAAATTATACGATAATCTTGTTTTGTGTGAATGTTTGTTATGCGCCAGATAAGAAATCATAACACGCGGGAGGGTTCTGTAGTCTTGCTCTCTAAATAACTATAACATTAGAAACAAGATGTACTAAAACATCGATAAATTTATAGATAGCTCATATTCAAAAACAAATCGAACAATGGTTAGAATCGTCCCCTTACAATTTTTGTAGCTGGTAGAGCCACGCGAAAGCTACTACTGGTCTCAGCATGAATGGTTCGCCCAGGATAGAACCACCCTCTCATAGAAATACCCACGTGAAGTAACAGTGACTGCATTGTTGCGTTTCGTTCGGTCATTGAGAGAGTCGGGGGCCCACCTCCTTTAAAAGGCTTGGCAACGCACTTGCGACTCTCCTGGTGTTGCTAGAGTCTATGGACGGCGGTGATTACTTACCACCAGGTGAGACCCACCTGTTCATTTCCCCCTATGACATGAAGTTTACTTTAATTATAACAGAAAGGTCTGCCAAAGGATTTTTTTTTCAAACGTTATGCAAAATTACATTACTTTGCAAATTGATTTTCTAAGTATCTTCAATCTATTTATTCATTGTGATTTAGTGGTTTGGCCGGTGTGATGTCAATCCGAGGTCGGCAGATAATTCGCGTAAATTCGCTAATTTCAAATGCTAATACTATCAGCTGGCGGTGAAGGAAAACATCGTGAGGAAACCTAAATCTAAGAATTGTTCTTGTAGTCCCAATGTATGTGGGATAACATAGAACTGTGGATTTCTTGGAGTTTTTGTACACGTAATACGTTGTGGGTTGGCGTGGTGATTATGCCCATACATTCCTTTGGGAAGAGGCCTGCACTGCAGTGGGTCTCTTACTGGGTGATGTAATTATTCCAATAACTCTGATAGCTACAACAAAGTTCTTGCGTTTATATCATATAACTCACTTTTGATCTTTCATCATTCATCAACGTTCACTTCATCATTTATCAACCGTTTTGAAAAGTTATTTCTTATTAGGTATTCAATATATTCAAAGTTCCCAATTTAATCTCATTAACATTGGTCCTTGAACTTCAAAGGTATACCTGAGAACAACTCAAAATCAAATAGCAGACGTTTATCTAGTGATTGAGATGTTGACCTAATTAAGACTTTCCGGTGCATTATCTATATATTAATACGTGATTCTAAATTTTGTATCCCTTTTTAACGGAATTGGGCGAACGGATGAACGTGAAATTTGGCATAGTTAAAGTTATTTATTTTATATAAAATGCATTAGAAGTACATTAAATTAATTAAAATATGCATTACTCACACTACTGCTTCAATTTTACACAACATATACACACATGTAAATAAAACAGACATTTTGACATCTGTCAATAAAGGACTTCAAAAAAGGTTGTGAAGGAGGTTGCTATGTATTATTTTACTCTTACGTGCCAATTACCCTTCTTCATTCTACATTCTACAATGATATTATAAACCCTTAGACAAAAGAACCCTAATAAAATTGAAACTTAAAAAAATCAATGAACTATGGTCGAATGTCGACCTCTGGGTGCCCACTAGTTTAGAGTCAATATGAGCTGATTATTAGTCTCATCCGCAGATGTACTTTTTGTTTTCCTACATGTGCTCCCCGGGTGTTGCTAACGAGTAACAAATTCTTGGTCACTACACTGTTCCACATAAACGGAACCTCGCAGCGACAAATAGAGTTATCAATTGACGACAATAAAAACATGGATGTTTTATGGATGTTTAGAGATATGGATGGGTATTTATCTGCACGATTAAATAAAAGTTGTTTGTACATCTCTTAGCTAATTATTATTTGACTCCAATAAGATATATTTGAGTACATCCCTGGTAAAAGATAATCGATATGTTATCGCATTTCGTATTCAAGACACGGCGGTATTGTCACATTGGTATTCTTATATAACTGTATGCTCGTACCATTTATTTATATAAATTATTTTAACTTGTTCGAATGGATTTCTGGATGGTATTGCTTGTGTTATTTCTTTTTCCGTTAGGTTAGCGTTTTATCCTAATCTTATCCGGTGTTAAGTTACATTTTGGTTCGAAAACAGCAATACCCTGAGGTTCAAGAGAACTGGTTCTAAAATTTAGTGATTAGTACAGTGTATCTACTACCCTGGAATTGAAAATCTGTCGCCAAGTATCTATAAGTCTGTACTAATCACTAAATTTTAGAACCAGTTCTCTTGAACCTCAGGGTATTGCTGTAGTACTTCGATCGCCACGATGTCCAAATAAAATATCGCCAAGCCATTAAATAATTTCTTATCTTTCAAATTCAATATATTTTTTAAACTTTTGCTATCAACAGTTTGTTAACCAGTGCAACGTAAGGTCGGTATGGAGTTTAAATCTTTATGGTTTTGGACAGTCTAAGGACTAATGTTTCTATTTGTCACACTTCACGCATCTGCGGTTTAGAATATGTCTTATGTTACAGGTTACAATGCTTAAAAAAGAGAAGTGCAGCTGGTAATTTGTAAATATTATTATCTATGTATACATGAAGGAAAAACTTAGCATCCGTTGTTGTCATCGCATTTCGATTACTGGAATACCTCTAGTAAAAATTATATTATTTTCTTTTACAACAATTATTATTGCAAACTGTTTTCAATTATTCTGCTGTTGGTTAACTTGCTGTTTATTATCGCACTTTGTAACAATAATAATAAGGTACTGTAGTAGGAGTTTTTGGTAGGATCTTAGTCTGCCATGTAGTGGCTTTTATATTTTATGCATAATCTTGTACTATTTGACTTTATATTTTGTAATATTGGCCGCATTTTACGTAATATAATTCGGTTATTTTACGCAAGTGAAGTGGATGGGAGATAATATTAAAGTTCTAACCGGGGGCCACCATCTTGTATGAACATTATTACAATAAATTTGATATTCTTACCGACTCAACAATGGCAGATTATTTACAGGATTGTTTACTAAAAATAAAACTAAAAAATAAGATAAAATAATGATTATTTTATATTCTTGAATTCGTGAATTTGTCTGCAACATGAAATGTTCTTTCTTTCACACCTACTGGTTGTTCTATAATGCTTACTTTTTCATAATTTTCCATAATAAGAGCCGATAACCTATACCAATATCATAAAGCTGAACAATTTGTTTGTTTGGTTGAACGTGCTAATTTTAGGAACTATTGGTCCGATTTGCAAAATTATTTCAGTGTTAGATAGCTCATTTATCGGGAAAAGCATATATCATCACATTATCAATAATGATAACGGACAATCGACACCAAAATAATGTAATTTTTATCTACTAGTTATCCACAGTGCAGAGATAATGCACTACATTATTTGTCATCATAATATTGAACGATTTTACATATCCGTCATTAAGCTTTCGAACAAAATATAGAATATAGAACTTTACTTTTTCTATTTTAATAATCCTCAATCGTTTCTCATAACGAATCTTACAACTATAAATATTGGTAAATTACGAGTTTTGTCTATCCGCACCTCGGGTACTGGATTGAATTTCTCCGTTCGGTGATTTACTGGTTATGGAAAGAGACTCTGTAACCAGTTGACTGCTATTTAATATACTAGACGCGCAATCTGAAACAATGCTGCCAGAAATTGAAACAACTAGTCTAAAGTGTAAAACGAAACGTTGCTTATTATTATATTATTGCTCGTATTATCAATAGATATGAAAATCACTAATGTGAAAGATTTCAATAAACAACTTCTGAAATTTTAATTTAATTTATAATAAATATGGGATTTCAAAAGAGAATATTTATTTTATATAAAATGCATTAGAAGTACATTAAATTAATTAAAATATGCATTACTCACACTACTGCTTCAATTTTACACAACATATACACACATGTAAATAAAACAGACATTTTGACATCTGTCAATAAAGGACTTCAAAAAAGGTTGTGAAGGAGGTTGCTATGTATTATTTTACTCTTACGTGCCAATTACCCTTCTTCATTCTACATTCTACAATGATATTATAAACCCTTAGACAAAAGAACCCTAATAAAATTGAAACTTAAAAAAATCAATGAACTATGGTCGAATGTCGACCTCTGGGTGCCCACTAGTTTAGAGTCAATATGAGCTGATTATTAGTCTCATCCGCAGATGTACTTTTTGTTTTCCTACATGTGCTCCCCGGGTGTTGCTAACGAGTAACAAATTCTTGGTCACTACACTGTTCCACATAAACGGAACCTCGCAGCGACAAATAGAGTTATCAATTGACGACAATAAAAACATGGATGTTTTATGGATGTTTAGAGATATGGATGGGTATTTATCTGCACGATTAAATAAAAGTTGTTTGTACATCTCTTAGCTAATTATTATTTGACTCCAATAAGATATATTTGAGTACATCCCTGGTAAAAGATAATCGATATGTTATCGCATTTCGTATTCAAGACACGGCGGTATTGTCACATTGGTATTCTTATATAACTGTATGCTCGTACCATTTATTTATATAAATTATTTTAACTTGTTCGAATGGATTTCTGGATGGTATTGCTTGTGTTATTTCTTTTTCCGTTAGGTTAGCGTTTTATCCTAATCTTATCCGGTGTTAAGTTACATTTTGGTTCGAAAACAGCAATACCCTGAGGTTCAAGAGAACTGGTTCTAAAATTTAGTGATTAGTACAGACTTATAGATACTTGGCGACAGATTTTCAATTCCAGGGTAGTAGATACACGGAAGGACATTGGAAACATTCAATACAATGCTCTGGTTTCATCATGGATTTTTTCTTCGCAGAAAGCTGTTTTATTTCAGAAATTTGAAAGTACTTCGATCGCCACGATGTCCAAATAAAATATCGCCAAGCCATTAAATAATTTCTTATCTTTCAAATTCAATATATTTTTTAAACTTTTGCTATCAACAGTTTGTTAACCAGTGCAACGTAAGGTCGGTATGGAGTTTAAATCTTTATGGTTTTGGACAGTCTAAGGACTAATGTTTCTATTTGTCACACTTCACGCATCTGCGGTTTAGAATATGTCTTATGTTACAGGTTACAATGCTTAAAAAAGAGAAGTGCAGCTGGTAATTTGTAAATATTATTATCTATGTATACATGAAGGAAAAACTTAGCATCCGTTGTTGTCATCGCATTTCGATTACTGGAATACCTCTAGTAAAAATTATATTATTTTCTTTTACAACAATTATTATTGCAAACTGTTTTCAATTATTCTGCTGTTGGTTAACTTGCTGTTTATTATCGCACTTTGTAACAATAATAATAAGGTACTGTAGTAGGAGTTTTTGGTAGGATCTTAGTCTGCCATGTAGTGGCTTTTATATTTTATGCATAATCTTGTACTATTTGACTTTATATTTTGTAATATTGGCCGCATTTTACGTAATATAATTCGGTTATTTTACGCAAGTGAAGTGGATGGGAGATAATATTAAAGTTCTAACCGGGGGCCACCATCTTGTATGAACATTATTACAATAAATTTGATATTCTTACCGACTCAACAATGGCAGATTATTTACAGGATTGTTTACTAAAAATAAAACTAAAAAATAAGATAAAATAATGATTATTTTATATTCTTGAATTCGTGAATTTGTCTGCAACATGAAATGTTCTTTCTTTCACACCTACTGGTTGTTCTATAATGCTTACTTTTTCATAATTTTCCATAATAAGAGCCGATAACCTATACCAATATCATAAAGCTGAACAATTTGTTTGTTTGGTTGAACGTGCTAATTTTAGGAACTATTGGTCCGATTTGCAAAATTATTTCAGTGTTAGATAGCTCATTTATCGGGAAAAGCATATATCATCACATTATCAATAATGATAACGGACAATCGACACCAAAATAATGTAATTTTTATCTACTAGTTATCCACAGTGCAGAGATAATGCACTACATTATTTGTCATCATAATATTGAACGATTTTACATATCCGTCATTAAGCTTTCGAACAAAATATAGAATATAGAACTTTACTTTTTCTATTTTAATAATCCTCAATCGTTTCTCATAACGAATCTTACAACTATAAATATTGGTAAATTACGAGTTTTGTCTATCCGCACCTCGGGTACTGGATTGAATTTCTCCGTTCGGTGATTTACTGGTTATGGAAAGAGACTCTGTAACCAGTTGACTGCTATTTAATATACTAGACGCGCAATCTGAAACAATGCTGCCAGAAATTGAAACAACTAGTCTAAAGTGTAAAACGAAACGTTGCTTATTATTATATTATTGCTCGTATTATCAATAGATATGAAAATCACTAATGTGAAAGATTTCAATAAACAACTTCTGAAATTTTAATTTAATTTATAATAAATATGGGATTTCAAAAGAGAACACATTTATTTAATTGTTTTGAGTTTTTACTTCTGTCGACAGTTCTGATAACTGCCTCGACTTTTTTTTTTTAGCAATAACTTTTTATATTACTTATAATCTTATGCCTTGTTATATATATTAGACAATGCATCAACATATAAATTAAAGTTGAGTTGAGAATACCCAAAAGGGATCCTATGAGTCAGTTCAGTAGTTTTCTAGTTACATGTCAATTAAAGGACACACAGACATAAAGACGTTGTTTTTTACGGTATGTAGGACAAGGATGAATTAATCTATATACCATATTTGAACGTTAAAACGGTATAATAATTTATTTTATTGTAGAAGGTGCAATTTGAAACTACTGAACGATTTCCTTAAAAAAGTCTTAGGAAATTCCGTTGTCCTTAAGTAATGTCGACTATATTATTATAATACTTTTTAATCCAATTGACGCAAACGAAATTAGTTCCATAAGTGTTCCTATACTAATCACCCAACTGTGACAAAATTTTGGCAAGTTAGATCTAAATGAATAAGACAATATTCAAGTAAGTGACGTACGAGTGTCTTCATTTAATAGACGATTGGGACGAAGACTCATAGGACTGCTCCGTTGTCCACACGCGTACGAGGTCGTTCGAGTGAACCGCGCGCACTCCGACCTACGCGACAATGCGTCCCGCTCACGCATCCTCTTCCTCGGGAAGCAAAAAAAAGGGCCCTTCTCAGGGCCAATCAACAGAATGTCCTTCGTCCTCGCGACGCAAGACCACCAGCCTGCCTACGGAACCTGAACTCTCAAACATCCAGACCACCGCTACGCCCACCGGACTCCGCACCACCGTGCCTGCGCCTCGCTCGCCGCCACTCGACCCGCGACAGAAGCCGTCTGGCGTGCAGTTATCTCAGACAGATGAATACGAGTGCGATATTATCGTGCTCGCCCAGCTAATTTTAGCTGGGACACTGTCAGAGGGGATGGCGCGCTGGATGGCGCTGTACCTGCGGGTTCAGGAGGCTGCCTTAGAGGGCAATCCGCCTTCCGCGTTCGACGCGGCGGCGCTCGAATACGCCGCCCGCGGAAAGATCGCGATACCCGCGATCCCCGACAACCCGACTAGCCCGCTCGGTCGAGCGCTGCGCCGGAAGCGCAGCGAGCCCGAAGCAGGGTCCGCCGCGGATCGCGCAGCAACATCGCCGCCAACGCCAACAGATGCCCAGCCTCCGCAGCCTAAGAAGCTCTGCACAACACTGAAGCCCGCGCAACTGCAGTTAACGCCGCGCGCGACTACATCGAAACCAGCGGCGCGGGTGGCTACACCCTCCCCCGCGCCCGCTCCGCCGCGAAGGGCTGCCCGCGAGCAGCCCTCGTACGCTTCAAAAACATCAGCGCCGCCTGCCGGATTATCGCGACAACCTCCGCAGCCCGTCGAACTGCGGAACCCTAATCCGGCTATACCGACGAGCAAGACCGCCGACGTCGACCAATCACAGACGCCCTCGACAAGTGACCAAGCGAAGACCACCCGATACCCGCCGATCGTAGTAGAGAGGCTGCCCGACTGGGTTGAACATTTCACCCGATTGTCGGCTCTACTAGGTCGCCCACCGAACGCTCGCCCCTATGGACAAGGCATCCGCTTCATTCCTGCGGATGCCAACGAATATAGGGTGCTTCAGGATTACCTAGACAAGCTAGAGGGGGTGTATTGGTTTACATACACCCTCCCCGCACAAAGAAGCCTGAAGGTCGCAATTCGCGGCCTCCCAGTCGACACAAGCCCGGCCGAGATCGCGGAAGCACTGTGTGTGAGGGGGCACACGGTGGAGTACGTCCGACCGATAAAAGGACGCGGAGGTAGACCCGGGTGCATCTACCACGCCGTCCTACAACGCACGCCTGGCCTGATTCCGGCCATATATGACATCACGGAGCTCCTGAATATGTCTGGAATTTCAATCGAAGCATGGCGGGGGAAGCGCCGGCCGGCGCAATGCCACCGGTGCCAACAGTTCCGGCACACGTCCCAGAACTGCCACCGCCCGACTGCCTGTGTACGATGCGGGGGGCCCCACCCCGCTCATCTATGCGAACGCCCGAGGAGCGAGCCTGCCACCTGCGCAAACTGCGGGGGTGCTCACCCCGCGAACAGTCTGACAGCCTGCCCTGTGTTTAAGCGGGAGATCAGAAACCGCCGAGCAGGGACCGTCGCCAGGTCAGGTGACGCCAGGCGCACGGCATCATAGAGATCAGCAGATTTCTCTTCTGAGTGACCTCTGGGTGTTCTTGTTGCTGTTGCGGAGTCTTCTTGCGCCGCGGCTGCTTAGCCGTAGCGCCTCTTGGGGGAGGGTCGTTCGCGGGAGCCTTGAGGCTACCCGCGGCCGTCTCCTCTTGATCTCTATGATCAAAGACGCCGCCATAAAAAAAGGGGAACAGCCTGAATCAAACGCCGAGAAGGCGTGTGTGGCGTTCCTAGAGAAAATCTTCTGCTAGGAACGCTGCTCAGCATCCCGGTCACCCAGGTGGCCCGCCGAAGTCACCGAAGCACAGGCGCGACTCTCCGCCGCTCCTCAATAGGAGCGGGACGCGAGAGTCGCGACGACGACTGCCTGTAAGGCGGCGCAGATCTTGCGCCGACCAGCCGCGCCCTTTGTTAAGGGCGGCGATAGCAGCCACCTAAAGAGGTCTTGGACCTGATATGGTTTCCCCGCACGCTGCTTCGCAGCGTGCGAGAAGAAATTATCCGAGAAGACTCATATAAACTTTATTGCAGCATTGACGCCTTGAACCTTCGTGTAACGTACGTGCAAACAACTATTTAAGCTTTCGAATATTATCTGTTATTTGGTATCTAACTTTTAGAAACTATCTGTTACTTAATATGTACCTTGCAATAGACTGTAACGCTTCTAGTGTAATATACAAGCCGTTGTTGTGACCGCCCATCGATACGGTTTGTAATCTGAACGCTGGTTGATTGATGACACATTGTTTCCAATAAAAAATATATTTGACAGGATATGAATAGCATTTTATACATAAAGTAAATTATACTTGAGGTCGGATGTTGTGCATTTTTGAAGTGAAAACATCTTAGCGATTTTTTGGAATACTTATGGGTTCGCGTCACCGATGGCCTCGACATGCTTGTGACATATTGTGCTTGCTCCAAACTAGCGACGCGTGGTATAGCGGCATCTGTACTTGTAATATTTATATTTTCTATTGAGCTTGTGCAAATGATCATATATCTGAAATTACAGCGGGTTACTTTGGCTACTTTAAATTAGACTAGCTGTTATCCCGTAGCTTCGCCCGCAGTGCTATCTCTAAATGGTTGGACTGATTTTTTTTTATAATGTCCGCTACATTACAAAAATTAATTTAGTCTATTTTAACTTAGACTATCTGTTAACCGTGGCTTCGCCCGCAGTGCTATTTCCAAAACAGTTGGGACGATTTTAACGGGACTTTCACCGGCAGATAGTGGACATTATAAAAAATAATTTGGTTTATTTTAATTTAGACTAGCTGTTGCAGTGCTAGACCTAAAACGATTTGACAGATTTTCACTGCCAGATAACAAATCTTATAAGAAGTAAGACTTCTTCTACATGGAATTTAGCAAAAATATGTTGTTCACTGTAAACATGTGCGTAAGACGTGCGTTGTACTGGACTCTAAGAGTAAATATAATTGAAATTCATATATCTAAATCCATGTATATAATTTGAGTTATATTGTCTTTTTGGTGATTTTGGCAGTCATTTTTGTTTTATTTATCGCGCTTTTATCTACATAGAGTTATGTAACATATAAAAATAGTAACATATAAGAATATTGTATCGAGTTCAATAAGCACTATTTACATTGTCGAATATTAAAAACTGCTTAGACAGACATAAAGTTTTATATCTTGATTTATATTTATGCAAGATTTCAAGACGTCAGCTCATTCGTTGTTTACAATTCAACATTATAATTATTAATAGTAATTTTGAATATAAAAGGGGTCTTTCTAATAATACATTAGACCATAAACGTATTAATTTACTGACAATATGGGCGATATTATACCATTATAACTACATCTTTAAGTCATTGTTTCATTAGTTCTTTATACAGTGTAAGTGAGCACTGAGGTAGTTATATAGTGGGTTAAGGTTCCAAATACTGATGACTACTACTCATTTGACACACTGTTAGTATTTATATATCTAATCTATACGTCACATGTTACTGTAAGTACCGTGCGTGTCCTACTTTCAATTATTTTAAAAGAGCATTTCTATAATTGTACACGGTCTCACAATTTTATATTTCATTAATGCAATTTAAAAAAAAACGCGTGCGGTGTTGCTTGTACAGTTAGTTCAAAATATAATTGATTTTTAGATTAAAAAAGATTTTACTTCTGTGGGCCTTTTTTGGTATGTTTCTTATGATGAACTTAATTTTTTTTTTGTAAATGTCGTAACAATATTTACTCGGACTACAACTCACGCTATAATAGTATAGGATAGATTGTAAGTGTCGCAGTTACCGAGTGAATTGATTCCCGTCTATCAATGTTTAGGCCGTGTTTGGCAAGCTGCTCCGGTCGCTTTGCCAACGTCCTGTATATGCGGAAGCACGTTCATTGAACTTAATGTATTGCCGCGTCATTTCTAACTAGCTCTTACGAAAATCATTGTCATTAACTAAATTACACGTATAATAAATATTGCTTTGAGGCGCTTTAGCTAAGGGGTGTTGTCGCGTTGAGTGTGATCTTCACAAACGACAGATAGAATTATGGAATATACCAATTGGGCTCCTCTATCGGGTGCACGAAAATTGTGTTCAACTAATTTGTAACATTCATACATCAAGTAATGTCGTAACTGGTCTTAACCGAGCTCTGTATCAGAATGTTTTAGGGGGGATATGTGTAACTTCTTACTGTTGTGTTGTATGTTCCATGAAATGTGAGTTAGAAAACAAATTGTAATTATTTGTTCATTCAATGTATATTGTTGAAATTCTAGGGAACATTAAAGAATTTTTTATACAAATCGGGGTCTTTGTAGCTGTAGCAGCGCTTTTGGAAATATTAATTATTTCCACCGCTATGACGACGATACTATGACCTAGTGGGGTAGGCAGCAAACTACCGGTGGCATCGGGTGTTACACCGCTGGATCCTCTCTCACCAATGACAGGGCAAAGAACAATCTCACTCACCTGGTGCTGGTCTAAGGCCCAGACCGTGAACCTCGAGCACGTATCCGTCGCAGCGCCATCCACGAGACACATATAAATGTATCAGCCCTTTAAGATTTATGGTTGTTCAGCACGTCACTGTTCACTCAATATGTTCATATATAAAAGTTTATAAAACACGAGCCGCGCGGTAACACACTATACAATTATTTTTTATGCGAACTTTTATATGACGTAGTACTACCGATGTCGCGTAAACAACAAGTGCGTAGTATGATTTTCTAAGTTGGCGGCAGCACAATGCTTATGCTTTAAGCGCACTCATTGGTGGTGAGAAGCCCATTACCCGTGATTGGTGTTTGAGAATACATCGATGAATCGGCCCAAACAGTAGCTCGGGGACCCCTGATCATTAATATAGCTGATATGGTACCTATAACGTTAAGACGACTAGTCGGGGCTAATCAATTTTGAAACGACGATAAAATAGTGGATAGTGTGTTCGGATATTCGAATACTGCGTCGATTGATGAGGTATGAATCTTGGTAAATAAGATGGAGCTTTTGTCAAAGGAAAACACCATGATGTAACATGGCGACTTACACTTTTTCTAAACCTATCTGTCAGCTACCACCCGAGTTGTAAGCCTAACGCTAATGGTAAATGACTCGGAACTTTCGGTGCAGGAAAACATCGTAACGAAACCATTTTTTTTTTCTAAGCCCACCTGGCTAGCTACCAATTTCAAGTTGTAAATCTGTCGCCATGCACAGCACATGTTCCAGCAGATTCACTTGAAAGCCAATTTTCCTCTAGGTTTAGCGTGTTTACCACGTTAGACCATATCATCATTGTAAATAATATAAACAAAAGGTTTTGCAAACTACTTAATCTAAGTACTGTAGGTGGTAGAGCCAATCTGAAGCTATTACTGGTCTCAGAATAAATGAGTCGGCTCGCCCGAGGTATTACCATCCTCTCAGAGAAAACCGACGTGAAGTAACAGTGCTTGCATTGTTGCGTTCCGTTCGGTCAGTGAGAGAGTCGGAGGACCAAATTCCTCTCTTCCTCCGCTCTCCCACTCTTCCCCCTTTCCTCGAAACATAGGCTGGCAACGCACTCGCGACTCCCCTGGTGTTGCTAGTGTCTATGGACGGCGGTGATCACTTAACATCAGGTGACCAACCTGTTCGTTTGCCTCAAATGATATAAAAAATAAATAAAAAATTAATGTTGCCAACGGATAGGTTAGATGTACATAAACGCGAACGAAGCCATGAACAAAAACTAGTAACTATGACAGAACACTTGTCTAATATATTCGTTTTATAATATACCTATTGAGGAAATATTTATATTTTGAAGTAAAACTTCTTTAGGCGCGACTAGGAGGTAACTGGACGACAATGCAACGGAAGTCCGTTACGTCAATATGGCGTCACGTTTCTGTACCATCCGGTTAGATAATAATTGAACATAACCAAAACTTCTATTAAATCATAATTAATTTAATTCATTACATATCATAGTAATCTGTTCGTACTTTTCTATATTTTATTTGTTTTATAACAAAAAGTCGCTAATAATATTTCCTGTGTTATTTAAGTACCGAATTAGCTGATAGATGGCACTACAGATAATGAAGCTTTGATTTAATTTGTTACTTACATTGAAACCAGATGGCAGCATGGTCACGCGCTCATATATACATAATTAATTCTATTGTATGATTTTTATTATTATTCAATTTAATATTTTTTATTAATTCCTTTTTTTAAACATTTTTTATTGATTTGTTTATAAACTATTTATAGACAAAATAAAAAAGATTTACTTCAATCGCGTGTGGTTGCTACACGCACTCGTTTTTTATTCTTTGGAAGTATACTATATTTCTCATATTAGTTTATATTCACTTTGACGTCGTGTATTCGTATAATAACTATTATAGTAATACCATACAAACAATGAAACGGAACACGCTAATCAATATATACAAATAAATATAAAGTGTGTACGGTATATCAGGGGGCTCAACTTCCGCAATCGATTTTGAAGCGACTTTTTCAGAGGAATAGAGGATTTTTTAGAATATTGTCTACATATCATTACGCTTTATTATCAAATTGTGAGAGTAAGAAATAATAATATAATTTAAAATAAGTAACTTAAAATTCGTAAAATTGTATTAATTTATAAATTAAAATTACATATAGTACAAAATAAATCTAGATTTTTTTAAATATAGGAGGCAAACAAACAGGCGGGTTACCTGGTGGTCAGTGATCACCGCCGTCCATAGACACTAGCAACACCAGGGCAGTCGCAAGTGCGTTGCCGGCCTTTTAAAGAAGGTGGGCTTCCGACGCTCTCACTAACCGAACGAAACGCAACAATGCAAGCACTATTACTTCACATCGGTTTACTGTGAGAGGGTGTTACTACCTCGGGCGAGCCAACCCATTCATGCTGAAACCAGTAATATCCTCAGCGTGACTCTACCACCTACAAAAATTAAAAAAGTACCTATAAAATATATTAGTACATAACAAATTTTTTTTCTAGAGAACGAAGTCATTATAAAGCGAAATTAATTTAATATATTAAATTTGATAAAATTTTCACAAAATTATAGCGTATCTCTAAATTTAATAAACGCATATTTGCAACCGAGGGAAATGCATATCACAGGAATGCGCTGGCGAGTTAATCCACAACGTAATATTCTACATTTCAAATAACAATGAAGAGTTTAATTAACCGTTTCGAATTAATTTAATGATTACTATTAAATTTAACCTTTATTTGTGCTCTGCGGTTTCTATTATCATACACTGTGCCGTGTTATAAAACTCGGCCGCTTTATTACTTCTTTCTCCTTTAGCGTGCCTTCTGATCCACTTTACAAGGTAATTGAATCGCTCCTAAAGGTCGAAGCATGATAATAGTCTATAAAATTTATGTATAAATAAAGTATAGAACGAAGACAGGTTGTTTTCAAATACGCGTGGTAATTCCAGGGATTAGGGTGTTCAAACTAACGAACTACAAATCAATTCTTGAGCTTGGTGACATCACTCTATATTCACTGTATACCTATGCTCTAAATACAAAATATTTGTTGTTTTTTTTAAATATTTTTATTAAAATATGGAAAAATTTGCTACGTACCGTACGTGTTATACGATTACCAACGGGAAAGGTATACAAAACAAATGTGTGTGCAAATAGAAACATTAGTTTAATAAATATGATTATAGAAACAGAATATATTGATTGTTAATTATATGTATTTTTTCTTTTATGTCATAGGTGGCAAACGAACAGTTGGGTCACCTGCTGTTAAGTGATCACCACCGTCCATGGACACTAACAACACCAGAGGAGTCGCAAGTGCGTTGCCATCTTTTGGAGGGAAGGGTTGGGGAGGGAATGGGAGCGGAAAGAGGAGGGGAGGTGGGTCTCCGGCGCTCTCACTGACCGAACGAAACGCAACAATGCAAGCACTGTTGCTTCACGTCGGTTTGCTATGAGAGGGTGGTACTACCCCGGGCGAGCCGACCCATTCATGCTGAAACCAATAATAGTTTCAGCGTGACTCTACAACCATTTGGATTTTTATATTTATAATTATATTAATTATATTGATATCTAGCTGTACTCGCAGTTCCGCACGCGTTTTTTTTAATTCGCAATAAAGAGTCATAAAACTGTGGGGCTATGTACAATTATAGAAATGCTCTTTAAAAGCAATTATAAGTACGACACGCACGCCACTTACAGTAGCATGTAACGTGTACATTAGATATATAAATACTAACAACGTGCCAAATGAGGTTTATCATCAGCAACATATTTTGAACCATAATCCACAATATAACTACCTCAGTGCTCACTTACGCTGTATAAGGAACTAACGAAACAATAACTTAAAATATTATAATAAAGATTTACATTACATTTAATATACATTGCATTATAATTAAGATTTTGTGACTAAACAAAAAATAAACGCTTGTCTGTTCCTGTTAAATTAAAATAGATTAAAGTACTTGTTATGATGTCCGATATCTGCTGGTGAAAATTCCGTAAAAATCAGTCCAACCGTTTTGAAGATAGCATTGTGGGCAAAACCGTGGTTAATAGCTAGTCTAATTTAGAGTAGCCTAAGTAACCTGCTGTAATTTCAGTTATCTGCCTGTAAAATTTCCGTTACAATTGGTCAAGCCGTTTCGAAGTTTGCCCGGAACAAACAGATAGACAGACCGAAAAAAGTTTTAAAATTGCATTGTTGTTATCAGTAACCTGTATACTACTTTCGTACTCAATCAGTATTTTTTTATATTAAATACAGACACTTCATTTTTATTATATGTACGTATAGATATTTTTATTAGTATATTGAATTAATTAATAAAAATAAATATTTTAATATATTAAAAGATAAACAACTGACTCACGCCGGATGAGCGGCACAATTAGTTTATAAAAATACCGGAAGCTCGATAGTGCGACATTTTCGTTCCATATTTGTACGTTCACTTCATTAGTCTATAATTGTGATCGATTATTTCAAGCGGCTATGACGGTTATAATGAGCAATAAATTGTTTGGCTTGTTTGTAAAAGTGTTACCGTTAAAAATCTCAAAGTTCTTTTACGTGTTAAAATGATTATAACCTAAAAATACAAAAGTCACTTTCTTATACAACCACGGAAGCGATTTCAAGGAAACTTTGTTGGTTTTATATCCTTACCTAACGGAAAAGTTTTGATAAGTCTAAATTACGATCTTTTAAGGATTAATACTTTTAAGTTTTTATGTGAAAAAATTATTACAACAGGTTTCTTAATAATCGATTTTATAAAATACGTCAATTGCTCAAACTGTCTCGCCTATATATACGCATATATATCACTAGTTGTTACCCGCGGCTCCGCACGCGCTTTTTAAAAAATGTATTAAAGAAATGTAAAATTGTGAGTGGGTTACATTACAGAAAAGCTTTTTCAAAAACATTTGTAACTACGACACGCACGTCAACTGTTATATGTAACGTGTACATCATTACATAGTATAAAACAAAGTCCCCTACCGCGTCTTTCTGTCTGTCTGTTCGCGATAAACTCAAAAACTACCGAACGGATTTTCATGCGGTTTTCCCCGGTGGATAGAGTTATTAATGAGGAACGTTTTAGTATATAATTATCAAGGATTTTTTCATAATCAGGGCGGGACAACGTCTGCTGGGCCCGCTAGTTAGACATAAGAATGCAAATAGTATATCGAATGGGATGGGGTTTATCATCAGCAACATACCTGGAACTTCAACCTACTATATACCAAACTCAGTGCTCACTAACACTATATAAGAAAGTAATGCAAATTATAAGCTATACATTATGGAACAATATCTCTTAAATCCTTTATTATATAGATATCATATATCCGTATTATCGATATACTTAACTTATTCTTATACGTCGCTATAATCATAGAGTTATGTAGAAGCAAATGTGGTAAATAAAACAATATAGCCGCCAAATTGACCAAAAAGATGATATAATTCATATTACATACAGATATATGACTTCCAATTATGTATATTTATTCTTAGAGTCCAGTTAACTACACGCCTCACGCGGTTGTAACATATTTTTGATCAATTTCACACGGACGAATGCATAGGTAGCAGTTAATCACTACATAGTGTACCAATTCAAATAAAAAAAAATCATTGAAATCGGTTCACAATTAACTAAAATATCGATTAACATACATAAAAAAATACATACAACCGAACATAGTAACCTCCTCCTTTTTCGAAGTCGGTTAAAAAAAGTCCTCTGGCAGCTTATCTGTTCGCGATAAAGTCAAAAACTAATGATTATTCCTGGGGAAGGTAATACCCCGTGAAAATCGGCCCAAAGTAATGCGGATGAAGCCGCGTACAAATAAAATAGAATATGTCAACTGCTATAATTTCGGTTATCTGACAGTAAAAAGTAAAATTCCCGTTAAAATAGGTCCAGTCGTTTTGGAGATTACCCAGAACAAACAAAGAAACAGACAAAATATAATAAATTAAAAATATAGACAAAGTATAAATAAAGTTTTTTTTGGTCATTTGTAGGCATTTCATCAAAAAGATGTTATTTTAATTGTACATACACAAACTTTATTTTTATAATACGTAATAGAGAACAAATAAAAAATTAGAAATAAAAGTAGTACAAAATTTTTGCATAGGAAAACAAAATAAACTTCGAAATGTTTGCAATATAAACTTACCACGTTACCATGACAACGTACTCGTATATAATACTAACGCTAACGAAATCTTTATTTGAACAATTTTGTTTTATGATTAAGAAGATAATAATGATGGATAAAATAATGTACGACATATTATATATAAGATTTGGCACTTATGCCTTTATTGTAACTTGTTCATGGAAAAAAATTGATTAAAGGATATATAAGAAACTTATATTGACAACTTCAGAATTGGCAGTATGGATTAATTCCTTCGCCTGTCCTATTGGACGAATATTATTACTACTACTAACGAAATCTCTCAAAAGGAAAAAAGTGTCCGATTTTGAAACATTTTCCATTGGTGCTCTGTTTCTATTGGTCTTAGCTCTTCAGCTTTATATATTAGTATAGATATATAGATTACGCAAAGATAAAACAGTTCAATATCTATTTCTTTTTTCTTTTTCGACCGATTATCTTTATTTCTTTTTGGCTTAGTGGCTATTAGCTTTAAGAATGTTTGGAAACAGTTTTTTCCGTACCAATGTCAAAGTATTTTATTTATAAGTCTCTATTCACCATACTTCACTTTCTTCACGTCTATTAATACTCTTTCGTATACTCTTTGTCAAAAATAACTCAATAATATTGAAAATAAAACAAAAAATAATAATAAGAAATAATAAAATTGACTTCGATGGAACCGAAACCGCTATATCTCGACTGTTTATTACAAAAACAAACAAACAAATAATAATACAGTACAGCGTGAATCAGCGAGCAGAATAAAGAGATAAAATTTCTATATACGAGTATTTAGGGGGTAAAGTAAACTACTAATTCGATTTCAAAACTTCTTCGACTGACGAAATTTTACGCTCTCGCCGACTAACTCAGGCTATATTTTGTTCTCACCAAATTTTATATATTAAACAACATAAAACAAAAGCGAGCGGTTACTCGTAACATTGATTTACAAAGTTTTATCTTTGTTTCATATTTAGTCAAGTAAAATGCTTTTACCCGACTGACTAATCCCTGGACTGTCCAAACCCATAACCGTGTTATTACAAAAAAGTTAAATACGTATTAAATACTTGTTTTAAAAAGGTTTCGTAATAAATGCACCGCGTCGTAATAGGCGCTCGCCTGAGGCAAGTTCGCATTATCCTTTTTCACAAGTATAATCTAACGTAACTAAAACGAGACAAAACAGCAAGATGGCGAACATTCAGCGTCCGCGGTGCATATAATACGAGACCTTTTTAAAGCCAGGGTTCAATACGTATTTAACTTTGTAATAACATCGTTAGAGTTTAAGCTACATACAACGAATATAGACCTTATGTTTCTAGTAAAAAAGCTGTTGACAGCATAAGTTTAAAAAAAACTATATTTATTACAAAATTCGAAAATCCGATTAATAAAAAAAAAAAAAATTATATATTTTTTTAGTTACTTAGGTATTTAAATACGTGATCTATTTTGCTATTTTTACACGTAAGTCTTAAAGAATCAGAAGAGAGTTTAACATAGCGTAGTACACTAATGATTCGACCTTCATTAATTAGTATAAGTAGGTTACGTAAGACATTTATTGGCCTAAGTTCTAAGAATTTACACTTTAAGAAACTACTGGCCTATAACGGAGATTCTACTGTTCGACTTATGGACAATAGTTTAAATTACTCATTAAGTATAAACGCCTCACTTGCTTTTAAACGTTCTGCTAGTTACTACCGGACGTTATGATTTCTACTAATATTTTGACCATACTCATAGTCAGCCACTGTCAGCCATAGTCAAGTGTAAAATCTCGTATCCAGCAATCAATAATTCTCAGCATATAAAAAATCTCTCAATTTATTAGTGATCTTATTTTTCTCAGCCTCTTCTTTTCAAATCATCTCTATCGTCAATAAACTTGCCAAATATCTAAGCGTAAATATAACTCTACGTGAACTTAGTCCAATTAATTATTTTCACTACGAGATTACGTACAGAAAACTCATTACATTAACCCAATTCATCAATCATCACTTTTACCAATCAACGTCAATTTTATTAGCGGAGCGTAATCCCAATAGATAACGATATAATGAGGATAAAGGTCGGTGTACAATACGAGGCATGTTAGGTTAGTTCACACAGACTCGACACGACGATAACATAATTTTATCGTAAAAATAAAATTACCGGTGTTCACATATATCTGCTTCTTCAAATGTGGATGATAAGCTTTTATGTAAGTTTGTTGTTATGGTATTCTATGGTAGTTTTGTGAATAGACTAAGGTACAATGGAACTGGCAAGTTCTTTGGTAAGGTAAAAAATTTGATCATGTTACATTAATTTGGTATGTTATGTAACTGGAGGCCTTTCAAGTATGAAGTCAGCAGCCCCTTCCCCTTGTCAGCATAAGTAAGTGACGCTTTTTCCCCCCCCCCCCTCTATGCTTAGCATTAGCATCATTTTGTAATTTTACAAGTTCTCTCGCAAATTTATTTATGAATTAAAGAAAAAATAAAAAAGTAAATATTAGTGACTTAATCGCGAATCATACAACTGTTGCCAAATATCTGTGTTCCGATAGATGCATTTGAAAGCCAATCCATTTCTAAGTTTAATGTATCTATTGTCTTTGACATTATATTGAAACGCTACATCCTACAAAGCATAAAAAAACAGATATGAAACTGATACAATCAAAATAGCTATTATAAAAGACGACACAGTATTTAGAATTAATTCCTCAAGTATGAAAGGAAACATTTTATATTAAACAATACTAATAAACTTACAGATAACTATTACTAGAAATAACTTTATAACGTTAATTTACATACAAAACCCTAGATAAGCTAAAAACAAAACAACTATGTCTGATAATGTGAACGAACCAACTCAGTATCGGAGATAAAGGTCAGGATACAATAACCGTCGGCGGGACAATAGAAATTTGTGGTTGTATCCGATATTATATTTGCGGTCACTGTAAAGGATACGTGCTCTTTCAATGTTACATTATATGGAGGATTTTCTTTCAGATTATTGATATAAAATAGTTTATATTTGAAGTATGATTAATCTATAATAATATAATTATATCCAATGCTAACTAATGACAGTATTCATTTCCGTTGAAAATGAACAATTTTTTTTTTCACATTTAACATGCCGTCCGTAAAAAACACTTTCCTTTGACTTCTTAAATGTAAAATTCAAGGTCGATATAGCTTGGTACTAAAAAGCCAACGAATTAGGTGACCTTTGTTAACAATAAATAATTATGTACAATATTACAAGCGGGCCCGGAGGACGTTGTCCCGACCTGATATTTAAAAAAATGATAACATACTATATACCTAAACTTTCCTCCTCATGAATCACTTTATCCATTGGTGAAAACCGCTTGAAAATTCGTGCAGTAGTTTTTGAGTTTATCTCAAACAAACAGACAGACAGACAGACGTGACAGAGAACTTTTTTTTATAATATGTAGTGATTTTGAACCTTTAGCACGAAAGTAATTATGTACATGGCCCTCTGATGATTTAACTTTGAGAATATGTTATCTCGGACCCAAGATGTAGGTACTACATTGATTCACGTTGGGACGGTGACCTGTTTGACATCTCTGGAACGGTTTTGCCATGTAAATGACCACCATTTTCTATGCTAATTTGAAGCGCTTAGTGAACTAATTTAGATATAAAACATACAATTGACTGTCATATCAGAGACGCACCATATGTTAGTAAGATTCTTCAGACGTATTAAATAGAGAACGCAGGTTACTCGTTAAATTTGGGCCAGTGACGTTGAATCAGGTTTAGTCTACTTCAATCGAGATTAAGCGCGCTCTGTTCAATGACGCAATAAATTGTGTATCTGAGAAGAAATGCATGGTTCCAATGCGTTTTTGTTAATCCGTTTTATAGTATTACTAGCGGGCCCGGCAGACGTTGTCCCGCTCTGATTATTCCTCATGAATCACTCTATCTACTGGTGAAAACCGCCTGAAAATCCGTTCAGAAGTTTTTGAGTATATCGCAAACAGACAGACGCGGTAGGGACTTTGTTTTATACTATGTAATGAAAATATTATAATAATATTATGTAAGTTTTGTATTTATTTCATGTAATATTTCAAGTGTATATATTATGTGTGTATGTGTTGTTTTGGTCGAATGCTCTGGCCTACGGAATATCAATCCGATGCCTGCAGGTTCGAACCCCTGCACAACCAACGATTTTTTCGGAATTCGCTTACATTTACTAATTTAAATTGGTAATTATCGGCTGACGGTGAAGCGAAACATCGTGAGGAAACCTAAACCTGAGAAATGTTCTTGTAGTACCGCTGTATGTGGAAAAATATTGAACTGTGGATTTCTCGTAGTTTAAAATTGACCATCTGCAGTAGGCTAGCGTAGTGATTATGTCCATATTTTCTTTCAGGAAGAGACCTAGGGCCTAGCAGTAGTATTAAAAAAATAATGCTTTTATATATTTACAAGTAAACATTTATAAATTTAGCATAACAACTTCAATGTGCATGTGTTTACTTATTACATTTCACTTCTACCGCGTGGTCATAAACACACACTTAATTTTTTTTAATTAATAATTTCTACGTCATGTCGTAAATTTATGGATCAAAGTTATATAAAAATAACAAGAATATGTGGGTGTTGCAAATTATGATTATTAGCAAACAACGCCTTCAACTTAGATGTCTTAATTGCAATATATATAAACACATGGACAGCAATTAGCAGTACCTCTACAAACATTAACTTAGTAATATAGAGTATATATATAAACCTACTTCTATGCAAACTCGTTATGTAAAACTTGTGGGCGCAAACATAAATTAACAGCTTCGGACCCACTGGGTATAACACCGGTCAGTGTGTTGGGACCTTTGCGTATTACCTGTGTAATTATGGCATCATGATTTTCACACTAATTTTTTATCAGGCACGTAATTAAGTACTTGATTTTTAATGTGTATTGTGTCAACACAGTCACCATACTATTAAGTCCAGGGACCCCATCTCCTCATTGCACAGGTGAGGCTGACGAGGGGAGACGACTGGTTGGGTACCCAGTAGTATCGCTATAGTAGGACGAAGCCAGGCGTTCACTCGCCAGGCGTTCACTCGCCAGGTTTCTCAGGAAGACAGCAGGTTCGATCCCTGGCCGCCCCTACCATGCGGCGGACGGTACACCGTGGGGTTTTAGTCCGTGCGAGTCGGACATAACCCACTCTCTCCCCCGAGAGGGTGGCGTATCCATAAAGGATTAAAAAAAAGGGGGGTACTGTCCAAGATCACAAGGATTTAAGCTTCATATAAACAAATGTAGACCTAATCATTTATGGGTTAATAGACTGGTGTCAGCATAAGTTCTAAAAAATACCGTATTTAAAATTTGAACACTAACAAATTATGTAATGTAAAATTATAATACAAAAATGGCTGGATATGTAAAATCGTGATCCGACATTTTGAGATATGGATTTATAAAAACCAGCCAAGGGGTTAATACTACGTATGAAAAAGAAAAATCGATCTGTTAATCTTTCTTGAACTAATAAACGGATTTCGATAAAAATTTATAGTAATATAGTTTATACATATATCGACTCATACACAGGTTGTACATTTGTAAAGGTATTGATTAACTCACCAATATTTTACACTTTATAGATTTTAGCGTTTTAACCTAAAACCTACCGACGACTAGCTTTCTAGTAGAGTTGCCGGAATACACCAACAAGTGCTTGGTGACAGGTTTTCAACTCGAGGGCGTTGGCTATTCAGGTAGACTTAGAATAAGCCCAACCATGGTATGGTTACATTGCGATGTTTCCTTCACCGAATCCTCTGACTTAGTTGTAATGATTCGAACCAACGTCCATCGATGTGGTGTCCGACACGTTATCAACAAAGTCATCATCGCTTCATTACAACCATAACTGTCAAACAACGACAGTTGAATATAGAGTTATTATAGACTAGCTTCTGCTAGCGACATGGTCCGCGTGGAATAGAGCTACTTTGGGCTAACAAGCTAAGGAAAAAGAAACGATTTTGAAACATTCTTCATTGGTGCTCCGCCTCTATTGGTCGTAGCGTGATGATATATATAAACTTCTTCGATAAATGAGCTATCTAACACTGAAAGAATTTTTCACCAGTAATTGCTGAGATTAGCGCGTGCAACAAAACAAACAAACTCTCCAACTTTATAATATTAGTATAGATTTAAAAGCGACTATTTAAATAAATATTGTAAAAGACTAAAGAATTTTTTATAAAGAAATTATCTTTTTTCCTTTCAATTTTTTTCTCTTCTGTATATAAAATATATTGTTAATATAACAAGTAACGCAAACGAAGTCACATCGAGAAGAACCAGTAAGAAACTCGATCTGGTTTATCTTTTCATCATACATATTTTTACAAGCATAGATAGTTGTTGTTGATAGATACACAGAGAGGGGCGTCATTTCCAGACGTCACCATTGTTCACATATTGATACAACCTATAATAAATAGACATGAGTAATTAAAACCCGCTTGACATGGTGCCTGAACTCATTATCCGGAAAATCGAATGTGCTTTGGGACTTTGTTATAAAACGTGACAGTATTACTTAAGAAACGGTTACTTGTCTTAATAAGCCTGAAACATGGAATGAACTATTTGTCATTGCTTCTAGTACTTAAATCATATTGGTCTTTTACTAAACCTAGCTTATCTAAGTTTTTGCAGATATACGTAAGATTATCAAAAATCAATTATTAAAAAAAAATGCCGTAACGTAAAGCTGTGGAACAATCTCCCGGCCAGTGTGTTTCCTCCTTTCTATGGGATCCTTCAAGCACAATGTGAAGAGATACTTACGCAGGCCGGCATGACAGCGGCGACCGGCGATGGATTGTATGTGTCTTGGTGGTCGCCATTGTTTTTGGATTGTACTGTGCTTAACATCAGGCACAATAATAAAAAAAAAAGCATATATTGGGAGGTCAGAGTTAAATTACCGTATATAATATTAGATAATTGTAAACAAATCGCTTAATATTCCAAAAACGTTCAAACTCAGGATTTTGACAGTATATTATATAACTTTTTCGTGGGTTATTAGAAAACGAGTTAACTTGTGGGGACAACCGGAATATCAGTTGAATAACTTTCATGTTAAATTTACGTCATTTACACGAACCGAATGTAAACGGTTCCAAATGGGAGGTTATCATAAGAGTGCTTACGGGAGACAAAGTAAGCATTTTCCAATAAAGTGTTACAAGTGATGGGAATGAGCTATACGCGAATGAGTAACGCGAATTTTTATGCGTGAAATTCGGTTATAAGACAAATTTAATTTTCTTTTATCATTATATGACTTTTGTATTTGTGATATGACCGCTAACTGACTTGACTACTGCCCTCTGTTTTAACCTATCCATCAAAAATAATGTGATTATACTATCCTATAACTTTTAACATTTTATGATGATTGATTGAGTAGCTAATTATTATTATTTCATTTATTTATAAGAAAATATGAGTCCACAAAAACAAATTATATACTAATTATATACTTCAATAATTTATTTGTATTTACAGCCTTTGTATTATAGTATATGTAGTTTCTGACATAACTATGTTACTGTAAAGTTTTATCTTAATTTGTTCAGTAATTTATACGTGAATGAGTAACTTCAGCCAACAATCATACGTTAATCAACATAAACTCTCGCTTTTAAATTATTAATAAAAGCATCATGTTGATCAGAAAATACATATTGTTAGCACCAACCTCCGGTCCCGCTGCATCACATTCAAGAGACGAGACTACAACACGACCGGAACATTGATATTAGCGCCACCATATTATAAATATACATTGACACTAGCGCCAACATATTAGAGATACACATTGATACTAGCGCCACCATATTAAGAAACACATTGAAACTAGCGCCACCATAATAAAGATACATAAATAAGAATAATTATTATTATATAGATTTTAATAAGACTTAAATAAGAATATCATTATATAGAATTGAATCATTAGTTTGATCATTATGAATAATAAATAGTATATTCTTTGACTTCATAGTTCGGCCATGAAAGGCTAGATGTCGCTGATCTACATGTCGAGACAGATTAGTAAACACATTCGAGATACATAAATAAGG
The DNA here is from genome assembly GCA_015888305.1 of Antheraea pernyi. NCBI lineage: Eukaryota > Metazoa > Arthropoda > Insecta > Lepidoptera > Saturniidae > Antheraea > Antheraea pernyi. The sequence continues at coordinate 724,905 of MU158892.1, read as the reverse complement.
ATAATTATATAAAATTGTTATATAGCTTAAATAACATTAATTTGTTCATACTTTATTGTTTTTGTGTTACTTAAATTATTTTGCGGAATTATGTATAAATAGTAATCGCTTTGACTTATATAGATGGGCCTTTAAAAGGCAAGATGTCTGTGATATCTACGCATTTATATATACAAAGTACTGTAAGGCGAAGCTCTGGCCAAATAAATAGTGACTGTATCTACGAAGTATTTATTGCCATTCCTGACTGCATCGACACTATACGTGATTAGTGTAATAATATTTAGATGAATTTGTAATTTCCTTTTCAAGATTTGAATAACAATAAAAATTGATTTGTATGTAATTCTAAATGTACTTTGTAAGTAAGGTAAGATTTACTGTGGTATATTATTATCCACTTAAATAAGAACCATAATATGTTACTGGACTAAATAGCTATAGTTTTGTTCTTTTGAAAATAGTATTGGTGTTTTATGACAGATTTTGTGGCGATGAGTGTGGATTATCTTTTATTTTTTAATTTTAATTTCGTTATTACTATTTTATATCAATTTTATAGTTACTGATTTGCTAAAATGGCATAATATAGCCTCGATAATAATCAAAAAAGTATAAAATAATACCAAAATAGTAAAGTTCTATCTGCTATGAAAGTTTGGTCAAAGTACCTACAGCCTCTTCAATTCTATTTATATGCATAAATTAGATTCATATTACAATGTAAATTTTACCAAATTCATTTTTACCCTTCAAAGATTATCATTGGATGGGTATTCCATACATTTAGATATTCGCTACTAGAAATTAATAATGCAAATCAAGCTTCATCATCATCATGACCCTATGACGTTTGCTTATAATTCATCAAATAATTTTCTTCAAATTCTTTTAAGTTACTAATCATGTATTTAATTATTTTGAAATAATACCGAATATAATTTCGGTCGTTAACAATTTTACTAATTTTTAGAGTCACAATCAAAAATATTTTATTCAATTTAGGCACTGAGAAGGCGCTTATTAACGTTAAAGCTACCATCAAGTCGAAAACAACCCTGTTATAAAAAAACCGACAAGAAACTGGAACTGATTCATCATTTCATTATACATATTTTTTACAAACAAAGAGAGTTACTTTCGTTTTTAGTGGATGCCCAGAGATTGGCGTTATTTCTAGACGTCACCATCGTTCATATATTGATACACCCTATAATAAATAAACTTTAGCCGTTAAAACCCACTTGACATGATGCTTGAACTCATTATCGGGAAAATCGGATGTGTTTTGGGGCTTTGTTATAAAACGTAACAGTATTACTTAAGAAACTGTTAATGAGTTTGAAATATGCAACGATCAATTTCTCATTGCTTTTAGTATTTAAATTATGCCGGTCTTTTACTAAACCCTGCTTATCGAAGTTTCTGCAGACATCCATTAAATTATCACTTCCATTTCAGATGTTGTCCACCACAACAAAATATAATAAGACATTAAGCTATGCAAGTAAGCGAAGTAGACTAACCTTTTTTTTTTTTTTTTGGATACGCCACCCTCCCGGGGGAGAGGGTGGGTTATGTCCGAGTCGCACGGACTAAAACCCCACGGTGTACCGACAGACCGTTTTGTGGGGGCGGCAAGGGATCGTTCAAGCTAATCAACCTTGTAGAGCCGCCCCCACGGTCCGCCCGGCGGAAGGTGGCCGCCGGGCTCCTACCTATAGAGGGACAGACCGGGTACACACCGGCTGCCCCCCCTCGTCCGCCGGACCTGTGCAATGAAGAGATGGGCCCCCGGCCCATCCCCTCAGGTCCGGCTACGGTGGCAGGAGGAGTTGTGCAAAGCGCCGATTCCTCCTGCCGGTCCTCGGTTGGCGGAGACGGCCACTTAGCGAGTCTGCCTCGCGGGCCCTCTCCGCCTCCTCCTTCTGCGAGACGACCTCCTCGCAGAAGGAGGCCATCGCTCGCCAAGCCTGTTCGCTGCCGAGCATGGCCGAAACCACGCTCGGCAGCGATAAGTCCGTTCCCACTGCCGCCGCCAGAATGCGGCGCTGCTCCCCCCACGTAGCACACTCAGACAGAGTGTGCTGCGCGGTATCTTCGACAGCGCCGCACTCGTGGGAAGTAGACTAACCTAGCAGTGGGAATAACTATTGAATAATGATGGCATTAATTAATTTAATGGATCGAAATCATTGACTAATAATTCAACTTTCGATGATAGAAACGGTCTAGTCGTTTCACATCACTATGCCCTTTTAATTCGAACGGAGCGAAATAATTCGGAATTCCCGTCACGTAGACAAGGTAACGGCGAGTACACGTTATCATTTTTTCTGTTATATATCTCTGTACGAGATTGGGTTCGTACGGTTTTACCACACGATTGGCTTCCAAATTGATTTTATGAAGATCGCTACTGTATTATTACTGTTGTGGAGATCAGAGTTCTATTGTGTCTCGAGACATGTTAAGTTTTTATATTGAAGAATATTATTACAACCCTACAAAGGTTTTTGTTGGAGGTTTCTTTTATCATATTTCTTTTCTATCTTTTTTAACTGTTTCAACGTTTGAATACAGTTGTGTGGCTGTTATTCGATGAATTGGATAGTATTTTTGTAGAAATATTGTATTTACCGATAACTATAATAAAAATAATTCGGGATAGCCATAAAGACTGGCGACAGAAGTGAAAACGCAAAATAATGGGATAACTGGATGTGGAACAATCTCCCGGCCAGTGTGTTTCCTTCTTCCTATGACATGGGGTCCGTCAAGCGAAACGTGAAGAGATACTTACGCAGGCGGGCATGACAGCGGCGACCGGCGATGGATAGTATGTCTCTCGGTGGTCGCCATTGTTTTTGCATTGTATTGTGCTTACCATCAGGCACAGTACAGTCACATTGCCGAGCTACAGCTACAATTAAAAAAAAAAACTGGGAACTCGTTTGAATTTTTAAATTAATTATAGTGTGCATTACAATAGGTAGGTGGTAGAGTGACACTGAAGCTATTACTGGTTTCAGTATGAATGGGTCGGCTCGACCGGGGTAGTACCACCCTCTCACAGAAAACCAACGTGAAGTAGCAGTACTTGCATTGTTGCGTTTCGTTCGGTCCGTGGGAGCGCCGGAGGCCCAACTTCCTTCCCTTTCCTCCTCTCCCTTCCCCCTTCCTTTCCTCCCTCCTCCAACACAAGCTGGCAACGCACTTGCGACCCCTGGTGTTGCAACTGTCTATGGACGGTGGTGATCACTTAACATCAGATGACCTCGACTGTCCGTTTGCCAACTATGACATAAAAAAAAACATAATTTGTATATTGTAATTATCAACATTAGTCCGGTTTTCACATGTATTGGCACACGGAGCAATAGTGAGGTATATACATTTTATAAAGGTTATTAATCATTGAAACATATGATGAGCTGCAAAATATTATATCAATATTAAATGCACTACGCGTCGCTAGTCAAACGCAATACGCTTGGTCACACCTAATAATAGGTGCTAGTGCTAATGCATGTCACGAAGTGAAATCATATGTTTATCTCCTGCCAAAAAATATCGATCAACGTGCCTAAAGAAGACAGTTAGAAATTTTCACTTAAAAAAACGGATGGATCTATTAGTGCGTTATATATGCACATATACATGTGTGTATATATATATTTATATAATAGGAGGCAAACCAACAGGTGGGTCACCTGATGTTAAGTGAACACCACCGTCTATAGATACTTGTAACAGCAGGGGAGTCGTGTGTTGCCAGCCAGTGGGGAGGGGGAGGGGAGGTGGGGATCCGGCACTCTCACTGACCGAACGAAACGCAACAATTCCAGCACTGTTACTTCACGTGGGTGTTTCTGTGAGAGGGTGGTACTACCCCGGGCGAGCCGACCCATTCATGCTGAAACTATTAATAGCTTCAGCGGGGCTCTACCACCTACAATATTTGTAATATATGTCACTAGTAATCACCTGCGGCTTTGTTCACTTAAAATCCTTACAAGTAATAATGTATGTTATTAGCGAATATGAGTTTGTTCGTTTGTTACACTTTCATGCCTTAAAAACTCAGCCGATGACTATATAATTTTGTATCCACGTTGTCAGGTATATAGAGAAGGACTTAATGTTTTAATTCCTGAGCATTAGGTCAAATTTACATTAACACAAACGAAATCGCGGCCAAATACTAGTACAACATAAAGTTTAATAACAATAAAATACATCTAACCACCATCTAGTGGTACTAACTACGTTCGGTCAAATAATGTCAGTTATCAATCTCATGATTAATATCTTTATATATAATTCTTCTGTCCCTATGTATGTGATTGAACTCCTAAACGGTTCAACAGATTTTTATGAATTTTTTTGTGAGTGTTCATGTGCATTCAAGAATGGTTTACCTTCATAATAGGATGCGGTACGTGGCGTTGTCGTTGAATTTTAGGATTTTTTTTTAATTATCAAAGCAGGACAATGTCCACCGGGGTCTGCTAGTAACCATAATAATAGCTCTTGAAATATCATTTTCTCAATACATTACGCGTCGTTGTGAGAAACGCCCTTTAATCCTAAAATTTTTATTGCGATCAGTCAAACGGTCTTCGAGTTAATTGATTTTAAAAATACAAACAAAAATCCATTACTATATTTAGATTCAAGGCTTAAAACAATGACCAAATATTTCCAGCCACATGTTTTCCACTTTTTAGTAAATGTTCTCTTTAATATCCTTGTCCCTTTATCCTTTTAATGTCATTCTGTATAATTTGTAACGTACGAGTAGGTATACATATATACTCATGTACGCATGATTTTGCCAATTATTATATCAGCGTATCCCAAATCATAATGAATATGACTTTATATCCTAAACTTTGCCAACAAAATATCTCGATTATTAAATCTCTGCTAAAATATGCTAAGCTAGCGGCAGACTGTGACTGTATTTGTATCTTTCTAAATTATTACACCATACATTATCTTTGTTTAACTCTGAATTTATGCAGCTATAATAATTCACTAATAGTACGATATTTCCAAGTTACTTGATACTTATTATTCAATTTTGGCAAATTAAAACAATACGTTTATATATTACAGCCTATGTGTTACTATTTCCTTATAATTAAACTACAACTCTATAAAGGTTCACTAAAATCCTCTTAGTAACTACTAAGATTTGAGTGAAAGAGAAGATTTTTGTGATAAAATAAACGTACTTACACTTTGTTTGGTTTAATAGCTGATACCTACATATTTCTTTGTGCCGTGAATAATCTTTTAATTTAATTTTAATCAAAAAAATCCACGTCGAATGGCTATAATTTTATGCCGATACGATCAGTTGTTTTTACGTGTTTGAATCTGTAAGGAATTGTATTGCCATTATATATTATTTTATTAGTTATTTCTTGAAAAGGTTTTATCATTAATACTTTAGCAATGATGCGGTTCAAACATACAGACAGATAGACATTTCTCAAAAGTACATACTTGTTAGATTTACATACTTATTATCGTAATGGTGGTAGAGCCACGCTGAAACTATTATTGGTTTCAGCATGAATGGGTCGGCTCGTCCGGGGTAGTACCACCCTCTCATAGAAAACCGACGTGAAGTAACAGTGCTTGCATTGTTGCGTTTCGTTCGGTCAGCGAGAGCGCCGGAAACCCACCTCCCCTCCCCTCTCCTCTCCCTTTCCCTCCCCTAACCCTTCCCTTCAAAAGATGGCAACGCACTTGCGACTCCTTTGGTGTTGTTAGTGTCCATGGACGGTGGTGATCACTTAACAGCAGGTGACCCACCTGTTCGTTTGCCAACTATGACATAAAAAAAAAAAAATTATATGCATAGATATCGAAAATATAGTGTGATTATTAAAGGTTATAAATTTTTTTGGTTCGTAACGTGATTTCTCTGACTAGGTGACTAGTAAAATGAATACTGGAAAAGGTATAATTATGTGCGAATGAAATTTCAGAATCAAAATACTCTTTATTCAATTTAGGCCCTGAGAAGGCACTTATGAACGTCAAAACTACCACCGGTTCGGAAAACAACCCACGCATCGAGAAGTACCGGCAAGAAACTCGATCTGGTTTATCTTTTCATAATAACTAACATTTTTTTTTTATTATTACAACATAATAGACACATAAAGCTACATTCGTTTTTAGTGGTTGCACAGAGAGATGCGTCACTTCCATACGTCGCTATCGTTCACATACTGATCCATCCTGTAATAACCTTTATGTATTAAGACCCACTTGACATAACACTTGAACCTACTGTCCGGCAAATCGGTAATGTGTTTTTGGACTTTGTTATAAAATCTAACACTATTACCTAAAAAACTGTTACTGTTTTTAGTCAGCCTGAAACATGGAGTGACCAGTTTGTTATGGTTTCTGGTATTTATATTATGTAGGTATTTTACTAAATCCAGATTATCTAACTTTTTCTGGACGTATATCAAATTCTCAAGAATATATTGAGAGGGCAGAGTTAAAATACCGAAATCCTGAAACTTAGTCTTTAATGATTCATTTGGACTACAATCTACTAAAAATTACAGCAAATGACTAGGCAAGAGGAGGAAGTTTACTCAGAACTCCATGAAAGGTAAATGAGAATTGCACAAGGATGTAATCACGAAATACTAACTTTACAAAGGAATTTAGATAGTGATGCTGCAGCGTCATGAAACGGGGGCATGCGTGTGGGAAATTTGAATTTCAAAGCCAAAGAAGTTCGTAGTTCGAAGTCAACTCTTTCTATTACGGCTTTGCATTACACGGTACTATGACGTTTATTTGAATAAAAATGAAATATATTTAGATATATTGTCATTCATGTAGAACAAGTGACAGATAGAAAAGTACATTTTATCATTTATATATTGGGGTAGGTTAAGGGCTATCAAATATCACTATATGAACTTTATGGTTAGAGCTGTTCCATACAAATTATAGGCGACAAAGGAAGCTATATTCTGTCGTTTAATTAAGTCCACGATGTTCATTATAATTTAACTTTAACAGCTTAAATACGTTTTTAATTAAAATATAGGTTTTTCTAATATTTTACTTCTTTTGGCGCGGTGTAAAAATGGTTGAATGAAGTTTTAGCTTGAAAATCTAGTTGCGTGTAGTTAATAGTTTCTTTTAAAATATTGTATAAGCAGCTCCTTTTAAATATAAATGTTATTTTATATAATTTGTATATATGATTTATTCAAGGTATTTTATCTCAACGTTCGAACACTGGACTCGTTTCAAAACGTTTAAAACGAGGAGGTTTTTTTTTATATTCACGATGAAAAAGTATAACCCTTATGTGCCCACATATAACACGCTTTTTAATTATTATTTTTTACAATTTTTTTATGCTAAAAGCTATTAACGACTGCAAAGATATCTGGTTATAACTATTGTTTCGTAAGAAAAATACGAAAATGCCATAGAAAGGAACAATGTTTACTAATTATTTGTAGCCGTTGCTAAACGTGTATTTGTTATTATTTCTCGTAATATTTATTATTGTAATATTTATGTGCTTATAGCAAAAATAAATATTGTGTTAAAATTTTTTGCGTTCAGATATTTTTGTCTACCCATTTTCACGGTGATAGGAAGAACGGTACATAAGTCGGTGTGTTGAAGCGCCATCTAGTAGCAAGATGTAGTAAAATGGATGTACTAATTTTCTTGACTATCGACCTTATTGTTTAAAATGTAATTTTAACTAACACTATAATCGGGAATATGAATTTGTTATTTATTTGTTACGCTTTCACGCCTCAACTACTTAACTGATAATCTTAAAAATTTGCATACAGTAACATTTTCAGATACAAAGAGGATATAGAGGACAAAAGGTCTGCTCCCGGGGATATATCAAATCTATAGTAACGCAAGTGAAGCTGTACAATGTTAATGGCTTCTAAAGATATAATATTCCTGACACATTACACGTTGGTGTGACAGACGCCCGCAAATCTTAAAACGTACATGCTCAAAAGAATATATCTGTTGTTCACGAGAGATTCGAAGCAATAAATCTCCCTGTATCAAGAGAGAGGCTTCACGTTTCTTTTTTTATCTAGATCGCTGCTTCGAATACCGTCGGTTTTTGTCTCAACCCGTTACCCACCCTGGGGGCATTTAGAGGGGAGACGGACGATTGCACACCGATATTGTTTGAGTTATTGGATCCCCGGACTCTGGTGGGAATTGTTCTCTAACCCTCTCTCAGATTTTCGATATTAAATTATTTAATGACGTGTGAATTGGTAACGCGTAATTTATTCTTGGTTTATTATAGTGTGCGGTGGCATTGTTCCGAGATTGAAGAAAGCGCTTACACAATTTACATACTAACAAGTTATAGCTAATAAACCGGGAGACTAATTATGAATCAAATCAAATCAAAATCACTTTATTCGATTTAGGCCCTAAGAAGGCACTCATGAACGTCAAAACTACCACCGGTTCGGAAAACAACCCAGTCATCGAGAAGAACTGGCAAGAAACTCAATCTGGTTTATCTTTTTAACAAATATATATAATATATAATAATAAATGTTACAAACGGATTTAATGGATGCACAAAGACGAGTCAATTCCAGACATCACTATCGTTAATATATAATATAATATTTAGAATAATAATATATTCTATATAATAAATGTCTATATGCAAAAGTCACAAACGTTTTTAATGGATGCACAGAGATCAGTCAATTCCAGACATCACCATCGTTCACATATTGATCCACTCTATAATAGCCTTTTGACATTAAAACCGCTTGACATGGCGCTTAAATTCGCAATCCGGCAAATCGGTAATATCCCTTGGTACTTTGTTGTAAAATCTAACACTATTTCCCAAAACACTATTACCGGTTTTACTAAGTCTATAACGTGGGACAACCAGTTTGTCACAATTTCTAGTATTTAGATTGTGCCGGTTTTTTGATGTAAATGAGTATATATAAAATCATGTTGAATACAGAGACTCGGTAGCACATATTCTATTTTATAATTTTATTTAGCCTCTATTTTGTAACTATCTACCTTAAGCGATTTAAATAAATAATAAAAACATATATTATTTTCTTGAAACAGTAACAGATAACGCAGCGTACGCCGAACATTTAAAAAAAAATGAAAACTTAAGGGTACGCGTCACCTATGACCTCAACATAATCGTGACGTATTGCGCTTGTAGTCGACATTGTATATCATCATCATCATCAGCCTGTAAGAGGGCCATAAGCCTCTTCCTGAAAGAAGATATGGGCATAATCACCACGCCAGCCCACGAGATATTGGTGATTTCAAACTCCGAGAAATCCATAGTCCTATGTTTTCCCACATATAGAGGTACTACAAGAACATTTCTCAGGTTCAGGTTTCCTCACGATGTTTTCCTTCACCGTCAGCCGATAGTGTTACCAATTTAAGTTAGTAAATGTACGCGGATTCCGACAAATTCGTTGGTACATGCCGCGGTTCGAACCTGCGGACATGGAAATCATATTCCACCGGTCAAAACACTAGACCACCACGACTTATATTGTATATACTATTGTATCACACGCGCGTTTGAATTTTTAGATGGGTAAAATCTTATGATTTCGCGTCACCGATCGTCACCGATGACGTCGATATGCTCGTAACGTATTGCGCTTGCAATGATTGGGACAGATTAGCGACGCATAGTATACATGTAATATTGATATTTTGTAGTGGGATTATGCAAACTATTATATTTTTGATTTATTAATAAACTCTATACACATGTATATATTATTGCTCCGAGTGCCAATTCATGTGAAAACCAGGCTAATGTTAATATTTTTAACTTAAAAACTACGAAATTTAAATAATCCAGAATGTAATTGAATTAAATATTAAAAAAAAAACACGGTTATTCCATTGTTTTGAATTTTCACTTATCTCGGCAGTCTTTATAACTGCCTCAACTTTTTTTCAAACTTACTTGAATTTAAAAATTATTTTTTTCTTCAGTTACAGTAAAAATATCGTTCAAAGTGATGCCATAAAATCTGATTAAGTATTAACATTTAGAGAAGCTTATTTGTAATTTTTGATTTCACATATAAATTACACAAGCTTTTAGTGTATTTAGAATTTTATTGTGTTCTAAATAATTAACGTTTTGTAGAAATTAATACTTATTCGTGTATTAAACGATCTCCAAATATGCTCTAATGTGCTATTTCGCTAAGCCTTTTATTATATATGTGGTAGAGCCACGCTGAAGCTGTTACTGGATTCAGCATGAATGGATCGGCTCGCCCCCGGTACTACCATCTCATAGAAAACTGACGTGAAGTAACAGTGCTTGCATTGCATTGCATTCGGTCAGTGAGAGCGCCGGATAACCCACCTCCCCTTTTTTGTAACGTGGCGAAATCCCTTATGGATACGCCACCTTCCCGGGGGAGAGGGTGGGTTATGTCCGACTCGCACAGACTAAAATCCCACGGTGTACCGACAGACCGTTTTGTGGGGGCGGCAAGGGATCGTTCAAGCTAATTAACCTTGTAGAGCCGCCCCCATGGTCCGCCAGGCGGAAGGAGGCCGCCGGGCTCTTACCTATAGAGGGATAGACCGGGTACACACCGGCTGCCCCCCCCTCGTCCGCCGGACCTGTGCAATGAGGAGATGCCCCCCCCCGGCCCATCCCCTCAGGTCCAGAACCCACCTCCCCTACCCTCCCCCAAATACAGGGTGGCAACACACTTGCGACTCTTCTGGTGTTGCAAGAGTCTATGGACGGTGGTAAACACTTAACTTCAGGCCCACTTGTTCGTTTGCCTGCTATGATTTAAAAATAAGTAATTAAAATTTTTTTCACACAACCTGTTCCATACAGGCTATTAAAACAGGAATCTAAGACTATGAATATACCCACCTTGTTTCGATTATGTTCTTTATGTTTTCTTTTTTACTATCATAGTTCTTTATTTAAATCTGAACATATTCTTATACGTAACTGTGTACTACCGCACAGTTTTCATTAACAAAACTGATAAATCTATTCAAATCGTTACAGCGCGATAACATTTTTAACCGAATTATTAATGAAACAATTATCGTATATTATCATAAAGCTAACGATAATGGTAATAACTGTATGATGCTTCCTATCAACGCTCAATTTGACGACAAATTGCATGTATCAATTGCCAGATGTTCTGTAATAAATTAATTGTATGATAATGTATTATATAATATTAATACATAGGTGTGTAACCTCTTTAGCCAGCAAATTCTCAATAGCGGACACCCAAAAAGTACATGCCAATCGTGTTGAATATAAATATTCTGAATGACTCGTTAAATAACGGAATATTTTTGAAGTGAAAACTTCTTCAGAAGCGTTGACCAGTATTTTTGGTAGTAGATAAATTTATAATTTCGCATCATGATATGCTACGTAAGCATGGCCGGCCGTATTGCGCTTGCGCGGCTTTTTTTTTCATACTAGCCACACGTAGTGTACTCGTAGCAGCTTGTGTTCGTGTAATATTGATATTCTGCAATTCTGCATACGTTTCATTGATTAATAGACTTCATGAAAATGTATATTTTATATTTCTCTTGCACTTTCAACAATTGCAGTATTTAACGAGGTCTATACAAAAGATTTATTGATAAAAAATAGTCGAGGCAGTAAGGACTAGCGACAGAAATGAAAACAATGAACCAAATGTGTTCTCTTATGAATTTTAATATTAATTATAGTATGAATGACAATAGCTAAATTTCAGAATTTGTTAAAATTATAAACATTAATGTGGTTTTCATATCTATTGGCACTCGGAGCCCATAGTTAAATACATTTTTATACAGTTTATTAATTAATTAAACATATGGAGGGCTGCACAATCTCAAACCAAATATATATATTACATGTACACAGGCTGGCATAATGCTGTTATGTCGTACTGTCGGTCATGCTTACGTAGCATGTCATGACACGAAATCATAAGTTTATCTCCTGCCAGAAATACCATTCAACGCGCCTAAAGAAGTTTTCACTTCAATAATTGCATATTGTTCTAAAGGTATTCATTAAAAATAATTAATTTGTAAATCACAATAATAACACAGGAAGTCATCGGTCAATTGAATAAATAATTGCACGCTTTAATTAATGAACATATAATACGTTTCGTATTAAATCCGACACATGCGCTATATATTTGAGTCGTTAATTATTTGAAACCTATTTGGATTACGTACCATATGTTCTGTTCACGGTTCGTTCACACCCCACGGCTAGGTAATATCATCCATACGATATTAAATAACATGGGAGTCATGGAATCTTATAAGATAATATAACAAGTTTTAGGAGATATATATTAAATGTTTATTTACTTGGCTAAATGTAGGAAAAGGTTAATATTTGACGGCTGTGTACATATTGATAGATTTTAATTATTGTAATATTATTAGTTTTGTCCTAACCGTGAAAGTGGCATTTAAAATGTAAATATAACTTATGTAATGACATAAAAGATTAAACATCTTTATATACTTTTCCAGTTAGACTATGTGGATAGTTTCAGACAAATAAAAATAAAACCTGACTGCAAAAATATATTAATTTTCCTAAATTGTGAGCTTTAATTTCACACTAGGGCTAAGTTGAAATAACAAGACCACTGTATGTCTAAGGTCTAACCGTCAAAAATCCATTAGGCAAAAGTATTTCTGTAGTTGAGTGTGGTTGTTATGGTTTTGTCTGTCTAAGACAATAGCTTATGTAAAATTATTAAAATATTATATTATATAACAAATTCCAAATATAGCTAGGTATACTTACATTTCTTCTTCTTCTTACCCTTATCCCACATAAGTAGGGTCGGTACAACATGTTTGTCATGTTTTGGTATATGATTTGGCTTAATTTTTATGATCGGCCGCCTGCCTGACATCAACCCTCCTTGGGATTCTTTCGTTGTAACACTGTATTTATGATAATTATTATATAGTTCTGATAGGATCCATTAGCTTTACAATTTTTCTGTAGGCTTTAGCCTTAGTAGGATATTTATAGTTTCTGCTTGAGCGGCACTACCGTTCCGGTCAAACACGAAGTTCTTCAAGATGTATGGTTTACTTGCTATATTGTCATTTTAATGTAACAGAAAATTAGCCAACTTTAGACTATTCCCGAGGACTGCACTTTCGGTTTTATTTTTCAGGATTCGTGGTTACAGAGTTTTTTCAATACTTCCAACTACGCATTCTATTGTGCAGCTGCTTTCGTATACAAGTTTTAGGTCAATTACTCACTGGCTTTTGTTCAACGTTTATAACTATCATAACAGAATTCGCCTGCGCGGCTTCAGGATTTCGTATCACGTAAATCGGTGTATATTAAATTAAATGAATAAATTTGGTATCTTTCAGGGTATTAATATAAAATTAGATACAATAAACCGTTATAATAATATAAAATATGAAAACTATTATAGAAAAATAAACGCAAATAAAGTGACATATCATTGTCATGTCAATTATACTAGGTACTGTTTTACTATTTTACTAGGTATACTTACATTTATAAAATAAAATTGCTTATCGAATATATAAAAATCTCGTGTAACGGTGTTTACGTTCGAACTCCTCTAAAACGGCTGGATCGATTTTTATGAAATTTTAAATATATATTTGGTAGGTATGAGACTAAGCCATAAATTATATTTCATACCTCTAGATGATTAGGGTGTCCGTATCCAGATTTTTTTTTTCATTTTTTTTTGATAATTTTTATTTGGCATCCAAAATACCTATAACCCGAAATTTTCGATTTTCTAACCCCACCCTCCATTTTGATTCGTAATTTTACTATTTTTATATGAACAATATCCAAATGATTCAACGGTCGTTCGTATTTCAAACAAAACGAAATTATTGATGTAGCTGAATGACACATGGCGCTACATCCGCCTCATCGAAATTTCTTCCACACAGTTTGGAAATACAATTGGAATCGGTAGCTAACCGATTTCACGCAGCCAAAGTTGCGCAAGTTAGCTAGTAGTTTATAAAAGTATAATTAATCATGCTATGGTCTCATACATGATCTGATCTACACGAATAGATAAATGACAAGAACGAATACTTTTTGTATTCAAAGCATTTTAATTAAACACTGTTCCACACGTAGTCATTCGCTTAAATCGCTACACTTTACGCCTCTTTAACTTTGAACGAACCTCTGATTCATTAAATTACGTCCGGAAGCCGTCGCCGCAGCGTGTTGTAATCCCTCAAAGGGATCAGTGTTTGCGGTACCTCTGCTCTTTATTTATGCAACGGTAATTTTTGTCAGCAATGCACAATGCAAAATATATTACTCCGTTTATATTATTGTTATACGAGTTATTAAAATATTCTGTGTTTTTTATTGATACTTAAAAATTCATTTAATGATGAATTCAGGAATTTTATTTTGGTAATTTTTATTACGACTACATCTATCGCACTCAATGCTTTTTAATACGCTTTGTGCCAGAACATGGTAATTGAGCCTGACTTGACGACAATAATAACGGCTCGCTATGATGATTGTTTTTACACATTACAATAGTGACGAGAAATGTCGATTTATATTCGAAAAAGATACAATCAAATACTACTTTTGCATTAAGCATTAATGCGAGTGTGCCTGCAGTGATGGTTCTGCTGACAACGATCCAATATATAATTATATATCATTATTTGATTACAAATTAAAAAAAAGTAAATGCCGAGTCGTATGGTAAATAAGTACACCAATAATTATAATCCAGGATTCTGTCAAACAGCGCTGTTTTTTTTGTTACAAAAAATGTGAACAGAGTTTTCCTCGGGATCAAATTACATAGTTAGATGTATTAGAACTTAGATAAATACACACTATATAGTTATACATACATATAATTAAGAAAATAATGTACTAAATTTATGTTCCTAAAATTATACATTCAATAAATTTTAACTGCACCTCACTATTGACAATAAAAAACAGCCATTTGCAACGTAAAACTCAGTCATTAATTTATACGTAGTTTCATGAGCGGACGTGTATTATAACAGCCATTTAAATGTGCCGCTACAATGGATGTAACACCAACAATAATAGCGAGATCAGTGGTGGTGCGTTCCTGAATCAACAGACGTATACCAATAATGAAGCGAGTGTTAGAGTATTTGTATCAAACTGAATCACTACCACCAAATATGAGATGATAAATCCGCCACAGTGGCTCCTATTTGAGTTATTGGGATTAGCCCGTATATATGTAGAGGCTTACGAGTAGAAATAACGGTAACGACTTTCCAACAATCGCAGGCCTATCGGTGGTCGCTGTTATTTTTAAACTGCACTGTGCTTACCTTCTGCATCATTACTTTGTCAGAGTACAATAAATAATAAGAAAATGTAAGCGTCGATTACTAGGATTCTATTTATTTTTACAAACCATAAGCTTTTGTGGTAAATTAAAAAAACATATACTCCTTAAATTAGAATATTTCTAATTCTTCTAAATAAACTGTTAACTAAGTTATGTATAGTCTAATAATTAAGAAAATAATTTCTGTAAAAGACATTGTTTAATTTTAGTACTTATGTTTGTTTCAGATAATAATGATGGAAAGACGCATCGCTGGAATAATATACGTTCTCATCACCTTCGCTTTAGTCAATGAAATGTCCATAAATGTACAAGCAAGGGATAACAATAAAAGGCGTACAAAAGAAAAAACAGGAGGCTTTCATAAGAATATTTGCGATATCACTGACAGAGATTCAAAAGTTCATTGTTACTGCGAGAATACTAGAGAGCCTAGGAATGCAACTAAAGCTGAATGTTGGGTATTCAATGGAGGCATACCACGTGACGACCAAATTTGGCAGAGTTTCGCCTCTCAACCGATTTTACTAACTTTATCGTTCAACGTGAGAGTTGAAGGCGCGCTCGGATATGTACCCACAAAAGCTCTATACTACTTGCAACGATTGAGATCGATCAATATAAAATATGGTAATATAATTGACGTAACTCCATTCGCTTTTGCAAACTTGACAAATCTAAAAGAGGCAGGTTTATCGCAGAATCAAATAGAGAACTTACAACAATACGCATTTGCGCATCTACCCAATATAACATCGATAAATTTAGAAGATAACATGATTATTGATATCGATGCTGAAGCTTTTTACGACGTGCCCAAGTTACAAAAACTTATATTCACTAAAAATAATATATCGACGATAAGGAATGGTACATTTCAACACACTTTCAATCTTTTGGAATTGGATTTGAATAAAAACAACATCTATTATTTGAATCGTAGGACTTTCGATGGATTAGCTAATTTGAGAAGATTAGATTTGAGACGGAACCGTATTCACAATTTAACAGAATTCACGTTTGCAGAGTTGTGGAATTTGCAGGAGTTGCTACTAGGCAAGAATGACTTGAAATATATTTCTGAGAGGGCGTTCGACGGCCTCTCTCAATTAAGAAAGTTGTGCCTGGATGATAATAAGCTAGTGGCACTCCCACCGGGATTGTTCGAAGGTGTCAGGGGACTCAACTCACTAGATTTGCGCTCAAATGAGCTCCACGCCTTGACTTATGATAACATCAAACCAATATTGGATAACCTGAAACCACAAAACAGCAGTTTGCTTATAGAAGGTACCATACATTTTTAATTCTCTATTATTAGTATTTATTCTAATTAATACAACATTCTACTCTTTTAATTTAAATATGCTAATCATAAATGTAATATTCAATTTGACACCATGAAAATTTATATAATACCACAACCCAACTAAATTACAGTACTTTTAATTATTTTAACACGATTAAACTATCTTCTAATGGCATAAACAGATAATAATATTTGAATATCTTTAATACTATTCGGTTAAATTATGAATTGAGTTTGTTTCGAATCCTAGAAGCCATTATTTTTACCTATAAAATTATCATTAAAACAAAGTCACATGCTATTAATTTTATAAAGTCTATGTGACCATATTAGAAATTTAATACAACTAAGTCTATGGAACGAGCCGCTTTATAACACGTCCCCTATGTTAACGTTAACATACGTTGGAAATTAAGTCATGTTGAAACAGAGATGCTGTTAACTTTAGCGCACTTACGAACTTTGTTCTTTTATATACCCTCAGGGTGTTCTTACTCGGGATGGAATAAGGTATAGAAGTAGAGAATTGTGTATAAAAGGTTTTATAATAATATTATGTAATTCAGAACTATTCTCTTGGGGACTTTACGTAATAACTTCAGTTCCACTTATTTGCTATGCAAATTGTAATTTAAAGTTCAATTCTATTTCATTCCAGAAAATAACTTCGTGTGCGACTGCAATCTTAAATGGATGCACTCTCTTCGAAATGATACGAAGAGTCAAAACACCAGAGATTCTTTGGACAGCGTAACTTGTAAATCAGACCCACCGATCGTCAGTTCAGCGTATAATAAAATGCCCGAACCAAACCAGCCTGACTACAATCAAGACATACTCCATGCCGGATTAACAATTGAAACGCTAAATGATAAAATAAATGTTACTGACAAAAAGACTGGAGATATCAAATCAATAGTAGATATAAGCAATGATATACTGAAAAAGAGTGTTAAAAGAAATGTATTGAAGATACCACCTGAAACGTTGCCTTGTCCGCGAGAGATTATCAAAACAACATTACCAACATTTGTGATAGATCCAGTTATACCGATACAAAATGAAATGAAGACGTACAGATTCCACGAAATGAATTCAGGAAACGTAATACGTATTAGATTTACCCAAGTTGTATTATTGTGTGCGTGTTTTGCTTTCTTCTTTACTTAGATTATAAAGTGTCAATTTAGAAATCTAGTATTTAATGGAGATACAGACTATAAAGCTTTGTATTGGTGGCTGGATATGGGATTTGTGTTTACGTATTATTAACGGTTCACAGAAAGTCCGAATTCGTAGGGTATGAATACGAATGTAATCAAAATATAACTGACGGTTATGTAAACACGAGGCAATTGCAAAATTTACCAGGAAACTGTTTTCGTAGTAAAATGTTGGTTAAATACACAATGTCATGCGTGATGAATTTGGTCGATAAGGGTACTGCAACATTTATATGTACCTATTCATTTACATAAATTATATTTGTTCGACTAAAATTTAGTAGCGTTATGAAATCTTTTAATTTAATATTTTTATTTATAGTTGCATCACGATTAAATATTTTACAGTTTTAGAAGAAGAATTCTCAAATACTTTTATGTGTCCTTTATATTGTGAGAACATGATTCAATATACGGCCAGCAATATCCATTTGAATGTAACGAAGACATAAGCCACGACAGTTTCGTGATAAAATTAATTAATTTGAGCACTTTAATAATAATTATAATACATAACTATAGTTATACTCACAATATGAATGTTGTATATTGGATAATGTTAATTAGGTGTAATGTACTTGATCTCATTTTAATTTGAAATCGAAACATTCCGTTTGTCTTTTTGATGTGTGAGCATTTTGTGTAAATTTTGTTAGTTTTATTAAAATATTATTTGAGTTTATTCCTTAACTATTCGATGATTAATAACTATAGTTCTTTTATACGATTTCAATCAGTTTAAACTTGAATCGTTTAGTAAAAATATAAATATATTTTATAACAATTAAAACCATTGCCGAATACACGAGTATGTACGCGTATTACTTTAAAACGCCTATTTTTAGTAATTGTAATTGGCAGGACATGGTTTGTATTAAATAAAATGTTTGCAAAATCACTACACAAACCATTACCTACCTACTCATTTTATTATATCATTTTTGCCAGTTAAATAATTTATATTAATACGTTTGCAGTTTTGTATGTATGTGTAATTTTTTCTACATTTTTAACAGACATTTATTGTAAAAGACACCATACACGGATATTATGACATCTGTTGCCAATCACCTATGGGTGTATTGCAGCAGATGCACTTGAGAGTCAACCTCCCTCTGGGTTTAATTAGTTTAGATAAGAATAAGGTTAGAAACGGTATTCAGATGATTTTATGGTCAAACGCTAGGATCCAATAAAGTATATTAAAAATATCTGGATTTAATACAAAGACGCCAGGCATCGATTTGGTTGAAATTGTATATGTCATGATGGTGTCATGTGGTTTATTCTAAATTATTGAGTAATTTAGGTTACATTAAACTGTTCATAATTTCAAAGAATTCCACATAAGCACTGATAGAAGTCACTAAATAAACCACATTAAGAATAATTAAATAGAAGTGCATTAACAATACATTGCCAGTATTGATTAACATAGAACATAATAGATGGCGCTGTTAGCAAACACCTATGATAATTCGAATCTTCGTAAGATTCTTAAATAAAAGTATGCGTTACTATTTATGTAATAATTTCGACTGCTGAACGCTCTGACTGCTTGATCCCACTATGACACATATTAAAATTGATAGCTTAATTAGATTGATACTTGATTAAGATTGACAATTGAGTCATTATATTTCAAAATAAGCTTTATGAATGAAATTAATTTTAATCGTTCTCATAATGATGTTTATTTTTTTTTATTTCCAGTTTTTATACAATTTGAATGTAGTTCAAATTTTGGCGTTTATAAGGTTTTCAATTATTTGTATGATCTTAGATGTATAAAATTTGAAGATCTCTAAAAATAACGTAAAATATTAGGAATGGAGAAAATTGGATTTATCTTATTATAGAATGTAACGACACAATTATTGATAACTGATTTTAATTACAGTATACAAGGAGTAATGTTTTTACCAAAACTGATTCCAATATAGTTACTCCCTAATAAACACACACGGAATCGTTAAACCGAAGGAGTTCTAGAAAAAGTATATAAAAACGAAGGTACTTAAAGTAGATAAAAAATCTGCACAGCCAATAAATATATAAAAGCTCCTTAAATCCACATCTAATTAAGGATTTGCCAAAGTAACGACACTTTTACTACTATTAAGGATTATTGATGGCATTAGGGGTGTTGGTTAGGTGAAAGGGACGACCGTATAGAATCTAACAGTCGCATGAGCGAGAGATGCTACCCGATTGGTTTAACTTCGAAATAATAAAATTAAGATCCGTTACAGGCGATTAAAGTTTAGTGCTTGGCTTATCTTAAACAATGATTTTTTCTTTATTCCCTATTAAATAATTACTTTTATCCAGCGATAAAACTCATTTACGACTATCGCAGACCTATTACAGACCATATTTCCCGTATTAAAACTGAACAAACTAGCTGTGATTTTTTGTTTGTTTGAGAATCTTGATTATTAATTCAATAGCTTCTGCCCGTGACTTTGACGCGCGACTTCGTTTACGTATAAGGTGAACATATTTTAAATAATACGTACGTTAACCCCGATTTTGAAACATTCTTCATTGGTGCTCCGCTCCGATTGGTCTTACCGTGATGATATATAGCCTTCCCCGAGCCTTATTTAACACTGAAAGAATTCAAATCGGACCTATAATCTATCTATCTATAACGTAATGGAATCTATAAAAAATATAAAACCAAGTCGATTCTCGCGTCTGTGTTTGTTGTGCCCTTTGTTCTTCTATATTACGCAACGGAAGTTGATAAGGTTGATAATACATGTATATTATCTTTATATATATAATTCTTCGATACGTTTGTATGTGACTAATTTCGTCCTAAACAACTGGACCAATTTTTCTGAAATTTGTTGTGTGTGTTCAGATGGATTCAAGAATGGTTATGACAGATTATGTGGAGACGGTCTAATTCCAGGACTTTTTAGTATTTATGTATATATTTTATTATACTCTATAGGTTTTAGTCTTTGACCACAATCTCATTTGATGGTAAATAACGCTAAACCTAGAGACGAACTGTTTCTCAAGTGCCGCTGTCGTAACACAACAACATATGCTTGGCGATAGACTTTCAACTTGAGTGTGGTAGCTAGCCAGGTGGACTTAGTGAAATCCGTACTATGCTAAAAATTATATAGAATAGAGAAAAGTTGACGTACTCAAATGAAGCAGTAAGATGATTTCACGCGCTTACATTAGTAATGATTGTAAAAACTTATGAGATACATTTTTTTTTATGTCATAACTGTCAAACGAACTTGTGGGTCATCTAATGTTAAGTGATCACCACCGTCCATAGACACTAACAAAACCGGGGGGGTCGAAAGTGCGTTGCCAGCCTGTGTTTGGAGGAAAGGGAGTGAGGGGGGAGAGGAGAGGGGAAGGGAGGTGGACCTCGGCGCTCTCACTGACCGAACGCTTTCACTTAATCATCGTGATGATGATGTTTTTATAGGACTGCCAACAGAAGTGAAATCTCAAAATAATGGAATGTAAACTGTGTTCTCTTTTGAATTTTTAAATTAAATATATATCTTTTTACATCATAGGAGGCAAAGAAATAGTTGGGTCACCTGATGTTAAGTGATCACCGCCATCCATAAACACTAGCAACACCAGGGGAGTTGCAAGTCTATTGCCAGCCTGTGTTTGGGGGCGGGGAGGGGAGGTGGACCTTCGGCACTCTCACTGACCGAACAAAACGCAACAATGCAAGCAATGTTACTTCACGTGCGTGTTTCTGTGAGAGGGTGGTACTACCCCGGGCGAGCCGACCCATTCATGCTGAAACTAATAATAGCTTCATATATAAAAATATAATGTAATACGAAATTGTTCATGTCCAAAATTTCTGAAAAATGTTCATGACGGTGTATGTCTATCTATCTCTACAAATTATAAAACAATGTCCGCTGACGCATCTGTCTATCTATCTATTTGTTAGCGATAAACTCCAAAACCACTAAACGGATTTTCATGCGGTTGTCACCAGTAGATAGAGTGATTCATGAGAAAGGTTTAGGTATGTAATTTGTCAAGTTTTTTTTAATTATCAAGGCGGGATAACGTCAGCCGTGCCCGCTAGATAATCCTCAGTACATGTTAAAGCTAGATGTGAACGGAGTCTCAAGTAAAGGAAGACTTTTGAAAATACTTTACCACCATTTTATATCGGCATTTCCGTCAGCGAAAACTCAAGCACACTGCAGATATAACTCAGGTCAGTCGCCACCGATGCCAATCATCAGTTCTTCAAATGAAACTTTATTTTTATTGTGAACAAGAATATTGTTAATTTTTTTTTTCAGATTGAAAATGCTCACATTTCAACGGACAGTTAAACGATATTGTAGCTTAATATTACACGTTCCGTAATGTGTATTATGCGTAATATTGTATAAAGTATTTTGAAAAGACATTTTTTGTATGAATTAAAAATAATGGTGTACACTTTTCTATGAGTTTTGCGTTTTATTTTACATTTCTCCCTGTGGTATTGTCTAATAAATTAGCACCTAGTATCATCATCTTCTTACCATTATCCCTTTTAAATAGGATCAGCAAATCTGTTCCACTGTTCTCTATCATTTGTAACCTCAGTATTCATATATTTTTATACGAATCATTTTTCACACAATCCATCCACACCTTTGGTCTCCCTCTACTTCCATATCTGTCTACTTTTGAAGTTATACTTCTTTTGGCGCATTAGGGAAAAATGATGAGAGTAAATTTTTATGATGCGCGCGCACACCGTCATGAAAAACCAACACCCTGAAGTTATTACGATGTGCTCCCACACCGTGACGAAAAACCGACACCCTGAAGTTAGCTATAGTCAACATTTTGTTTCTTTGTATTTGATGTTTGTATTTATTTGTATTAAAACTTTTAATGTATTAAATACCTTTTTCTATTGTTAGTGTCGTTTTTTTCTGCAAACGTAGAATAAGGCGGAAGATAAAATTTTTGAAAAGATCTGTATCTTATTACGCCAAAGAAGTATAACTTCTAACGCGTGTACATAAGTACACACACACACTTTTTTTTTAAACTAGAAGGGAACTAACTCTCGATTACAGCTGCAGTGCAGCCCGAGTACAACTTTAGGGTTGTAGTTAGCTAGTCGGACTCAGTATAGCTATTATTGCATCACGGTGTTTTCCTTCACCAAAATTTACGGTTTGTACGTCTATAAATACTGAGCCATTGTCGCCTAAGTTTGGGTTATTTATTTCTATGTAATTCGATACTCTAAACCCCAAACTATCTTTGAACTTGAGTATATAAGATACTACGAAACCTTAATATTCCTAAAACATGGCAAATCCCAAGATTTATGCCGAGAGCCCGCCCCGTCAACCTAGCAAATCTCGTTTTAGAGCAGCAAATTAAACCAACGCCATAAATTTAATTCGAAACCCCGAGAAGATTTCAGAGGATTTGTGAATTAACTTCGCGCCACAGAGAAGTATGGACAGCTAGAACACTTAACGAATGATAGAATATATTAACTTTTGCACTAGAAGTTTCTTTTTCATTCGTATTACCAGCTACTCGAAACCGCGGTTGTTTATCGAGAAAAAAATGCGCGGGGAGCCGCAACCGTTATTTGTCACCAACATTTTAAATGGCTCCGCTCTGCAGCCCTCGCGTGCAAAGGATTAATTGACGACCATGTTTGATCTGCTACATATTTAGACAATATTACCAACCAACATTACTACTATAAAAATAATACTTTTGATAGTAATTATTGACATCCATACATATAAATAAAATCGTAGTGTCTCTTGTTTAATCTGGTTAAAGTCCAAAACGGCTAAACAAATTGAGACAAGACTTGACTAGGTTCAGGAAATCAGTAAAATATTATTCAAAAAAATTGGCAATAATAATAAAAAATACTAATTATATTATCCACATCAGATGAAAACACATAGTTGCCATGAAGTAACAAATAATTTGATAAGCACTCCGGTTCGTGTCACCTTTAACTATGCATCGCCTTATAATTTATGAATAAAACGTTAGAAAAAAACATTCCCAGTATAGTGAAGCACCTCAAGTGTCCATTGAAAGTGGATATGTAATATAATATACGTCTGGATCAAATCTCTAGGCGGATGAGGTATTGGAAACTCTTAAAGTATGAAGTTGCGCAAAGTCGCAACTTTCTTATGCATTATACGATTTGCAATTTAGACCTACTAATACATATACGAAGGATTAATTTAACAAGATAGCATTTAGATTAGAATAGACACTAAAATAGGTACCCGTAAAATGTAAGCGATGATAAACATATAAGCTGTGGATGCTATTTTTGTGTACTCTTCCAATGGGTTCACCGAAGAGCTAGTAACATTTTAATACATAAAGTATTTTTAGAATTTTGTTAAACAATAAATTATTTAAAGAGTTCATAATTATAAAAAATAAACTACTGTTTTTAATTATATTCATTTAAACCAAAACAAACCGTAAAGAGATACTAAGTACACCAGTAAAATACATTCGTATCTTCAACACTGTTGTATTATATTATATTTTCTTGGATATATTATTACGTTACCTTTTTTTTTATAGTAGCACGGCAAATTGATTTCACTGTGCCTGTTGGTTAGCACAGTACAATCCAAAAACAAGGGCGACACACTATCCATTGCCGGTGGCCGCTGTCATGCCGGCCTGCGAAAAGCTGAATATGCACAGGCTGATCCCGAAACACGTCCCGCAAAAGCGAATCACTATGACGGGCTTTTTCGCCACATACATTGTAGTTGCGACCCAGTCAGGCTGAAAAACCATATCATCCCGCTTTCGCCATTGCCTCGATCCTTATTCAGCAGGGTGCACCACGTGCAGGTGAGGTTGGCTTGGATGTCTCAAGTCTTAGATGTCATTTGACACCCCTTACGGTAAAAACAACCTTACATTATAACATCTGATCGACATGACGAATGTAGTGCCTCAGCTGAGTGCCTTAAGCGTTCGTCTTAGTAGCCCTGTGAAGCTGTTAAGACTTTATACGATTTGCAATTTAGACCTACTAATACATATACGAAGGATTAATTTAACAAGATAGCATTTAGATTAGAATAGACACTAAAATAGGTACCCGTAAAATGTAAGCGATGATAAACATATAAGCTGTGGATGCTATTTTTGTGTACTCTTCCAATGGGTTCACCGAAGAGCTAGTAACATTTTAATACATAAAGTATTTTTAGAATTTTGTTAAACAATAAATTATTTAAAGAGTTCATAATTATAAAAAATAAACTACTGTTTTTAATTATATTCATTTAAACCAAAACAAACCGTAAAGAGATACTAAGTACACCAGTAAAATACATTCGTATCTTCAACACTGTTGTATTATATTATATTTTCTTGGATATATTATTACGTTACCTTTTTTTTTATAGTAGCACGGCAAATTGATTTCACTGTGCCTGTTGGTTAGCACAGTACAATCCAAAAACAAGGGCGACACACTATCCATTGCCGGTGGCCGCTGTCATGCCGGCCTGCGAAAAGCTGAATATGCACAGGCTGATCCCGAAACACGTCCCGCAAAAGCGAATCACTATGACGGGCTTTTTCGCCACATACATTGTAGTTGCGACCCAGTCAGGCTGAAAAACCATATCATCCCGCTTTCGCCATTGCCTCGATCCTTATTCAGCAGGGTGCACCACGTGCAGGTGAGGTTGGCTTGGATGTCTCAAGTCTTAGATGTCATTTGACACCCCTTACGGTAAAAACAACCTTACATTATAACATCTGATCGACATGACGAATGTAGTGCCTCAGCTGAGTGCCTTAAGCGTTCGTCTTAGTAGCCCTGTGAAGCTGTTAAGACTTTGCTAAGACAATAGAGTATTCGCGCGTTCCTAGAAAAAAAAAGAAGACGAATGTAGTACGAAGGAATTGGTTATCAATACTCAGAAACTGAATTACTATTATCAGAATATTAAAAACTATTTATATGATAGCGTAGTGTAATACCACAAAAAATATGATAACGTAAATTAAGAGATTGAAAGCGCCTTGTATATTTTAACTACAGTGAAAATTTGATGACTAAACATGACTAAACACATCACACAATCAGTAAAATATAGTTTCCATCGATTTAACTGAATAAAAATCTACGTAAAATATTATATATGTCTTCTATTTGAGTATCAAATTTATCATTATTGCCAATGATATTATAAGTAAAAATGTGCGTTTATCCAGTCTTCTAGTATTACCTGCAAGTCCTAGTATGGTTTAAATCGAATGAGGAAATTAGAATTGACATTCCAATTATAAACGGGGATCGAATACCATTGTTATGGAAACGGAGTGTACAAAACCGATCGTTTAAAGGAATCTCCTTAATGATTCGTATAAACGTTGGCCTTTGGAAGTATTTCTCTTAATTATATTTAAATGCCTATAAATTAAAGATAAGACCATGAAAATTCCTCTCTTAATGTAGCTGTAAATGTAGATAGCAAAATACATAATAGATCTTTCGTTTAGTGTTTTTTCTTTAACTCCAGAATTGGTTGGATTACTAAATGTTTATTTATAATTATTGCAATATATATATTGTATTAAACTGTATGTTCTTTTTCAGACACAAGCGTGTATTATTGTTATAGCTCACCGTACTATTACAATCCAATATTCACAACTACTAAATACTAAAAATAAATAAATATAATGTAATGAATATGGTTAGGTTAGGTTTTTTTAATACATTATAAGGTTTAGTGTTTGAGCACACTTTCGTCTGATGTTAAATGGCAGCGTGGTCTAAGATGGAAAACACCAATAGACTGCTTGACGACAGATTTTCAACTAGAAAAAGCCCTACCACCATGTAAAAAGTTCATAAGCACTAATAGTGGAATCAAGAGCAGTAGCAACAGAAACCTGTGTCACTTACTAAAAGATTTGGTCTCCAATAATCACAAAACTAAATGAGCAGATTATCCAAAACGGCCTTATTAGGTTCTTAGTAAATTTAGCGAGTCTATGAGAGAATTGTGGCTATTAATGGGTTTTAATAAACCCCATTTAGATTGTAAATTCCAGCAATTGCTTTCCATGATGAATCCATGGAATATCAAAAACTTTGTCTCCTAAGATGTTAAATTCTATAGATAAAGAGTATTATGCAAATTGACTGTGAAATTCACATTTGGTTTAGATGATAAAATGTACATCATTTTTAAAAGATAATTGCTTTAAACAATTTTCGCAAGTGCAAATTGTTTGTTAGTTGCAATAGGTGCAAATTTCAAAGCTACCAGCTGGAGGTTGCAAATTTGCGGTCTCATAAACACGTCTCGCAGATGCCTCGAGCATGGACAGCGCGCCCGGTGTACTCAACTTCGCTAGTTGGCGGGTTGCCTACGACCACTACGATGCTCCGTTAACACAGTACTATTCTACGCAAATTAAGACACTGTGTTAAATACATACAGTGGAGTCGTATCTATAATCCTTATATATATAATTTTTCTGTCCGTGTGACTGAACTCCTCCTACACGAATGGACAGATTGTGATGAAATGTTTTTGTGTATGTTTAGGTGGATTCAATAACGATTTAGATTCAAAATTGGATCCGGTAAGTGGCGCTACCAATTTTTTATTATAAAATTATCAATTCGGAATTTCGGTGAATGTAAACGCCGTGATGAAATCATAGATAGCACAGAGAGCATAGGTTAGTTACTACCCTCAAATTATAACATTTTCGCCGATTACCCATAGGTTTATTATTCCAGCAATTTTATTTAAGAGCCAGTCCTCCTTTAAGTTTAACGTTTTTATCGTCTTAATCATTTAACAACAGGCGAGATGAAGTATAAAGAAAAAAGTTGAATATATATTTGTACTAAATTTAACAACAAAAAAAATTAAGGGAAACCAGAAATAAAACTGTTAAAAATAACCAGATGTTTCACTCAAGTAGAAAACAAAAACGAAGATACATTTATTGTTACGGACCCTAAATCAAAATAAACACCATAAAACGATTTCCTCGTGCGTATTTCGTGACACGAGACATATGATGCCAGTAACCTTTTCGAGGTTATTTTAGATATGGAACTACTAGGTGTTGAAAAGACATACTTACTTTTACTTTCGTACTAGTTAATACCCACCCATTTTGCTGTGCATTACATACATATTTAATTTTTAAAAATGCCAAAGGATCTATGAAATACAAAAAATGGCATAGGGTTCATGGAATCCAAAAAATGGCATAGAGGTCATGGAATCCAAAAAATAGCATAGATTTCATGAAATACAAAAAATGGCATTGGGATCATGCAATTCAAAATATGGCATAGGGTTCTTTGAATACAAACAATGGCACCGAGACCATGGAATACAAAAAATAAGTAGCCTAGAACCATATCTGAAAAAAATCGCTTCATAGGGTCGTCGTGCTATTCAGATAAGTAGTTTTGACGTGATTGAGCCTCAATCAGAATCAAAAAATCAAAATCACTTTATTCAATTTAGGCCCTAAGAAGGCACTCATGAACGTCAAAACTACCACCGGTTCGGAAAACCATCCAATCATCGAGAAGAACCGGCAAGAAACTCGATTTGGTTTATCTTTTTAACAAATATATATAATATTTACAATAATAATATATTATATATAAAAGTAAATGTCACAAACGTTTTT